>VZQC01003102.1:2339826-2430755 GCA_009823505.1 Rhizomys pruinosus | reverse complement strand
ATCATCTGTTTCTCCTTTTCTATGGGGGAGGTGGAGTTAGAAAGTCTCTTGTATTAAAACCTTCAGCACCTAGAAGATAGCTTCATTGAGGATTCATTAAATCATTTGTTACTAGTAGGATCCTCCAGAGAGAGGGCCTGATGGTCTGCAGCAATCTGGGGCATTTCTTCCCTTCAATGCCCAGAGGAGTCATCCTTCTGCTGGCACTTTCTGGTACAATCCTACTCATGCAAAGCTGCGATTTTCTTTCTCAGCCATTAAGTTGGCGATACTCTGGCCGTTGGAACATTCAAATCTTTCTCAAAGACTGGCTAGGATCAAGAAAGCAAAATGATCCAACGTTCACGGAGAGGGTTGTGGGGAAAGGGGAACCACTCATCTATGTGCTGGTGGGAATGTAAACTTGTGCAGCCACTATGGAAAACGTGTGGAGAACCCTTAGAGACTCAAAATATCCTGCCATTTGACCCAGTCATAGCACTCCTGGGTATATACCACAAGAAACTCATCTTACTGCAGAGATACCTACACAGCTATATTTATTGCCCTCTGTTACAATAGCAAAACATTGGAATCAACCAAATGCCCTCCAACTGACGAGTGATAGAGAAAATGTGGTACATGTACACAATGGAATTCTGTGCAGCGGTTAAAAGAAAGACAACATCGAATTGCAAGGTTTTTTGACTAAAAGGTTTCAAAATGAAAAAAAAAAACCTGAAAGATGCAGAAACAGTTATGGCAGAATACATGATCTGGGATGGGGGTGTGGGGTGGGGGGGAATGGAAAGGGAAATATGCCTGATCTGAATTGGAAATGATGTACGAAATGCACAAACCATCTAATAAAATTAAATTAAAAAAAAAGAAAGACAACATATGCAGACATTGCAGGTAAATGGATGGACCTAGAGACATCCTGTTAGTGAAGTAACACAGGTCCCAGAAAAAACAAACGACCAAATGGTATCCTTCTCATAGTGGATGCTAGTCAGTACCAATAACCCAGTTATAAATATTTCTTGTGGAGAGGGATGCATATTACAAAAAACAACAACAGAAAGATTGCATCAGAACAACTGACTGAAATGGTGACTCGGGAGGGTGGGAGGGGTGGGAGAGGGACACAGAGTATATTCGATTGGTGCATATTTTATTGACGTAGTTCAACAAGTACCAATTTTGCCTAGACCACTGTCTACAGATACATGGTGTTTTAGGACTTAGTAAAAGTAAATATGTGCATATTAAACAACATTGGTCTGGTTTAAAGGCTGATAAAAACGGTAATGCATCTGAGTTAATTGGTGATATAAATTGCTGTCGTCCACATTAGCTTTAATTAAAAACTGTATAACAATTACTTTGGGATTGGTATAAACAAATGTTCTCTATAATTTTGCTGTCATATAGTATCACCTGGTATCAATCTCTTTCACCTATAGGATGATTTAATTTAAAAATAAAGTTTGTTTCCCAAGTTAATCACATACAGTAACCTAAACCAGCATGGGTGAACTTGATGAAATCTGTGCCTTGATTCCACCCTATAGGCATATATAATACAACTGCTTTTTTGAGACTGATGGGTCAAAAATAAAAACCTAAAATAAAAAGATGGGGATATAGATAGATACGAAAACTTTTTGTCAAAAAAACCTTGCAATCCAAATCATTTTGAGTTTTTTAAGGGTTCTCCACATTGCTTTCCACAGTGGTTGTACCAGTTTACATCCCCACCAGCAGTGGATGAGTGTTCCCCTTTCCCCACAACCTCTCCAGCCTTTGGTATTTTTTGTTTTCTTGATCTTGAAAAGTCGGCAGCAAGCTACAAGATATAGGTGTAGGAAAAGACTTTCTAAATCTAGCAGCAGCTGTGCAGGAAATAAGGACAACAGCTGACAAGTCGAACTTCATCAAAATCAAAAGCTTTTGTACAGCTAAAGAAACAATCAAGGAAGTGAAGAGAAAACCCACAGAGTGGGAAGAAACTTTCACCATTGATACATCTGACAGAGCATTAACATCCAGAATATATAAACTTCTTAAAAAACAAAGAAGTAAGAAAACAAATGACCTACTCAAAAGATGCAGTAAAGAGATGAACAAAGACTTCACCACTAAGGAAGAAAAGATGGCTTAGAAACACTTAAAAAGTGTTCAACATCATTAATAATTAAGGAAATGCAAATTAAAACCACACTAAGGTATCATCTCACTCTAATAAGATAAACCAGTTCTTAATAAAATTTAGATTCCTCAAAAAATTGAAAGCCCATAGATATGAATTGCAGGAGAGAGAGGGAGGGAGAGAGAGAGAGAGAGAGAGAGAGAGAGATGAACTGGTAAATACTGTAAGCAGTTAGTAGGCAACAGTTAATAGGCTGTAAAACTATGGAATATAGGTGTAAAATGATGAAAACCTGACCCAAGATAATGATACTAAGAATGAAAGTAAAAAGAGAAATCAAGTTGGGTGGGTAGTGCACCTACCTCCTAGCATCTAGGAAGTGGAAGACTACAGAATTAAGAGTTATCCAAAATTAAAAAAAAAAAAAAAAAAGCAAGGTCGTGGGGGCATGCCTTTATCCTAGCACGTCGGGAGGCAAAGGCAGGTTGGATCTTTTTGAGTTCAAGGCCAGCCTGGTCTACAGAGCAATTCCAGGACAGCTGGGGCTACAGGGAGGCCTGGGTCTTGAAATACTCAAAAAAAAAAAAAAAAATCGTTTTNAGAAGGCAGTTTTACTGATTTTACAAGAGAATCCTCTATAAAAGCTGGCTCCAATCTACAACTGAGAACGACCTCATCAATCATCTGCTTTCTCCTTTTCTATGGGGGAGGTGGAGTTAGAAAGTCTCTTGTATTAAAACCTTCAGCACCTAGAAGATAGCTTCATTGAGGATTCATTAAATCATTTGTTACTAGTAGGATCCTCCAGAGAGAGGGCCTGATGGTCTGCAGCAATCTGGGGCATTTCTTCCCTTCAATGCCCAGAGGAGTCATCCTTCTGCTGGCACTTTCTGGTACCATCCTACTCATGCAAAGCTGGATTTTCTTTTCTCAGCCATTAAGTTGGCGATACTCTGGCCTGTTGGAACATTCAAATCCTTTCCCAAAGACTGGCTAGGATCAAGAAAGCAAATGATGCCACGTTCCGGAGAGGGTGTGGGGAAAGGGGAACACTCATCTATTGCTGGTGGGAATGTAAACTTGTGCAGCCACTATGGAAAACAGTGTGGAGAACCCTTAGAAGACTCAAAATGATCCTGCCATTTGACCCAGTCATCGCACTCCTGGGTATATACCAAAAACTCATCTTACTGCAGAGATACCTACACAGCTATATTTATTGCCCTCTGTTACAATAGCAAACATTGGAATCAACCAAATGCCCTCCAACTGACGAGTGATAGAGAAAATGTGGTACATGTACACAATGGAATTCTGTGCAGCGGTTAAAAGAAAGACAACATCGAAATTGCAAGGTTTTTTGACTAAAAGGTTTCAAAATGAAAAAAAAAAACCTGAAAGATGCAGAAACAGTTATGGCAGAATACATGATCTGGGATGGGGGTGTGGGGTGGGGGGGAATGGAAAGGGAAATATGCCTGATCTGAATTGGAAATGATGTACGAAATGCACAAACCATCTAAAAAATTAAATTAAAAAAAAAGAAAGACAACTATGCAGACATTGCAGGTAAATGGATGGACCTAGAGACATTCCTGTTAGTGAAGTAACACGGTCCCAGAAAAAACAAACGACAAATGGTATCTTCTCATAGTGGATGCTAGTAGTACCCACATAACCCAGTTATAAATATTTCTTGTGGAGAGGGATGCATATTAAAAAAACAAAACAGAAAGATTGCATCAGAACAACTGACTGAAATGTGTACTCGGGAGGGTGGGAGGGGTGGGAGAGGACACAGATATATTCGATTGGTGCATATTTATATTGACGTGAGTTTCAACAAGTATCCAATTTTGCCTAGGACCTGTCTTACAGGATACATGGTGTTTTAGGACTTAGTAAAAGTAATATGTGCATATTAAACAACATTGGTTTAAAGGCTGATAAAACAGGTAATGCATCTGAGTAATTGGTGATTAATAAATTGCCTGTCCACATTAGCTTTAATTAAACTGTATTTATGGGATTGGTATAAACAAATGTTCTCTATAATTTTGCTGTCATATAGTTATCCCTGGTACAATCTCTTTCACCTATAGGATGATTTAATTTAAAAATAAAAGTTTGTTTTCCCAGTTAATCACATACAGTAAACCATAACCAGCATGGGTGAACTTGATGAAATCTGTGCCTTGATTCCACCCTATAGGCATATATAATACAACTGCTTTTTTGAGATCTGATGGGATAAAAATAAAAACCTAAAATAAAAGATGGGGGATATAGATAGATACGAAAACTTTTTGTCAAAAAAAAACCTTGCAATCCAAATCATTTTGAGTTTTTTAAGGGTTCTCCACATTGGCTTTCTCCCACAGTGGTTGTACCAGTTTACATCCCCACCAGCAGTGGATGAGTGTTCCCCTTTCCCCACAACTTCTCCAGCCTTTGGTATTTTTTGTTTTTTGATCTTGAAAAGTCGGCAGCAAGCTACAAGATATAGGTGTAGGAAAAGACTTTCTAAAATCTAGAGCAGCTGTGCAGAGAATATAGGACAACAGCTGACAAGTCGAACTTCATCAAAATCAAAAGAGCTTTTGTACGCAAGTAAAGAAAAGCATCAGGAATGTGAAGGAGAAAACCCCAGAGTGGGAAGAAACTTTCACCATTGATACATCTGACAGAGCATTAACATCCAGAATATATAATACTTCTTAAAAAACAAAGAAGTAAGAAAACAAATGACCTACCTCATAAAGATCAGTAAAGAGATGAACAAAGACTTCACACTACTAAGAAGAAAAGATGGCTTAGAAACACTTAAAAAGTGTTCAACATCATTATAATTAAGGAAATGCAAATTAAAACACACTAAGGTATCATCTCACTCTAATAAGATAAACCAGTTCTTAATAAAATTTAGATTCCTCAAAAAATTGAAACCCATAATATAATGCAGGAGAGAGAGGGAGGAGGAGAGAGAGAGAGAGAGAGAGAGAGAGAGAGAGAGAGAGAAAGAGAGAGAGAGTACATTTGAATACATAAAATATAAGGCTAATAACACAAAACTTGATTCTGAGCAATGCATTCTCTCAGGTCCGTTTTTGCTTTTTCCTTTATATACTAAGTATACATATATATATATGATATATATACATTATACATATACATATATATATGGTTATATATATATGCATATATATATATATATATGTACCTGTATAAAAATATATATATATATATATGAAAAGAAATATGAAATAGGTTGTTGAGAGTGACCTTAATTTTAATTTAAATTTCATTAATATACTTAATGTGTATAGAGAAATTAAACCTGTTAATCACTATAAAATTAGGAATGCCTTTGATAGTCCTGCAAAGTTTCTTCATTATAAAACCAGAGGATTTGTGTCAAGTAATCCAATGAAAATATTAAAACAGATGTTAATTTGTAACAAGTCAAAAACACATTAGTGTTTAGCTCAGATTTTGTTATAGAGGTTAGTTTTGAGAACTGTAATGCTCATTATCTGGAAATATTATATCATTTAGAGGCCTTGATTTTCCCTCTTCACAAGCTCAGTGCATGTTCTTTCCTTTTTTTAATTTCAGTTCTGGTCCTTGTAATTTTGGATTTTGATCATTCAAATCATTATGTGAGTATTTCAAAAAGGCTGACTTTCAAGGTTTATAGTATTCCTATTTCTATCCCTTTTCAAATTTTTTACACTTCTTTTTTTATTACTTCTTTATTTTTTTCATTTTTAACAATAAGTAATAATTTATGAGTACAAGCATCCTTCATGTAAAACCAATTTTCAAGCAGTTGTGCCCAAACCTACACAGCCCATGGGTCCCACCATCCAGCTGGGGGGGGGGCTTGTATGTTCAATCAAGTTGATCAAATGAGTGTTCAGACTATATTGCTGTAGTTTTGTCATTCACCCCAATCACAGCCCTTACATTCTACCATGCCCCCTCTTCCACAGATTGTTCCCTAGGCTTAGAAAAGGGGCACAGGTGGTCGAGAAGCAAAAGAGTCTACTTTATCTGGAGCTGTTGCCTTTGACTCTGGTCAATTCTGGCTGTTTCCTTTCATGTGCTGACTGTTTGTCCAGGAACAACCTTTCAATCCTATAAATGAAGCACAAGCAATTAGATATATAGGTATTTAAACAGGACTTATAATTATGGTTGGTTACTTTGGTATAGACACAGATGTTTGGATGGTAGGTTAATCCATGAATTACGTTTTTCTGTTAAATGTGACAGGGTCTTACTGTGGCTTATAACATCTCCTAACCACTAGAGGATGTAATCTTGTGGCATCAGCCATGGGTTATTCCTCCAAGGAGAGAGCTAATAGCCAATTAGATGTGGGATATACAGACATATGGCTGACACTGCTGCACAGTATTTCCAGGCAGGTGAGGTGTAGCTGGTGCTGATGGAGGAGTCATGCTTGACTCAAGGAGACCTATATTTGCTTTATTAGTTTAGTATCCTTTGGTAACACTCTTTGGTATTCCAGAGACCAACTGTACACCTGCAAGTGCAGTCTCAGTACATCTTTCCCATGCTTACATCAGGTCTTCGACAGCAGGGCCTTATCGCCTCTCTTCTTGCAGGTATCCCAGTTTAGAGGCAAGAAGCCTTTACCTTTTGGGGGGGGGCGTGGATCCCCAGGCAAACATCTCCTTGGTACAATAATACATTGCTGATATCAGAGCTCTCCTGTATTAATATATTTTACTTAAGTGCATAGCTTAAGGAGAATTTAGTATCATATTTGGTTCTGAATAGAGAATAATCATTTTCACAGTTCCTATGTCTATTAGTCAATTAAAGGAGGCAGTTTTACCGGTTTTATAAGAGATTACCTCTATAACAGTTGGCTCCAACTTACAGTTAGAGAACAACATCATCATCATATTTCTCCTTGTTCTATTGGGGGAAGGTAAGAAAGTCTCTCATATTAAAACTTTGTGGCACCTAGAAGATAAGTTTCATTTGACTCATTATAAATAGTTGTTACAAGTAGGATCCACCAAGGGGTTTGATATCTCGCGGTCTGAGGCTTTTCTTCCTTTCAATGTTCAGATGGGCCAACCTTTCTGCTGGCACTTTCTGGTGCATCCTACACAATGAAAAGCTGTATCTTTTCTTTCTCAGCTGTTAAGTTGGTGACATTTTGACCTGTTGGAACATACAAATCTTTTCCTGTAGTTAGTTTTAAGATTTGAATTGCAAGGTTTTTGGCCAAAAGGTTTAATATATATCTGTATCCTCCTTTTTTTATTTTAGGTTTTTGGTTTTTGACCCATGGGTCTTGAAACGGCAGTTGTATTACACATATCTATAGGCTGGATTCAAGGTGCAGGTTTCATCAAATTCACCCATGCTGTTTTGGGTGACTGTATGTGGTTAACTTGGAATCAAACTTAATTTTTTAAGTTAAATCATCCTACAGGTAAAAGGGAATGCTACAATGTGATACTGTACAACAGAAAAATTATAGAGAACATTTGTATGTGCCAATCCTAAAGTTATTGTTACACAGATTTTAAGTAAAACAAATGTGGATGACAATTTCTTTTTCCAATTAAGTCAGGTGCATTACCGTTTTTATCAGAACCTTAAAATCAGTGTTGTTTAATATACACATATTTACTTTTCCTAAGTCCTAAAACACCATGTAACCTGTAGACAGAGTCTGGGCAAAATTGGATACTTGTTGAACTCACGTTAATTAAATATGTCCCTCTCCCTATCCCACCCCTCCCGATTCACCATTTCAGTCAGTTTTCTGATGCAGTCTTTCTGTTGTTGTTCTTTTAATATGCATCCCTCTCCACAAGAAATATTTATAACTGGGTTATTGACGCTAACATCCACATATAAGGGATGCCATTCGTCGTTTGTTTTTCTGGTACTGTGTTACTTCACTTAATCTAATGTCTACTAGCTCCATCCATTTATCTGCAAAGTTCATGATGTTGTCTTTCTTTACCGCTGTGTACATGTACCACATTTTCTCTATCCACTCATCAGTTGAGGGGCATATGGGTTGGTTCCAGCTTTGTGCTATTGTGAACAAAGCTGCAATAAATATAGCTGTGCTTGTATTTCTGCAGTAAGATGAGTCTTGTGGGTATATACTCAGGAGTGGTATGACTGGGTCAAATGGCAAGCACACTTTGAGTCTTCTAAGGGTCCTCCACACTGCTTTCCATAGTGGCTGTACAAGTTTACCTTCCCACCAGCAATGGATGAATATTCCCCTTTCCCTGAAACCTCTCCAGCACTTGATATCGTTTGTTTTCTTGATCCTGGCCAGTCTTATCAGAGTGAGATGTTATCTTAGAGTGGCCTTAATTTGCATTTCCCTAATTATTAGTGACGTTGAACAGTTTTTAAGATGTTTCTCAGCCATCTCTAATTCCTCCTTTGTGAAGTCTCTATTCAGTTCTTTGCTCCATCTTTTGAGTGATTCCACTTAGTTTTCTTCTTTGTTTTTTTGTAGTTGTATATCTTGAAATTAATGCTTTGTCAGATGTATTGCAGTGAAGGTTTCCTCCCACTCTGTGGGTTTTCTCCTCATCTTCCCTTATTGTTTCTTTTGATGTACAGAAAGCTTTTTTGAGTTTATGAGTCCATTTCAATTGTGATCTTATTTTCTTGTGCAGCTGCTGTCTGATTTAGGAAGTCTTTTCCTACACCTATGTCTTGTAGTCTGCTGCCAAGTTTCTCTTCTATCACCTCCAGAGTTTTGGATTTCACGCTGAGGTCTTTGATCCATCTGGAATTGACTTTTGTACAAGGCAAGAGGTAGGGGTTTAATTTCATTCTTCTACAGGTGGTGATCCAGTTTTGCCAACACCACTTGTTGAAGATGCTGTCTTTCCTCCAATGTGTCTTCTTGGCCCCCTTGTCAAATATGAGGTGGCTGAAATAGTATGTGCTCAGGTTTGGGTCTTCAGTTTTATTCCATTGGTAAACTGGTATTTTTTTTTGCCAGTACCAAGCTGTTTTTATGACTATAGCCCTGTGGTATAGTTTGATGTCTGGTATAGCGATCCCACTGTATTGCTCTTTTCTCCCAGAGTTGCTTTGGCTATTCGGGGTCTTTTGTTTTTCCAAATGAAATTGAGGATTTTTTTCCAAACCTGTGAAGAAGCTCTTGGGGATTTTGATTGGGATTGCATTAAATCTGCATACGAGTTTAGGTAGAATGGACATTTTTACTATATTTATTTTCCCAATCCATGAGCATGGGAGGTTTGTCCATCTTCTGATGTCTTCCTCAATTTCCTTTTTCAGGGGTTTAAAATTTTTGTTGTAGAGATCCTTGGTGTCTTTGGTTAGGTTTGTTCCTAGGTATTTTATTGTTTTTGAGGCTATTGTGAGTGGGAAGTTCTCCTTGTAGTCCTTCTTCTGTTGCTTGTTGTTGGTGTAAAGAAAGGCTACTTATTTTTCTAGATTTATTTTGTATCCTGCCACTTTACTGAAGCTCTTAATAGTTTCTAGGAGTTTTCTGGTGGAGTTCTTAGCATCCCTTATGTAGACAATCATATCAGCAAAAAGGGATAGCTTGACTTGCTCTTTTCCAATTAGAACTCCTTTAATTTCGTTTTCTTGCCTTATTGCCCTAGCAAGGGTTTCAAGTACTATATTGAAAAGGAGTGTTGACAGGGGGCAGCCTTGCCGAGTTCCTACCTTTAAGTGGGATGCTTCTGTCATTTCCCCATTTAGGCTGATATTGGCTGTGGGTTTCCTGTATATGGCTTTGATTACATTGAGGAATGATCCCTCCAGTCCAATTCCCTGTAGGACTTTAAACATGAAGTGATGCTGGATTTTGACAATAGCTTTCTCAGCATCAATTGAGATGATGGTGTGGTATTGCTCTTTCAGTCAATTTATATGTTTGATGATATTTATTGATTGTCATATGTTGAACCATCCCTGCATCTCTGGTATGAATCCAACTTGGTCATGATGGTTGATCTTCTTGATGTGGGTCTATATGCGATTTGCCAGTATTCTGTTTAGAATTTTGTCATCTGTGTTCATAAGTGAGATGGGTCAGTTCTCCTTTTTGGTTGTATCTTTACCTGGTTTTGGTAATAGCATGATGCTGGTTTCATAGAAGGAATCTGGGAGAACTCCCTCTGTTTGTATCCTTCTAAACAACTTGAGTAGTAATGGTTGTAAATATTTTTGAAATATTTTATAGAATTCTGCTGTGAAACCACCTGGGCCTGGGCATTTTTTGGTTGGGAGGCTACTTATTACATCTTCAATTTCTTCATGTATTATTGGTCTATTGATCTCTTCTTGGCTGAGCTTTGGTGATTCCCAGGATTTCAGATATTCATCCATTTCTTCTAGGGTTTCAAACTTAGTAGAATATAGGTTTTTGAATTATTTCCTTATGATTGTCTGGATCTTTTCATTGTCCATTGTGATATTTCCCCTTTCATCACAGATTCTATTTATTTGGAGTTGTTCCTTCTTTCTTTTGGTTAACTGGGCTAGAGGTTTTTCTATCTTGTTTATTTTCTCAAAGATCCAACTTTTGGATTCATTGATTTTTTTGTATGGTTTTCTTTGTTTCATTGATCTCTGCTCTGATTTTTATTTCTTCTTGTCTGCTGCACTTAGGGTTCAATTGTTGTTGCCTCTCAAGTATTTTTAGCTGCAGTGTTAGATAGTTCACTTGTGCTTTCTGTTTTTTTAATGTAAGCACTTAGAGCTACAAAATTCCCTCTTAAGACTGCTTTCAAAGTGTCCCATAGGTTTTCCTGTGTTATATTATCATTCAGTTCCAGGAATGTTTTTATTTCTTTCTTTATTTCTTCCTTGATCCATTCATTATTCAGGAGAGTGTTGTTTAGTTTCCATGTGTTCTTGTAGGTTGTAGTGTTTATCCTGGTGTTGTTATTGAGTTTTATTGCAATGCGGTCTGATAGAATGCATGTGGTTATTTCAATCTCTTTGTATTTGTTGAGTTTTTTTCCTGTGTCCCAGTATATGGTCTAATTTGGAGAATGTTCTGTGAAGTGCTGAGTAGAAAGTGTTTTCTCTGGTATTTGGGTGAAATATTCGATAGAGGTCTGTGAGGTCCATTTGGTGTATTGTATCATTTAGTTCCAATGTCTCTCTGTTTATACTTTGTCTTGTTCATCTGTCTAAGGGACTTAATGGGGTATTGAAATCTTCTACTATTAGTGTTCTTGGTGTTAATCTGTGCCTTGAGATCCTGAGGAATTGTGTTTATAAAGTTTGGTGCACCAGCGTGTGGTGCGTCTATATTCATGATTGTGAGATCTTCATCGTAAATTGTTCCATTAATATAGATGTAATGACCCTCTTTGTCTCTTTCGATTTCTTTTGCTTTGAAGTCTATTATGTCTGATATTAGAATAGCAACACCTGCTTTCTTTTTGGTACCATTTGCTTGGAATACTTTCTTCCATCCCTTCACCTTAAGTTGGTGCTTATCCTTGAAATTGAGATACATTTCTTGTAGACAGCATATAGATGGATTCTGTTTTCTAATCCATTCTCCCAGTCTATGTCTTTTGATTGGGGAGTTTAGCCCATTAATATTTAAGGTTATAATTGAAAGATGGATGTTGCTTCCTTTCACTTTATTATCCATTTGGACTTCTAGCCTCTGATTTTACTCCTAAGGTTATGTTTTTACTAGTTTCTTTTCCTAGGTGTTTGAAGATTGTTGCTTCTCTCTTCTGCCCTTTGAATCGCTTCAAGTATTTTATGAAGTGTTGGCTTTCCAGACATGTATTCTCTCATCTTGTTTATGTCATGGGAGATTTTTCTCTCTCCTTCAACTATAGTCGACATTTTTGCTCGGTAAAGTATTCTGGGTTGGCATCCATAGTCCTTTAACACTGGGAATGCTTTGCTCCATGTTCTTCTTGCTTTAATGGTTTGCACCGAGAAGTCAGTTATAATTCTGATGGGTTTCCCTTTGTATATGACTTGTTTTTCTTTCGTAGCCTTCAGAATTTTGTCTTTGTTTTGGGCATCTAGCATTTTAACTATGATATGGTGTGGGGAGTTTCTTTTCTGATCTTGTCTATTTGGAGTTCTACGTGCTTCTTGTATTTGTATGGGTTTGTCTATTTTTAGTTTGGGGAAATTTTCATCTATTATTCTGTTGAAGATCTGATCAATACTATTCTCTTGAGATTCTTCTCCTTCCTCTATTCCTATGATGCGAGGTTTGATCTTTTCATAGTGTCCCATATTTCCTGGTTGTTCCACTTTTGTGTATTTTTAAATTTTTCATAATCTTTTTTTGAGCTTTTTAGTTGCTCTGTGTTATCTTCCAGATCTCATATTCTTTGTTCTGCTTCCTCCATTCTACCTCTGAGGCTTTTTCCTTTCCTTTCTTCTTGATTGGATGAGTGTTCTAATTGCTTTTTCTTTTCATCCTGTGTTTTCTTTAGTATTTCCATTTCCTTTTTGAGCTTCTCAATCTCTCCTTCGTGCTCCTTACTTCGTTGGTTGTCTTCCTTTTTCAGTGTTTCTACTTCCTTTCGGAGTTTGTTTTTTTCTCCCTCTAGTTCTTTCTGGAATTTGTCAATCTGTTACTTTAGTTCTTTCTGAAGTTTGTCATTGTATCCCTCTAGGTCCTTTTTGAGTTTTTCATTCTCTTTAGTTCTCTGAATTCTTCTTTATTTTCTTTAATTTCTCTGCATAAGTCTGCAATTATTCCTCTAAGATCTGTTCCTTGGGTCAACTCCAAGGGCATCCCATTGTAGCTATCTCCTCCAGGTTTGGTAGAGCCTGGTGCAGGATTATCCTGTGCCTTTCCCATGTCATCCCTTCATCATGCCCCTGGCACGTGGGTTTCCCTTTTGTGATTCAAATCACAAATGTCTTTTCACTATGTCAGTGGATGGTTATGGTTTTGTTTCCTTCTGATGCTGTTTTTTTTTTTCTTTCCTCCTCCTTGTTTTTGGAGTATTGGCTTGTCTAGGTTTCAGGCTTTCAATTTTGTTTATAGATTGGATATTAGAAGTCTAAGTCACTTTTCCCTTCCTGTTCTGAAGATTCTCCAAAAAAAGTCCACTTGGATACTCTCTCACCAATTCCCGGTGGTGGGGGTGGGGTGGGGGCGAGGTTTACCTGTCTGGAACGACTTCTGGGTTCCTGTGCCTCAGAAGCCAGCCCACACAAAGCCACAGAGGCACCAAACCCAAACCCGCCCTGCTGGTCACTGGCTGCAAAGGCGCTGGCCCCAAACCCAAGGCCAAACCCTACAAAAGGGTTCAGAGTTGTGACCCTTTTCCAGCAGCCCAGGAGACCATCTACCCTGAAATCTACCTGTCTGGAGCAACTTCTGGGTTCCTGTGCCTCAGGAGCTGGCCCGCACAAAGCCACAGAGGCACCAAACCCCTTTTTACACTTTTTAAACTCTAGTCCTTTATTGTCCTGGACAATGCTTCATAGTTGCCATGTTCATGGTAACTGTAGACTTTCATTCTCTCATTTGTTCTTTCATATATTCATGAATATCTTGAATAATAAATCAAAGTAAAGAACTCTTATCTCATCTATACTTAAAGGAAATAACTAGTTTTTCTTATTATCAATATAGTTAAAAAATAGTAGGTATATACCATGGAGAACAATTTCATGATGAAAGTTGAAGAATACTTTTTCTTAAAGTGTGATATTTGAACAAATAAAAATTTGTGTATGGAACTGTGGCACTCTTAATCACATAAAATTATATTTTCTTATGTAAAATTAATAGGATACTGTTTTGATTTTTACTATCAATTAAATATTAATTTTCCTGGGGTGATAAATAAACAACAAACCAAGCCATGTAAAACAAAAGCAATTAGTTTTCAAAATTTCAAAGGTTAGAAGTCTCAAATTGAACATTTAAGATTGTTTTCTCCCATGGTTGAGGAAACATCTTCCCAGCTTGGCTCTTCAGATTGGACAGTTCACCTGGTCCATAGGTATTGTTTGTAGAAACCTCCCTGTATTCCTTGCCTCTGTCATCATGGGGCATTCCTTCCAGGTCTACCCAATTTGCCTTCCCATGTTTTTTTCTTAAGGACACAGTCAATGCATTCCTAGATCTGATTCGTGAATTCCTGCCTCAATCCTAATTTCCCACCTCAATACTGAGTGGCATTGTCATAACTAATGAAATTTTCAAGACTTATTTCCTAAACACGTTTGTATTCTGTAGTTCCCAGAAGACATGGAATTTGGATCAATATTATTATGCCCCATGCCTTGCTAGAACTTACAAGGAAGTCTGAGAGTATTTTATGTATGTAAGGGTTGAACTTTAGGTTCTATGAGATTCCTGATATCGTGAATGTCGTAAGACATTTTTCACAGATAAAATTTAATATACTTTTGAACCAATTTGAAAATGTCATATTTCTAATATACACTCTTTCTGAATGACATTCCTATAAATTTAGAAAACAAAATCCTAAAGTGTGTATCTCTTGCCTTTTGAAAAATCAGTTAAACTTCTAGAGTATAAAAATAGGCTTTCCAGAATTTGACAGTTCCTATAGGAAACACTGAGAGATACAGTGTACTTTATATGGTGAGTAGGAATGTTTTATAAGCTCTTAACACATGCTCCAGCTACTGTGGAAGAAATTCTGTGTTATTCAGCGTCACTAAGAAAGGTGCCCCTGCTCATGCTTCTTGTCAGTGACACACAGAAAGTTACTATCAGGTAAGTTCTCAGAGTTAATGGAGCCAATTGTGGCTTATCATGTTGATTCTCGTATCCATGACATTTAAATTGTGTCTGAAGCACAGAGAATGCAATAACTACCAGTATAATAAGGAATAAATATCTTGACAATATGTTTTTAATTGACGGAGATGAAAATGTTCTGAAATTTAGTGATATCTTTAGTTAATGACAAATTACTTTTCAAAGTTAACGAGTTTTAAACATCCTAATTTATGAATCATTATGTTTTTATGTTGATTCTTCTCAAATTCTACAATATAAATGTCATATTTTGAATACTTGGTGCATTATTTACTTTTGTGTTGCTGTGATAAAATGCTACAAGTGACTTATACAAGGGAGTCTATTTTGGCTTATGCTTCTGAAGGAAGACTACTTAATGGCATGGGAAGGAGAGCAGGGAGGTAAGAAAACACTTCTATAATCTCATGGGGAAAGCAGAGAGGGAACTGGAGGTGAGTCGGACTGAAAACTTTCAAAGCCATTACCCCCTGATGGAGGAAGTCCATTTTTTTTTACGGAAAAAAATTTCCTTAACCTCTCTAAATGGCACCACCCAGTTTGGAACAAGTGTTCAAAGATCTCAGCCTGGAGAACATTTCTCATTCAAACTAATGCCCTTGGTAATAGACGTTTGAGTTGGCATCAATGATTATCTTTAGTATTTTGACAGGCATTGCATTGAATCTGCAGATATTTTCTTGTCATCAACATCTATATAGAGAAGTCAGTGTTACCCATAAAACCTGTAATAAATGGTAAACATATTTAGAAAGATTAAAATAGGAAACTCAATTATACTTTTATGCATATAAATTAAAAACTGAATTAATGTAAATTAAGTTGATATTTTAACTTCATAAAGAGCATGATTTCCAAAGTCATTTTTATCAAATTACATATAAATAGAATTTTATTAGATTGCCTGTTAATTGTGGGCTGTGGTGGTAGCAGGTGGGAAAAGCACCTTCCATACCTGCTTGGTGAACTGAGTTTGATCTCTGGAACCCACATAGAGGGAGAAGGAGAGATATCACACCAAAAGCTGTCATCTGACCTGTGTGCCACCCAACATCATGTACACACACAATAATAATGATATTCAATAAATATAAAATAGCCGACTAATTGAAAACACTTAATGACATTTTAAAAATTTATCCAATTATGGTTAAAAATAAACATCCTAATTGGTGTTGATGTTCATTTTTTCAATTTATAATAAAACAGTCTGTGTATATTTTATATACTTGTTCTATTTGGAGGTTGAAGATCCTAAGTAATATCCTTTTTCTTGTCACATTATTATTTGTTTATAGATGTGAAACAATTATTATAGGAGGCATAGAAATGGTTCAGCAGTTAAGAGAACTTGCCGCTCTGATGAGTACCATTATTTGCTTCCCAGCATCCACATAACATTGTACAACCTTTTCTTACTCTAGTTTCAGGGGATCTGGCAGCTTTTTCTAATGTCTTTGGGTATCAGGCACACAATCAGTGCACAGACATACATGCAGACAAAACACTCATACATATAAAACAGAATGAAAACTTAAGAATTTCTTAATTCCTTAGAATTAAGGAACAGTTCAGTTAACAATTAGAAGACTTACTGCAGTAAAAAGTCACCTGTCTAATATTTATTTGTGAATTCTGTAGAACCCCTAAGGCTCTACGTATGTTGGCAAGGTGATATATTAAGGAGCTGTGGTCAAGACTGCACTCAGGTAAAGATGGACAAGTTAATGGAACATAATAGTAAGTTGAGAAAGGGGTCTATACATCCATCCAAATTTTCAGGTCCAATGAAAATGATACTTTTGCATAAGTATCATTGATGATCAGAAATCTCACATGTAACAAACATGGCACCAGACATTGGAGCATGCAGCTTGTTATATGCAAACCCATAGAAGAACATCCTTATGAACTAAAGATAAACTTTTCAGCCAACAGAATTCTGATCTATGTAATAAAATGGCAGAAAGACTGCATCTGTGTGAACCAGGGCAGCAAGATGATGAAGCAGTGCCCAGCAACACACTAGATGGCACAACACTAAGTTGCTGTGGATCTGAAAAAGACATCATGAGGCGGGGCAAGGGCTGAAAGCAAGACCATAAGGCTTACTGAACACCACCAGCCATTAACACTAAACTATTGTGGGAAACATGAGCAGGACCACATTCCCTTAAGTATGAAGCTTAAAATTAGAAGTCATAGATACATCAATGTCCCACTGCTGATGGAAATGCAAAACGGTGAATTTTTAGGGTGTTGCCATTATTAAACTTGGGTTATTGTCATTCTACTGTAAGTTATTTACCTCAGATAAGCACAAGAACACACACATGCAAAGATCTTCACTTCTACTGTCATGGCACTTCTTTGTAATATTATCAAAATACCAACATAGCCAGATCCTGCACATCTAGAGGAATGCTCAAGCATAGGTATTGAATTAATACAGTGGAATACTAGTCAGGGATACAAAATGATTCTTATTTAGTTATTTATTATTTAGTCACTTTAGGTATGAAAGGATTTTAAAGTCATCCTGCTGAGTTGAAGCAGTAAGGCAAGATAAAGTATATGTATTACAATTTCATTTGTAATTGATTTTTGTAATATTCTAAATCAACTTCAGTGAAAGAAAGAAAATAAAAGATTTTCCAGAAACGGTTTTGGGTTAAGAGAGCCTGAGAGGGGAAGATTACAAAGGATCGCTTTGGTTGTGATGGATACGTTCATCATTTCTGTGATTATACTGTTGATTTCAAGCTATACACATACCTCAAAACATAGCAAATTGCCTAATTTAAGTAATGACTGGTTTATGTATCAGCTGTAACTAAAATTTCATGACATATTTGCATAATATGTTCCATGAATGAATTGTTACTTATGTTTATTGTACAATTTTTTTTAAATATAAGATTTATACTTATTATGGGATAAAGAAATTAATCCTTACATACATAACACATGCCACTAATTATTGCTGTTGAACAGCATATAGGAGCAGGAGGGGAAACATGGTGATGTGATTGGCAGGAATTAAGATTCTTAAGATCTATGCCAGTTCACTTTCAGAAAATCTGGCCTATTATGTGAAAACAGGAGAATTAAGAAATTAGTATATTTAAACTATGTGTGCTATTTGAGGTCACCAGTTAAGACCTCCAGTGTGCTTATTTGGAACTGCTATTCAGTAAATATTTCTTGAATAAGCACGGGGTGGGGATTTTAAAATGCATAATTAATTTTTTAAAATTTGACACTAAATCCCAATTAGAGTTAAGCTTTTCATGTAGCTTAACAAATCAAACACTGAATTTCATGTTACCCACATTGGATTATACTTTTATCTCTAATAAAGTACAATTTTTCATTTTCCTTTCCAGAGCCTGTGTCTAATTTTCCCTTGAGTGTAACAGTGTTTACTGATGGTACCCTGTCTGACTGCTTCATCGACCTCGTGACTAACATTTTCTTCATCTTATCTAGCTTAAGCCTTCACTCTCCTGTTTCAGGCCATTACTTCTTGTCCTAGCATCTTTAACTATCTTGAGTAACTCATCCCCTCAGGAATTTTAGCTGTCCATAAAAATAAAAAGAAGAAGGCATATCTCATAGCCTGGCAGTTTGTGAAAAATTGAGACAACTATATTCTAGGGATAGTGGTTCTCCAGGGCATGCAGAGAGAGCAGCGGTAGGAGAAAATTCCCCGTTTTGCTGACATGAGGCAAGGTTACTTAAATTTTTATGTGGGGAGCTCCCTGAAGCTATTACTCACTTACCAAAAGCATAATGTTTTAATTTCTGCTCTCGGCTCTTATTCCATGTATTCTTCCTGTACCAGTTGATGTTATGCATATGTATAGCTACATATATGAATACTGATGAAGAAATGAGGAAAGAGGTTAAAGGTGCCGGAATGTCTTCTAAATGATAAAGTATCCTTTTGTGATCACATCATTCCTATTTTCTATTTGTTTTCCAAGAAATGTGTTTGCTTTGCTATGGGGAGTTTTACCTTCACGTGGACACGGTATGTGGAAGAATTGCCCGTCTAGATAACATATTTGCTG
Organism: Rhizomys pruinosus; assembly: GCA_009823505.1. Lineage (NCBI taxonomy): Eukaryota > Metazoa > Chordata > Mammalia > Rodentia > Spalacidae > Rhizomys > Rhizomys pruinosus. The sequence goes on along the minus strand of VZQC01003102.1, from coordinate 2,411,758 downwards.
GAACAGAGTTTCTCTCATGAGTTTAGGTGGATGCTCAGATCTGTGGAAGTTTTCAAGTATTAAAGCTTGTTGGGGGCTGGAGATATGGATCAATGGTTAACAGCACTGGCTGCTCTTTTAGGGGTCCCAGGTTTGATTCCTAGCATCCACATTATGGCTAACAACTGTCTGTAACTCCAGTTCCAGAGAAATCTACCACTGTCTTCTGACCTACACTGGGTGTTGCCATACAGGATACATATGCAGGCAATACACTCATTCACATGAAATAATAGCTAAAATATTTAAAAGAAGAACTAAAGCTTGTAAGTACTAAGAATATGCTATGTGCATTGGAAACAGCAACAATATACTTTCTGGTTTAAGATGCTGAGGGTTTATACTTTGGGCAATCTAGCCCCGCCCCTCTCTTTTCTTTATTTAATCATCTATATTTAGAAAGACAGGCACACATGAGAAAATAGTTGAAAGGTGAGAAAGGTATAGCAGATTTAATAGCCTTTGGGAATGCTCTAGGACTACTCTAACTTGCACAGATAAACTTCCAAATCATCAGGTTGAAGCACTAAAACACTTTAAATATTCTCAAAAGTGGCAAACAAGCCATAGATAAGCTGTTCCATTCTGTTGAGTGACAGAATGCAAAGCATGAGTTAAAAACTGCCATGGAGGAGTGCCCATCTCCTTACAAGATGGAAAATCAAGCTTCCTCTAGAGCTGAGCTAGGACTTCAAGTGAGCTGACACATTGATTCTGCATATTCGCTCTAGGAACGTGATAATTCTTTTCACTTAGAAAGTGACCATGCAGAAATATTGAAGTCAGCTTTACTCATGAGTGTCCTAAAATAAAAATCATCAAAACTTTCATTAGTGGTTAATGAAGGAAAATTTGTAGTCCACCTTTGTAATTCACTGCAGCTTAGCAATACAAAGACAGATTTCTGAGGCTAGGAATAGACAGGGAGGAGCTATAAATATAAATTGATAGTTGAAAGATTTCTGTATGAAATGTTCCAAGTACCTTGCAATTTCAACTATATGAAATTAAGAAAACTAACAAAATAGAACAAAATATGTGATGTTGGCCAGGAGTTTGGCGCTATGAGAAATGATGGGATGAATTATAGGAACTCTTAGAGCACAGAAAACATTTATTCAGATACAGGAACAGTAGACAGATTGTGTTCAGTGTTTGTCCAAATTTAACAACCAAGAGTGAAGCCAAGAGAAAATTATGGTACTTATAGCAGCCTAATGAAGCAACATTGACTGAATAGAAACCCACACAGCATCCAATTGCAATTTATTAATGAAGAGGGATATGCTGCAAGTTAAAAGACCACACGGAGGTGTGAGGTCTATCTGTAGTATCTCAATTTTACTCTACACCTATAATTATTCTAAGTGAACACAGTTCTGCCCTTAGTCTTTAGAATGAATGTTTGTTCTGAATGTCTGACATGACCAATACAAATGCTCTCACAAGTCCTGGCAAGGTCTAGGATTCAAGCAGGATCACTTAGAGGGGGTTGTTGAATGATCTTTTATGCTGAATGAAAATGACTATTAAATCTGGTCAAATTTGAAGTGTATTTATGTACATAATAAATATTACATTTAATATTGATATTAACATCTTTAATATAATATAAAATAAAACAAAGTAATAAGTAAATATTAGACCTGTTTCTTTCTATTATTTAATGGTACAAACGTCTATACATAATAGCCAAAAGCAAGTAGAACAATTGCTTTAATTAGAATTTATGTCACTAATGGTTTTGTTTTGGGAACTGATTATTTTATCACTAAATTGTTTATAATCAATCAGTAATAAACAGATCATCCTTTGGGGGTTTTAGTGATTTTAAATGCTCTCAGATAATAGAACCTATTCTATTTGTTGCATATGTGTTTTAGGTGACTCTGTAATACCCATACATTTTTGGACAGTGATTAAAATAACAAAAACAAATGAAAGAAATCGACAGTCTCAATATTTTAAAAGAAGTCTATATGGTATCACAGGCATTTTTAAGTGAAACTGGTATATACAGATTAGACTTCCAGTTTTAAGGCTGATTGGCTGGAAACTAGAATTAATTAGTAGAGAGTGCAATGTGAGCTTTATCAGCAGAGAATTCTCTAGAGGAATAGAATACTGTGTAAATAGAGTGCTTGATGAAGTCATGGACCCTCCACCCCCAAACCAGTGAAACATCTGGACTGTGCCTACTTAAATAAAGCTGATGGCTAAGTAAATGCTGCTATGCTAAGCCTAGGTTCAGCATAGTATCTGTGTTTACATAGTAGATATGAGACTGAGTAACCAGCATTTCAAACTCTAATGAGGTATTGGCAATATTGTGCTGCTATGAAAGTTATTTTAGAAAACACAGAATATTTTCAAGTGAGCATCCCTGAAGAAAGATCTGTTTAGCTGTTCACAGTAGTTTTGTTCTGTTTTGCATGCGTTGTTTTCGTAGTTTTAAAATACTGGCTCTCATTCACTTGTTTCCTGTGGCTTATGCCACATCCTGGTTGACAGACTTGGTGTCTAATACTCATTAAAAATAGCTTATGAACTCGTGTTTTTTTGTTGTTTTTTTATTTTTGGTTTTGGTTTTGGGCTGGAGAGATGGTTCAGCGGTTAAGAGCACAGACTGCTCTTGCAGAGGACCCGGGTTCGATTCCCATCACCCACATGGTGGCTAATAACCATCTTTAATTCCAGTTCCAGGGGAATCTGACACACTCTTCTGTCCTCCACAGCTTTGCACAACATGGGTGCATCAACCTACATGCAGACAGTACATTCATACACATAAAAATGATTCAAAAAATAAAAAATAGCTTATGAAAGAATACACTTCAAACCTAGATGCCAGGTACCCTCATATTTAGGATTATTAAATCTTCCTCTGTTAAATTAAGTATAGTTACTTCCCACTTAATCTGAGGAAACTAAGTTATGTGAGAACAGAGAATGTATACAAAAATCCTTGAAACAAGCCTGCAGAATAAGAAAACATTGAGTACCAATCACCATGTTGTCCACGTAAAGACTTCATTGGGAAGATTTTAACAGTTGAACACTATCCTCTTTGCTGGGTCTTTAGAATAGGAAATGAAAAGCAATCAGGAAAAATACACGGGGGTAGATTTTTTGGTATAACTTTATTCTTATTTATAAGTCAGAGGGTTGTAGGGGATAACTAACACTAAAGATGTTGGAAAAAATAAATGGAAACCTACTGTTTTTTTGAGCTTCAAATATACACATATGAAACATAAAGAAATATGTACATATTCATACAAAGAGTTTAATTGGAACTACCTTACACGAGGGCTTATGCTCATCCTTGAAACCATAGATCGCCAAATAAAAAGCCCAGTTTCACGTGTTGTATACCTCTGCTGGAACTATTGGTCAGAAGTACCTCAGAGACCCCTAAAGCAATCCACAATATTGACATTGCTCTTGTTTTTCAGAACTTGGGTAGGATTCTACAGCTGAAGACAGCACATACTTTGATCATAAGACATAGAGAAATTCAGTCAGTACTGAGCAGGAAGCTTCCTTTCTTCTGGTTAACTCTTGTAGTACAGTGATTTGCAGAATGCTGGGAGAAAAAATAAATCAGTAGTCTCACTCAGCAATGAACCCTGTGAAGAACAATTATATCTAGTGTGGCAAGATATGACCCTGTGTCCAAGAGTGATACCAATGGCATGGAACAAACTGATGACATTATGATTGGATTAAAGCTCCACTCCACAGGAGGAAGCACTTACCTGGCACTGCAAATTTGGCTAAGAACCCATGGTTGGGGATCCCACAGGCCCCAGAGCTGAACCCACTACTATTAGTTTGCTAAACTGATATAGTATCAAAATGCCCTCTACATTTATATCTCTGTACCAGTAGATCAGTGCAGTTCTCAGATCTTATCAGATAAGTTTGTTCAATAAATGGTAGTAAACTTAGAAACTCACAACTGAGTAAGTGACTATAGGGTACTCAGGCACAAATGAGACATTAGTATCACACCCTCCCCTGTAAGGCACCAAAGATCATCCAGAAAGTCAGGGTAGGAAGATTTTTAAGAGTCAGAGGTTGGGGCAAAAAACATCTTCTGGACCTGACAGGATAAATGCCATCATGAACTCACAGCAGTAGTGGTTGCTGTACAAAATCAATATATTCAGCATTGTAACACTTAGTACCAAAATGGTCATGAGCCCCCGCTCCAAAATGAGGAGGAGCTCTGGGCAGCTGATGGTTTCTGGAGAAAGGAAAGTCAGTTTTCTTTAAGGATGTGCCTCCTAGTACATTGACCACAGTGGAGCAGATGGCCCTACACCTGGAGGTTTATAGCAGTGCAAAATAGATTTGATTTATTAGGTAATCAAAATGTGGAGGACACGAAGTTGAGAGGACCAGGAGATGGTACTGGATCTGTGAGGAGGTAGGGTATGAGCTTTATGTGGATGTTCTCAAAGAATTAATAAAAACATTTATAAAATTAAATAATAGGCATTACATAATAAGGAAATAGATGGTTGATTGTGAGGAGAGGAATGAGTCAACATATTGGGGAATCAAACATTTTGAAGGAATATTTAAAAGAATACTTTCATTTATTCTTTTTTTTTACATTTACTTTCATTTATTTCTTTTTTTAACAATAAGTAATAAGTTTTGAGTACAAGCATCCTTCATATAAAACCAATTTGCAAGCAGTTGTGCCCAAACCCACACAGCCCAAGGCTCCTACCATACAGCTGGAGGGGCTTGTATGTACAGTTAAGTTGATCAAATAAGTGTCCAGTCTATATTGCTGTAGTTTCACAATTCACCCCAATTGCAGCCCTTACACTCTACCATGCCCCTTCTTCCACAGATTGTTCCCTAGGCTTAGAAAAGGGGCACAGGTGGACTAGAAGCAAAAAAGTCCACTTTCTCTGGAGATGTTGTTTTGGACTCTAACCAGTTCTGGCTGTTTCTTTTCATGGGCTGACAGTTTGTTCAGGAATAACCTTTCAATCCTACTAATGAAGCATGGGCAATTAGATTTAGAGATATTGTGGTGGTTTGAATGAGTGTCCCCCATAGGCTTTAAGTATTCAGACATTTGTCTTCAGTTGCTGGCACTGTTCTTGGAGGTCTTAGAAGGTGTGGCCATGCCAGAGGAAGTATGTTATTGGGGGCAGGCTTAGTGAGTTTAACAAGCCTCCTGGTCTCTATTCGCTCTCTCTGCTTCCTGTGCTCATTGTGAGATGTGACCCTGGGCTTGCTGCTCCAGCTCCAGCTGTCATACCTCCTGCCACAATGGACTCTAATTCCCTGGAACTGTCAATCGTAAGCTCAGATAAACTCTTGCTTTTATAAGTTCCTTTGGTCATGGTGTTTTATCACAACAACAGAAAAATGACTAATACAGATATTTAAACAGTACTAATTATTATGGTAGGTTACTTTGGTATAGACACAGATGTTTGGATGGTATACTAATCCATTAATTATGTTTTTTTCTGTAAAAGATGACAAGGTCTTACTGTGGCTTATAACATCTGCTAACCACTAGAGGATGTAAGCTTGTGGCATCAGCCGTGAATTATTCCTCCAAGGAGAGAGCTAATAGCCAATTAGATTTGGGGTACACAGACATATGGCTGCCACTGATGCACAGTATTTCCAGGCAGGTGAGGTGTAGCTGGTGCTGACAGAGGAGTCTTGCTTGACTCAAGGAGACCTATATTTGCTTTGTTGGTTTAGGGGCCTTTGGTAGCACTCTCTGGTATTCCAGAGACCAACTGTAAACTTGCAAGTGTGGTCTCCATACATCTTTCCCATGCTTACATCAGGTCTTCGACAGCAGGGCCTTACTGCCTCTCTTCTTGCAGGTATCCCAGTTTACAGGCAAGAAGGTTTTACCTTTTGGGGAGGCTTGGATCCCCTGGCCAACATCTCCTTGGCAGAATAATCCATTGCTGATATCAGAGCTCTCCTGTAATAACTGGGCGTGGTGGCATGCACATTTAATCCCAGCACTTGGGAGGTAGAGGTAGGCAGATCTCTGAGTTCAAGACTTCATTTATTCTTGAGAATTTCATACATGTATAGAATGTATTTTGACCACATCCACTCTTTATTTCCTCCATCTGAGTCCCCTCACCACTCAACACACTCTCCTTCCAGCTTTAGGTAGTCTTCCTTTCACTTTCTTCTTTTCTTCCTTTCTATTATTATTATTATTATTATTATTATTATTATTATTATTTATGTGTATGTGTGTGCATGCTTGTGTGAATTTATGTGTACCATGTGTGTGCAGGTGCCCCCAGAGTCCCAGGGACATTGGAACCCCTAGAAACTGGAGTCACTGGAATTGTGAGTCATCGTATGTGACTGAGTGTTGGGAACGGAACTCAGTCGTCTAGCCACTGAATCATATTTTCAGCCTCCTTAAAAAATATCCCACTGAGTCCAATTAGTACTGTGCTTGGTGGTGTGATCATCTCCTAGATAAGAGGCAAGCTATCAGTTGTCATACTCTGTAAGAAAGATGACTCTTCCTCCTCCAGGAGGCACCTACTAGAAAGAGCGCCTCAGTTGGGGGGGGGGGTTGGTGAGGTCTCATGTGCCATCCAGGCTGGGCTATTTACTGACTGGATCTTCTGCAAGTTTTTGTGCAGGTTATAAAACCTTAAATCTCTCCCAACACTTCCAGCTATTACCTACAATGCTAATAGATACAAATTGTTGTGTAAGTAGACATTTTTAGCAGTAATACTCTGGAGAAAGGTGCTTTATGTCCCATGGACAGCCACTCATAACATACCTCTAAACACTGAACAGATTAGGCAATTCGGCCTGATTCATGGGCCCTATGAGGCAGCATTTTGCAAGTTACGTGGTGAGAGGTAGATCAAGTGTTGTTGACAAACCAGAAATTTTAAATTGTCCTCTGGTGAGTGTTATGTTATCCGACTTGTTGGAACAGACACAGGAAAGAACATTTTTAATAAGCATGACCAATGATCATGAGAAAACTCGATTTAATGAGTTTCTAGATAACAGTGAAGGTGCAGAGCAAAATTACTTTCAGTGAGCTTTTTCGTTTTCTTGAGACAGGGTCTCACTATAGTCTGAGATGGCCTGGAACTCACTCTATAGACCAGGCTGGCCTTGAACTCACAGAGATCCACCTGCCTCTGCCTCCTGAGTGCTAGGATTAAAGGTATGCACACCATATCCAGCTTAAAGATGGTTCTTAGCTGCCATGTGGGTGCTGGAAATCAAACCAAGGTCCTCTGCAAGAGCAGTCTGTGCTCTTAACCAGTGAGCCATCTCTCCAGCCACCAAATGAACTAATTTTATTTGAGAAAATCTGTAGAGAAAAAAAGGTTGTTAAAAGGGCATCTTTTCTTTCAATTTAAAATTTTATCTTATTATAATGTTTACAGAGGCATTATCCTGTTCATTTTATAATAGTTTTCTTTGGCTAAACATTATATCATTCTCCCTTTAATCTACTGGTGATGTTTCTACTGAAATGGTTAGCCTCTGAAGAAATATTTGAGAACACAGAAAATGGCTCAGGATATTATCCATCCCATGCCTACAGGTTCAAGTCTTGGTTCTCTGTCATTCTCATAAGTTGTTGTTCTCACCTGTCTTAATATTTGTCACCTCAGATTTATAAAGTTACTACGCTGGTGGTGGTAAGAGCTTTGGTCATATATGATTAAAGGGGTTAGAAACTGAAGAGGCAGTTTTACTGATTTTACAAGAGAATACCTCTATAACAGCTGGCTCCAATCTACAGCTGGAGAATGACCTCATCATCATAATATTTCTCCTTATTCTATGGGGGGGAGTTAAGAAAGTCTCTTGTATTAAAACCTTTGCAGCACCTAGAAGATAAGCTTCATTAGGATTCATTAAAAATAGTTGTTACTAGTAGGATCCAGAGAGGGGCCTGATGTCTGCAGCAATCTGAGGCATTTCTTCCCTTCAATGCCCAGAGGAGTCAATCCTTCTGCTGGCACTTTCTGGTACATCCTACTCACTGCAAGGTGCATTTTCTTTCTCAGCCATTAAGTTGGTGATACTCTGGCCTGTTGAAACATACAAATCCTTTCTGGTAGTTAGTTTTAAGATTTGGATTGCAGTACTTACAAATTATCACTTATTGTTTAAAAAATGAAAACAAAACAAAACAAAAAAAAGCAGAGAAAGATGCAGAAAAGTTACGGCAGAATGCCTGATCTGGGATGGGTAGGGGTGGCGTGGGGGGAAGGGAAGGGGATATATGCCTGAACTGAATTGGAAAATGATGTATGAAATACACAAAGCATCAATAAAAATAAAAAAGTAAAAAAAAGAAACTGAAGAGGCACACAGATATGTCACTCAAATGCTCATACTTGGTACAACTACTTTTCAACTGTCCCTGAGAGCCCATTCAAACTATGATAATTTTCAAATGATCAATCAATTAGAATGATGTCTATGTTATACAAATTAACCTGAACTTGAGACTTTTATTTCTCATTTAAAAAAAAAAAGTGGTGTGGGCATGCTGGAGCTTGGGTGTGTGAGCTAACATTTCAGCTAGCATGTTTTGGGGTCAGAAGCCGAATCACAGGACTCCCTTGTTTATGCACTACGAGCTGGGTTAAGGGTCTGGTATTGGCTACTGGGAGGTGATGTCATGGAGTGTGGGCGTTGTCTGTCCAAAGTCTATATAGGCTGCCTGCTGTATAGAAATCTGGTCTGTACTCTCTGACATGTGTCCCTGGGATGTTATTGAAATGATCTACACAGGATTAATGACTTCCACAATGTGGTATCCCCATTTTCCAGTTTAAGATAGCTCTGAGACATTTTAAAAGTTGACTAGATCACAGGTAATATCTAATTTATATCATATGATAAGCAAAGGATGTAGCTAACTTGACATGATTACTTTTTTAATATATGAATATAACATATGGATGTATTTTTTGTTGTTTCTGCAGTAGCAAATATATGACTTCTTCCAATGGTCTTTAGTGTCAGTTATTTCTCCTAAACCTGCCTGCCCTACTGTGCTATCCCATGCCACACCCTATTTAATACTTCCTTTTCCATTATTATCCTTTAGTTCTTTTATATCACTGTTTTTTCCTATGCTCCCTTGAGAGCCCCCTTTTATAGTCCTGCATTAGTTTCTTGACTTCTATGAATATGCTAAGTGATACACACACACACACACACACACACATATCTAAATCTTCAAAAATAACATCCATGAATGACAGAGAGCATGTGATGTTTGTCTTTCTAGGTCTGGATTACCTCATTCAGGATGATCGTTTCCAGTTCCTTGGAATTAGTTGAAAATTTCATAATTTTGTTTTTCTTAACAGATGAACAATATCCCATTGTGTAAATGTACATGTTTATTAGCCATTTATCAATTGATGGATATCAAGTCTAGTTCCAATTCCTGATTATCTTGAATTCAGCAGCATTGAACATGGAGGAGCAAATATCCCTGAGTATGATAGACAGTTCTTTGGGTATATTCCCAGAAGTGGTATAGTTGGATCTTGTAGTAGATCTATTTCTAGCTTCCTGGGAATTTCCATATTATCTTGTATAGAGACTACACAGTAGCAATGAATAAGCATTCCAATTTCCCCAAATTCACCCCAGCATTTTCCGTCATTTCCTTCTTTGAGCTTATCTAGGCTGACTGAGGTGACATGGAATCGCAAAGTAGTGCTCATTTGCAATTTCCCAGTATCTAAAAATATGAAAGGTTTTTAAATGTATTTCTAAGTCACTTATATTTCATCTTTTGAGAACTTTCTGTGTGGTTCCATCACCCAATCTTTAATTGGGTTGCTTCATTCATCTTAGGATTTTGTGTTCTTTTTATGTTGAGGATACTAATCCTCCTTCTGATCTACAGCTGGTAAAGGTTTTTCCTATTCTATTGGCTACTAATTAACTATAATCATGGTTTCCTTTGCTGTTTTGAAGGTTTTTTTTAGTTTTATAAGACCCCATTAATCAATAGTTGGTTTTATTGCCTGGTTATCAGAGTCCTATTCAGAAAGTGATTTCCTGTGCTTGTTAAGCTGAAGTGCTTCCCATCCTTTCTGCTCTATCAGATTCAGGGTACCATGTCTTCGTTTTGGTCTTTGATCCGTTTTGACTATAGTTTTTTGAGATTGAGACAAGGATCTGTTGCATGAAACTATGAAGTTTGAGTAGTGCCATTTGTTGAAGATGCTGTCTTTTCCCCAATGTGTATTGTAGGCCTCTGTCAAAGTGGCTGTACTTGCATAGATTTATCTGGTTACATTTGCTGGATAGTGTTAGTGTCAACTTGACACACCTGGTTTGAGGGAGCCTCAACTGGGGAATTTCCTCCATTGGACTGGCCTGTGGCCATGTCTGTTGGGTGTTTTCTTGATTGTTGATTGAGGCAGGAAGGCCCAGACCACCTAGGGCATTGCCACTCCTGGGCAGGTTGTGCTGTATTGTGTAAGAAAACAGACTGGGCATGGGCCAGAAGAGCAAGCCAGTAAGCAGTGTTCCTCCACCATGGCCTGTGCTTCAGCTTCTGCCTTCAGGTTCCTGCCCTGATTTCCTACCTTAGGCTCCCTAAGTGTTTAACTGTGACCAGTGAAATGCAAGACAAATAAAACCTTTCCTCCCCAACATGTTATTGGTCAGAGTGTTTTGTCACAGCAATTGAAGAGTAACTAGAATTCTATTCTGTTGATCAATGTGCCTATATAAAGTAACATTTTTACTACCATAGCTTTTTAGTATAATTTGAAATATGGGCTGATGGTATCTTTAGCAGTGTTTTTATTGGTCAGTATTATTTTGGGGGTCATGGAACTTTTGTATTTCCTTATGAAAGTTAAAGAATTGTTTTTCAATTTCTGTAAAGAATCACTTTGAATCACACACACACACACACACACACACACACACACACACACTACTGTTAGTGAAATTGTTTCCCTGGTTTTTCTCATATGTTTATTGTTCTTACATAGGAAGGCTGCTTGTATTGCCCCTGCTCTTCTTTACTGTTCCAGAATTTGATGATAAGACCTTATGGCTGAAAGCAGCAAATACTTGAGCCACAGTTCACTTATAGACACTTATTCTCTGCATTTGAACAGTTCTGGAACTCTGTAATAGACTCTATTGCTGCAAAAGGAAGCTTCTTTGGTGAGGGGGGAATATACACTTGTCCTGCCTAGTTATGTGCTCTCCAGCCAATAATTTTGATACTTAATCTGACCATGCCCATTAATCTGGCTCTTTATGATGCATGAGTTATATTCTTAGGTGCTTAGCTTTGTTAATACTTACTAGGAGTGGTGTTACACACTTTTAATCCCATCCATTTGGAGGCAGGTGCACGCAGATCTCTGAGATCAAAGCAAGCAGGTCTACATATTGAGTTTCATGCCTTCTGGGGGAACAGGGACAAGACAATACCAAATGTTCACCAGCTGCCATGAATTTTCATAGGAGCTTTCTTCATGGTCTTCAAGAAGGTTTATCAAATTAGTAGATGTGCATAAAATGAAACCCTGTTGTCAGAGTATATATTTTATGGCTAACAGAAGCGGACAAGCTCTCTCTGGAATATATATTTCAGTCTTCATAGCCAAGGGTCCCTATAGTAAAAAAAAATAAAAATTCAGATATTTACTCAATAAAAAACAATGTATGTAAAGTGAAATTTCTATTCTTTATAATTGTTCTCTTTATTTTCCCTTTAGGTCAATAGCAATGAGGTTGAAAGAAGGCATTTGAGAGTGAAGGGAGATCATTTTGATTATTTGTTTTGTGGGCTTCTCTCCCAGCCTACAAATTTGTGGTTAAGATGGTAAAACCCATGAAAATCTAAAGTCAGGCCAAAGTTTGATTACAAATATCTTAGTGTGACATAATGGATTTCATGCACCATTTTGCAATGTGTGCATTATTTCCTTCTGTAACTACCACACATGTAATATAATTTCTTCTGACAAAATAATAGTAGTAAAATACTGCTGTACATTTTATTCTGCCTGAAGTGCACTATTGATCAGATTTTAGTTCACAGTATTTTAGCTCTCAAAGAATACAGCAGTCAGAATCATGAATTTTAGTATTGGTTATAAAGGCATACTTATAAACTTCTCCCTCAAAAATTCTCAGAAATATCTATGTGGTGCCAGCATTTAGTACTTTCTCCTACAAGCTGTAACCTCCTCTGTGGGTTTCTGGGTTAAGTGCTGAAAGATGTGGTGATAAAACTAAATTAGTATCACACTGTCAGTCTTCTGTCATAACTTGTGTCTTAAAACTTGCTTTTTAACCCTAAAAATGATCAGTGAACACAAGAAAAATACAGTTCGGTACTTCATTATTTGTATAACTAAAACTGTAAGACTATCTTTGCTTTTGCTTTATAAAATCCATAAATAAAGGAAAACACTAAAAGTAGTGTTTTATTCTACTTAAGTCCAATACAAGGACAACACATAATTTGCGTAAATCACATTTGTTCATAACATAATTTAGATAGGTTTTACTTTTGTTAGCCAAAAATCTGATTTTTTTTTCTAGAAATGGCAAGCCTTTCCTTGTTATTTGTTCTTTGGGGCTTGGTTAGATGCTCAGTACATAGCCAGCCTGATGTAAATTTCTTTTACTGTGGGACAATTGCACAGGGTGGATAATGATAGTGAATTTTGAACATGTGATTTTAGTCTTATGTGATGAAACACAGATCCTATACAAATTTCATGATGCCAAGAAACCATATTGAATGTTCGTGAAGCAGGGCTGAGTACCATAACTAAGCATCCCCTCTCAATCTGTGCATCCATTTATGCAGTTTTGCAGCAGTGACTGTGCATAGTGTTAAACCGATGCCTATCCAGTAGAACGATAGGTGGTCCACTACTTGAAGGTCTAGGTGAAGAATTATCATTGTGTTGGTATTATATTTCTTTAATTTATTATTTGTTCACTTATTTATTTGATAATTTTTATTTTAATTTTATGAGTGTTCCGACTGTATGTAAGTATGCCTCATATGCAGTGTCTATGGAGGCCACAGGATAGCATCAGATCCCTTGGAACTGGAGTTATGGATGGTTGTTAACTGTCATATTACTGCTGGTTGCTCAACCCAGGGCTTCTGCAAGAGCAGTCAGTGCTCCTCACCACTGAGCAACCTCATCATTTTCTTATATATGCATCACTGCTTAAGAATTCTAGGTTGATTAAATACCTTGGAGTGGATAGAAGTCACTGTATTAAAAACTAGCTGGTAAAAGTCACACATTATTTTTTTAATTTAAAATTTTTTTAATTTATGTGTGTGAATGTACTGTCTGCATATGTCTGTGCACCCATGTCATGCAATGCTGAGGAGTTCAGAAGAGGGCTTTGGATTCCCCTGGAACTGGAGTTCTCCTGGAGTTGGAGTTACGGATGGTTCTCAGCCGCCATGTGGGTGCTGGGGATCGAACCCAGGTCCTCTGCAAGAGCGGTTGGTGTTCTTAACTGCTAGGCCATCTCTCCCGCCCCAGTCACACATTATTTTTAACTGATCATACATACAAAACAGTGCTATGTTCTAATCATAGACTCTGCCAAGTAGGTATGTATACTGTTGTTCCTATCAGATATGTTGAGAAGTGTATGTCATTACATGTAAGACAAATTAGAGGTTTTTGGAAGTGCAAACTTATTTTGTATTTTTTAAATCTATTAATGGAATATTTCCCGTCAGTGACTAAAGAACATCTTGATTAATATTTGCATAGCTTCTCATATGTTTTTCCAAACACATATACAAATATATTATTATATATTTCCATTACCTTAAAACTATGGATTACAAATATAACATAATTTAGAGGGGAATAATAAGATGATAGAAGGAGAAAATAGAAAGAGCAGTAACAAAATTAATGTTTTCAGGCTTTGGAAAGTACTGCTATGACTTACCTTTAGAAGAGTGTCTGTCCTTCTGCTTGAAGCAGAATCTCCTTCTGTGTATGCAGGAGCCAAAGGATGGGCCATGCTCTCCTTCCTTGGAAATGACTGAGCCTAGAGGATTTCCTTGGGTTTTAAAATTTTTTAAAAATTTATTTATTTATTTATTTATTTATTTATTTATTTATTTATGTGTTTTGTGTCATTGGATGAATGTGCACTGCAAGCTTACAGTGCTAACAGCAGCCAGAAGTGACAGATCCCATGGAACTGGTGTTTCAGGTCCTGAGTCTTTATGTGGGTGCAGGAAACTTAACCCAGGAACTTTGCAAGAACAGCTACAGCTCTTAGTCACTGACAAATCTCTGTAGCTCCCAAATCTTTGCTTTAAACTAATTTCTGTCCTAGTAGAGCATACTGTCTCCAAGGAGATAGTCCCAGAACTGCACTCTGATGGTTTGAATGAGTGTCCCCCATAGGTTCCAAATATTTATGTATTTGGACCCAGCTCATGATGCTGTTGTGTGGGGATTTGAAGGGTGGTGGGATTATGGAAACTTTAGGAGATGTGGCTATCACTGGGAGATTCTTGTAAGGGTCTTAAGCCTTTCTGTATGTTTAGTTCCTCTCTCCTTCCTGTGCCTACTTGAAGAAGTGAAATTCAACTTTCTGCTTTGGCTGCCTCTGGCTGTCAGGATGAGACTCTGTTTGGCCAGGGCATCATGGGATCTGTGACCGCCATCCAGACAGCTTCTTTGAGGACATCTCTTTTGGATTCGGAATGGCTGGATCTCCTGCTCCCCAAAGTGAGATCCCACAGCCTAAGGCCTTCCTTTGAAGTACTAGACAGAAAATATGTCACACCTCCTACTTATCAATACACACCTGGAAGTGTCACTACCCCAATCTGAGTCGTGATGACTCTCACCTCCCTGGCTCTTCTTCTCCACCCGTACCCATTTCCACCCCAGAGTAAGGTCATATCAGTATAAAAACCTCTGCTTGTTACCACTGAAGTTAAGTTATTCCCTCGGAATCTCTCCTGAGTCAGTGCTTTCACTGACCTGCCTCAGGCTCACCCCTCCCTCTCCTGGCTCTCTCCTGAGCCTAGGCAACCATGCTGAGGAAGGAATGGTCCACTTGCAGGAACAGAGAAGAATAAACAGTTACATTTGCTCACCATGCTTCTGCTGCCACTGTACTCTCTCTAGGGAACCATAAGCCAAATAACCTCTTCCTTTTTTTAAAAATTTATTTATGTGTATGAATGTACTGTCTGCATGTAGGTCTGTGCACCCCTGTCATGCAATGCTGCGGAGGTCAGAAGAGGGTGTCAGATTCCCCTGGAACAGGAGTTCTCCTGGAATTGGAGTTACAGACTATTATCAGCCGCCATGTGGGTCCCGGTCCTGTGCAAGAGCAGTCGTCCGTGCTCTTAACCGCTAGGTCATCTCTCCAGCCCCAACCTCTTCCTTTTATAAGTGGCCTTGGCCATGGCGTTTTATCACAAAAAATAGAAAAGTAACTAACCCAGAGAATCTTTCTAGTCCCTCTTCTTTCCTTCTCTTCTTTAGCAAGTGTCAGACCTGCATTGCAGTCACTTTCTCTCCTGTCCTGGTAGAATTAGTACTAATTGAGACATGCTGAATGAGTTATTAAATAAATATTTTTGCATAAACAAAACATCGGAGGCTTACTGCTACAAAAAATAATTAAGTGTTAGCCACAAGCCATCAGAGAAAACAGCTGAGAAAGCTGGACAGACTTATGGAAAACATCTATTTGGAAATGTAAAAAATATGAGGAAATGAAGAGCTTTTTAAATGACCAGATACAGAAGAAATGATTGAAAAAAATAAGCTCAGCATTTTAGAATGTTTCTAATAAAGACATTTCAACTTTGCAACAGCAAAGAACATGGAATAAAGGTTAGAAAATAACCTCATAAATAAACTACTTCATTTTCAAGCTAAATGCTGCTTTTATAAATAGCTCAAAGATCAACTTCTTATTTCAACTATTTCTACCTGTGATGATTATATGAATTTGTGCAGACTCCTTAACCTAGCTCAATTTCTTCACTATAAAATGAGTACAATTTTCACATGCTACTTCATAAGAATACCATGAGGATTTATTAAGTTGACCTTTGCAAAGCTCTGAGAACACAGTCTAATATATGCTAGGCACGAAAAGATTTTATTCAAATATCAATAATAAGATGTAAAGTGTAACTTCATACAAAGCATTTGCTAAAAGAAACTATTTTGTATTTTCATTTTTTATTACACACAGAGATAGAAATGACAGAGAGGGAAGGAGAGAGGGAGGGAAGAAGGAAGGGAGGGAAGAAGGAAGGGAGGGAAGAAGGGAGTGAGTGAGTGAGGGAGGGAGGGAGCGGGAGGGAAGAAAGGAGGGAGGGAGGAGGGAGAGAAAAGGAGGGAAGAAGGGAGGGAGGAAGAGAGAGAGAGGTTTCTCTTAAAAACCTCCTGGGAATCACCCACAAAATATAACCATCATTTAGTATGAATTATCCCATAATGACTAATAATTGATGCCTTGTATTGGGGAGCAATTATTTCACAATATACAGCTAAAGGTGCTCTGATTTGAAGTACAGGATCATAAATTTGCAGCAGTGCTATATAATAAAAGCAAGCATCTCAAGTCGATGCCTTCTAATTTGCATACTTGAATGTATACTTTTCATAATGTGAACTCAGCTGGCACTATCTACTCATGGAATATTAATTTATTGTACTAAATAATTACGTTATTTAACTTGAGCTAAAATCTTCTGGAAATTAGACTCTACTTGTAAAAAATTTGTCTCTGCCTACCCACTTGGGTAGTCTGGTTTGCACATTATTTAGATAAGTAAGTTTCATGGTGTCTTCAACTCCACAGTCCTTCATTTCTATGGAAACAGAGGCATGTCTTCCTAGAACAGGCCAGTGTAATTGCTATGGAGTGGAAGTTGTATGTACATTTTTTTTTTCAGTTTTAAGATGTCATAAAACATTTATCATCTGTTCTGGTAATTACCCTGGTAAATTGGTTTTAAAATATCTTCATTATACAAATGGCACATAAGGAACTTATAGTATTACATTTTTAAAGTCAACACCATTAAATATTAATGTGTAATTGTGGTGTTTGGTCCGTGGTCTACCATACTAAACATTTCTCTATGGAGTAGTGACAGCAGACTGAAGTAAACATTTTCCAAGGATAAACAAGTAATTATTTGTGATATTATTAATTGCCCAAATGCCATCTGTACAGATGCTTCCTTTTATTCTAAAATAAATTTACAAACGCCTTACAGATTTTTAGAAGCCACATTTAGTTCTATCTACACAAAATGTCTATGCATCTGGCTGTCACATCTTGGGCCATTGGCAGTGCTTTCCTAGCCTGCTGGAGCAGTTTATGCTTCAAATCGCCCAGGCCCTTCATAGCTTATAAATGTTTACACAGGGACCAAAATGGAGATGCAAATAAATCCTGAAGGAAAACATCAATTTCTACAGCAGTTCTGGACAATACCCAGTAATGTTGGCTTCAGTTTTACTGTTTGTTTCAGTCTGTCTGTAGTCACAGCCAAGTCCTCACACTGCCTTACTTCAGTACCAGCTTGTGCAAAAGCTTTCCATGCCAGGCACATTTGTGGGGGAAATCAAAACAATGAAAAGTATAAAATTCCTTACAGATCACTGCGCTTGTTCGCTTTGTCTTGCATCTCTCTCAGACAGATGCATCCCAGCTGATTCTGGCATGGCCTCCCAGTGCTGTTTGACTTTGGGAACGGGAAGGCAATGACGAAGCAGTCTTGAAAGGAGCCTCCACAAGGGGATTTGCTCTTCTTGGAACTTTACCAGGGCATCTTATTGCCTGAGGAAAAGCAATGATCTTTTCGTTTCCAAATTTCAACCAATGAGTAAGCCCAATTTTCAGGCCTAAAGGCGAGGCCAGGCTAGGTCAGCTGAGCCGAAATTACCTGGAAGCTGGCAGCAGTTACCTTCACAAACTCAGAAGAGTAATCCGTGCCAGGAGCACCATCCTGTCAATAGACATTCATGAGAAATAAGAAGTCCTGGTGGTTTTAAGAAGTAGGTATTGAGGGGGCTGGAGAGATGGCCTAGCGGTTAAGAGTGCCAACTGCTCTTGCAGAGGACCCGGGTTTGATTCCCAGCACCCACATGGCAGCTGAGAACCTTCTTTAACTCCAGTTCTAGGGGAATCCGACACCCTCTTCTGACCTCCGCGGCATTGCACGACCCAGGTGCACAAACCTACATGCAGACAGTACATTCATGCACATAAAAAAATAAATAAAATAAAAAAAGAAGTAGATATTGAAATGTCCCATTAATGTAGTAATTCCTAATGGATAATGGATAAACACACTGTAAACTGATTGACTCCCATTGATTTTCAGAGTTGTAAGTAAATGCTTATTAGGTTTATAGTAATGCCACCTAAGGATATTTCTTTTACATTTTTGGATCCTTTTAGCAAGGAAATTCATGATATTTCGAGGTACCTATTTCAGTCTCCTTTACATAATTCTGGAGGAAATTTTAGAACTTTTACGGACAATCAGTATAGTGAAAGATGTGCAATAATACATGTGATGGCTAACATGCATAGAGACTATAGACTTTTACATGATTACCTAATAAACTATCTGACTTTTGCTGATTATTTAATTTTTTAAACTTTTATCGATTTTGGTCTTTGACAATTTCATACACACATATAATATATTCTGATCCCTCTTACTCCCGCGATCTACTATCTTTGTGGCCATTCCTGTCAACACTCACTCCACTCCCATACATACACAAAGCCCTTTCACCTTTTCACATCATTTGTGTTTGGTCTTATGACCCAGCGGGTTTAACCACGGCCAACTGTGTGGCCATGAGTTTGGAACTCTCCTCTGGTGATGGAGGGCTAACCCATCAGTAACAACTGACGATGACTGCCTTTACCTGAGGATCCACAGTAGCCAGTAGTTCTGCAGGGAGGAGTGTGTCAATGGGACCCCTCCCTGATCCAAGGTCTTGTGGAGCCTTGGTGCACACAACCACAGCAACTGTGAGAATGTAACCACAGTGGTTATGCGATTAACACTTTTATACACTTTCCTATTATCCTATAAAATTATATTTTAATTTTGGTGAAATTTTTAAGTAATTAAAATATTATTTTCAATTGTGTTTGACTATTTCATTAAACATTCACCACTACTGAAAAAAATGCTGTATTGTAGTACTTATATAGATAAAATGTGACTAATCATAACTTTTCTATCCCTCAGTTGAACAGGGATTTCTCTTTTATGTGAAGGGAAGGAGGTGAATTATTCACAGAAAAAGATTGACAATGATTTAATGTCGATGATTCACTTTTCTTTTTTATTTAGTTTATGTGATAAGTTATCAGTATTTTTCTAGTAGCAAAAAAGAAACAAGACCACATTTAATGCAAACCTATAACTTTAAAGCCTTAACATCTGTATCAGTTATAGCTTCATATTTTGTTATATTTTATCAAGAGCTAAGTTTATAACATACCAAGTATACTTATAGGCAGACCATAAAGTTAAACAAAATAAAAGAATCCTATAGTATTTAAGAAGTCAGGCATAGTAATGATAGGCAATACCATAAATAGGTTTCTGGGCTAAAAATATGGCTTAATAATCGCTGGCAAATAGGAACATATTATTAAGTAAAAGTTTTAGTGCCTCAAATGGACATTAGGGTTTCCATGCAAACTTTATCATGTCTTCATTTGAAAAATTGTAGTTAGCTATCACTTTCTAGTCCTGTAGGTAATAAACCCAGGAAATCAAGATAGAAAACAAGAAGGTGATAAACATAATTGAATTAATTAGAATTGTGTAGATTATCGATTACTCTTATAGTATCCAATCAATGTCAAGTAATAATTTTATTACCCTCTACATTCTACATATTTACATGTTTGTCAGTCCCTAGAACTGTCATAGAGACAAGTGTTCACATTTTCCCAGTACTCCTCCCCTATGAACTTGCCATGGTATTCTCGATAGAAAACTAGTCATTTCATGAAATCAATTAAATAACTAGGAGGCAAAATGCACTGATGAATTTCGAAACCAGCCTCTGCACACTTGTATCACATGTCACTGCTAAAAACACTGGAAAAATATATATGAACAGACTGCACATGGAGTACTAGCAAAATGTGACCCAGTAATTTGTCCTAAAATACGCCAATAGCAACATTCACAAAATGTTGCGGCAAACCATATAAGAGCCTCATGAACTATTAGTGGACATTTCTAGAATATTCACTGGATTTTGTTAATAAATGTTCATTAAAATTCATAGGTTGTGTTGCTTATGGACAATCTGCCAAATATTTAAATGTTCCAAAAACATTTTAGAGGTAAGTGAGCTCATGTGTGAAATTGAGAACATGAAATTTTATCAACTTCGGTGCTTCACTTATCCAAAACAAATGTATTACTACTATTATGATACCAAAACTTTGCAAAGAACTGGGGTGGCATTTATTTGTGGCAAATGATAGCAATTTAGTAGACACAAATGAGAACTTATTAGTTAATTTGCCTCTTATGGAACTACTCAATTAACTGAAACAAAACCATAAATGTGATTCTTTTTTTAAATGATCCTTAAATTATTTTCATTCTACTTGTTTGTTTGTGTGTGTGTAGGGGAGATGTTTCCTAAGCTGTGGCACTCAGATGGAGGTGAGGAAACAACTTTGAGGAATCAGTTCTCTTCTACCATGTGAGTCCTGAACATTGACTTTAGGCTTGGAGACAAGTTCATTTATCCTCTCAACTGTCTCACTGGTCTCACCTTCATCATCTTAACAGAAACTAACAGAAAACCTCCAAACCTTCACATAGAAGAATGAGATCTTTTTATATCTATTATACTAGAAAATAAAAACATATGATCATCAGGGTTAGTATATATAACCACAAGGAAACAAAGTTTTGCATACAGCTGGCAGGTTGCTCATATGAACTTATAGCAAAGATAATAGCATGGAGAAAACCCAGGCAAACTCAAACCACACAAGAACCTAGCATAGATGTGGAAGTAATAATTAAGGAAGAAGCCCTAAGCTTAGCTGAAGATCTATTGGCAACACACACCACAAAAGTGAAATCATATTTTTTTCTGTATTTCCTTCTCCAGTTTCAAATAATAGAATGAATGACTCCATTGCAAAAATGCACAACTTCTGTCTTCATTGACAGTTTATATTAGAGCACATAAATTTAATGTAGTTTATAAAATTTATATGCATCAGACTCTATTTTATTGTTTAGTAATAGAAATAAATAAATTCACCTCAATCCAATGAATGTTAATGGAAGAAATGCCTTAGGTAAAGCATCCAATCATGCATCTCTGATGTTTTTAGAACTTTCTCAAGTGGGAAATTTATTTGCCTTTAATAAGAAAAACGAAGTTGAAAATAAAATTGTAGATGATATGTTTTGTCTTAGTGAACCTTGAGATTGTTTCATACCTCAAAGCAGGTCAGAGATTCTATGCTGTCTGTTATCCCACAGGAATAATGGAGAGAAGAGGTGTATTGCAATGTTGACTCCAACACAGTACCCTGAATGGTCACTGCTTAGCTATTTAAGTTAGAAGCAAAAGTATTTTTGAGATTTGACCCCTGTGCTACAATGTCCACATCCTATATCTGTGTTCTTCCAGATGGAAACAGTTGTTTCCCTGCCAAAATGCTTCAAAAAGATTCACTGTTTACTTTTCAGGGAAGACTGAAGCTTGACCTTGGACTACCAGTTCCTAGACAGTTTTGCTACAAGGCTCACTCTCAGCAACAAAGTCCTCAGACCTATTTACTCTCCTGCTTCTATTGAGAAAAATATTCAAGGGCATTGAAAACATAAACAAGCTTTATAAATTTCTCATTCTGAAAGCCCTATTTTGGGGGCTTTCAGAATGAGAAATTTATTCCTAAAACACAAGCAGTAGAACAGAAAAGACTACCAGCACTAATGAAATTGCATTTCAAATACCTCTTTTGTCTTCTGATTCTAAGATACAATCAGGAATTTAGGAATTCCTTCTTGTATTTTAGTGTTACTGATATGTAACTATAAAACTCCCCAATTACAACTTTATGTTAACAAATTAAAGAAAACTAAATAACAGATAGAAATCTCTTTTTCGGGCTGGAGAGATGGCCTAGCGGTTAAGAGCGCCGACCGCTCTTACAGAGGACCCGGGTTCGATCCCCAGCACCCACATGGTGGCTGAGAACCGTCTGAAACTCCAATTCCAGGAGAACTCCAGTTCCAGGGGAATCCGAGACCCTCTTCTGACCTCCGCAGCATTGCACGACACGGGTGCACAAACCTGCATGCAGACAATACATTCATACACATACAGAAATAAATAAAATTAATAATAAAAAATATAAAAAAGAAATCTCTTTTTCTTCCTTAAAATTTTCACCTAGGTGTTCCATTATATATTCCAATTTTCTACATCAGAAATGCATATCTTAACTTTTTCATTGTTCTTTGTAATATTAACCACATTCCTATCAAAATTAAAAGAAAAACAAGCTCAAGTGAGGTTGCAGAATTTAAAACTCAGTATAACTTATTTAATGTTTATTTTCAATATTTTGAGGGTTGAATATACTTTCTTTTTTGTTTGTTTGTTTGTTTGGTTGGTTTTTTTGGTCTTTTTGAGACAGGGTCTCCCTGTAGCCCCAGCTGTCCTGGAACTCGCTCTGTAGACCAGACTGGCCTTGAACTCACAAAGATCTGCCTGGTTATTCTCAATCATCCTCTTTTATAAAGACAAAAGTCTTTTATAAGTTCTATCAGTTGCTGATTTTGCATGTCAGAGGCAATTTATGAGATTTCCCACAGAATTACTTATAACACAGAGAATTAAGGGTAGAAAGTGAATACGGCATTGATTTTTCCAATGAACAGGATGGAACCACCTCCAAATGCTGGGTAGCTGAGTCAAAGAAGGTAGCCCAAGACAGAGGGCAAAGTACAAATAGTTGTCACACAGATTACCTGAATTTCCTCACAAATGTCAGGAAATGAAAGCTACAGTTATACCACCTTTAAGAAAATCTTGTTTCTAAAGGCAGAAAGTGAGTGAGTGTGTGTGTGTGTGTGTGTGTGTGTGTGTGTGTGTGCAGTATCCAGTTCAAAATGGTATTTGGGAAGAATATTAGCAGTGACTCTTGAGGAAACAGATACTGGCTCAGTAGTGAGAATCATTCTGCAAAATCCCCCTGCCAGTAAAAAGGAGACAAGAGATTCTGGAAAGATTCCTGAACACCAGGCAAATATGCAATTATTGCCCTGAAAACACAGGTGGACAGATCCAATGCTATCACACAAAGCCATTGGGCCTGGAGAGCCATGCAAGTCCTACCTAATGAAGGGCAGGAGTGAAGCTTCAGCTTTGGCAGAGGAGGAGTCAGTCTCATACTCCTTGCCTTCCCCCACACACTTCCAGTGCTTACCACACTCAATCACTCCTGCCCATGAAGGAGCACAACTATACCTAGGGACAACCATAAAGGCTGGAGTTAGACCAGGAAGATGGAAAACCCAACATTTAATAGTCTTAAAATTAAAATTCTATTTCTAACATGGATTAAAGTTAAAAGCTGGATTCTTGTTCTTCTAACAGGAAGTATTGTAAGTGATCATAATACCTGTGTCCAGATATTTTGAAATTATTGTCTATCTGTTTTCAAAATTATAATGTTTATATTTTTTAAAGTGTAAGTCCGTCTCCAGCTAGCTACTTTGTATTCTGTACAAATGTGATGCTAATTACTAATGTATCTTACACATTTTCTGTTTTTTCATATCAATGTAAGCTGTCTCAATCTTTAGTTGGGGGCTATAGTAGAGAGAATACACTATAATTTACTTAAATATACTTCACCAAAGATTTTCCAATGGAGTTTTTTTTTCCAACATTTTCATTATAAAGAATGTAATCACTAATGTTTTTGGCATATGGATTATTCCTCATGCTTATGTGTGTGTGAAATATTGTTATTAATGGAATTTTTGATAAATGTCATGAGAGCTTCTTTAAAGATTGTATCATATTAAACTCTTCTCAACTCACAAAATGTTCGAGTATGTATTTCCCAACATTTTGTGTAATACAGTCACAATAAAGTCACTTATCAAGAGGGATATGTCCTGAGAAATACAGCATTAGGCAATTTCCTTATGTCAGTGTCACACAAACTCGTGAACTTAAACTCTCAACATTTTTCCTAGGGGAAAAATGAAGTGTATCTATTCTGTGCAGGCTGCTACTGGCCAACAAATGCAGCATGTGTTACTACAGCTTGATCTTTCTAAAAAGTGGAATAGATATTGTCTAATAGTTGATGGTCATTATACACAGACACAATCATAAATCAATGTTTTGTCTTCTGTTTAGTCTACCTGTTACCATTAGTGGCACTGATTTTTGAAGGGCCTCTTTATATGTCATGGATATTAATATTTTAGTTACTTTCTTGGTTTGCCATATTTATTTTTCTTTACCAGTAACATTTGGAATTGTCTTTCAATATGCCTTTGAGTTTATGAATGTTAATTTTAAACCACAGAGGTGTCTCTCATATATATCAAAACTCTGGATAAAGAACAATCATGAGGACCCTTTCACATTTCAGCTACAAACACTGAAATTCTCATGCCACAGTGTGAAAACGTTTGTGACATGTGACTTTTAGAATAATAATAAATGGCAAACTTGTTAAAATAAGATTTCCCCTTCAGTGGTTGGAGGGATGAGGGAGGGTCTTCTTTCTCCAAAGCTCTGAGAAGATGCCAGCACCTTGCTTAACCTGCAGCAGGTAAAGAAACAAAACTAAGAGTATTGAGCTTCTGGGACTAGGTCTGCTGAAATTGCTCTCTTTACTTATATACAGACACACAGGTTTCCAAATAGATTCACCAGCTCCCTTTACCCAGTAGTGAAGAAATGCTAGAACTTCTTTAGGTATGACTGACCACCATAGTTTTCCAGCCTTAAAAATCTGAACAGAGGTCAGGCACCGGTGCTTACAAGCCTGGTGGCTTGAGATTGATTTCAGGCATATTGATTAGATATAGTTTATACTTTTAATGTAAATTTTTCATGGTTGCTGTTAAGCCCAAGTATAGTTCACAGTTTCTTGCCTGGCTATTTTAGTGTAGAATTTTCTGGTGCACCCGTTCATGCCTTTGACCTAATTTTCAAAAGGAATTTTGTGGAACTTTTTGAGTTTTTAAATATTTATTGATGATTATTTTATATGTATTGCAAATATTTTATTACACTGCATGCCATACTTTCTCAGCCTATGGTACCTTTTGAAACTGCAAGGTCTAGAATTTAATAGAATCTCCCTTGTGTTTTATTTGCAGCTAGTACAATCATAGCCTGCTAAATAGTTACTGTTTTTATTTCATAATGATATTGAGTGAATTTTCTTTAACAGTTTATAGTTGCCTTTACATTTTATCCTGAGTAAAAATTATATCTATTTTTCAGAGTGTAAGATGAGTCTAATTTCATTGTTTTCCATTGATAACCAAATATTTACTTATCTATTCTTCGCTCATTTATGTAATTTATGGACACTGCTGAATATTTTATGTTAGTCTATTAGTTTTAGCTTGCTAATCGTACATTGAAATATCTCAAATCCATACTGCTCATATGCTCCAGTTTATCACAGGGAGATCTTGCTCAAGCAGGTCTCTTTTTCTTCATGCTGGGCTTTGAAGTTATCCTCTTCCTGTAGCATATATATTTAATACAGCTATGCCTACAGTCACTCAATATATCCTGTTCTTCTTCAAAATAACCCAGTGTTCTACCACCTCACAGATCTCTATATCATTTTATATATTTTAAAGCTAAGACCTTTGAGGTGATTGCTGCTGTTTCATGTACTTGATTTTTATTTAGACTTTACTGTGAATTTCAAACTTTGTTTATTTTTTTGTCTCCTCAAATTACTTTATTGTTAAATCATTTTTATTCATTATCTTATTTTGGTAATTTATATATGTAACCTTATTATAAACAAGATTTTTCTGACCAAATTTCTCTACCTTCTTATTTTTAGAAAACATTCATCTTCCACATTTATAAAATTTAACCATTTCAAAATATGAAATAAATGGATTCCTGCCACTTCTGTCCTTTTGTATTGGCTATGGTTTCCCTTGTCAAAAATTTCCTGGAAGCTTTCACGATGTTTTGTGCATCAGCAGTGTGCTCTTCATTTTATAGATAGATTTTCATTGTGGTCCCATACTCTGTAAAACTTTCAACAGTTGATATGGATAGTGAAAAGCTCAGTTGATTCAGAGAAGGCAAAAAAATATACTGTATATACATGTTTTTACATAGGCTGTATATTTAGAGAAGCTTATAGGAAAACTCAGAAATATACAGGGCTCAAATATATCTCTTGACCACTATTATACATAGATATCCCTATTATTAACATATTCTATCAGTGTGATACACTAATTATATGTAATGTAATAGTAATGGTATATGTTTACTTTGGACTAACTAATTCAAGAAAAGCACTAATCCATTTTACATTTACGTAACTATCATTTCAAGAATATTACACTTACCTTCCTATCATTTCTTATTTATTTATCATTGATTTAGAGTTCATTCTTTGTGTTGAGAATTCTGTAGGTTTTGACAAGTGTTTAATGATATATATCCATTATTATGTTATTATACAGAATTATTTATCTGTTCTAAAATATTTTGGGCTAAAACATATTTGTTAGCACCTTCACCCTCACAAATAAACCCTTTTATCAGCCATGATGGATCTTTTTTGTTTTCTCCTTGGGCGTCTATTACAAAGTTTTAACTACATGTAGACTATCCTATTTCACTTAATGACATGCATTATTTAACCCATTTCCACAGCCTCATAATGAATTATGTATACTATATGCAAAATATAGCATTTAGTTCAGGTAGTGGAATGGCTGGTGATATGTTATGACTGTATTTACCCCTGCAAGGAGCTGCAAAACTGGCCTCCTAAGTGTCAGCTGCAGCCATCTTATATGAAAATAAGATGCATTGGGGGGAGGGGTGCAGAGGGAGGTACAGAGAGGGGAGGGGATCTAAATAACATCAAACTACATTGTATGAAGGTCACAAAAATTCGATAAAAATAAAAAAAAATAGGCTTCCAAATGTCTCCTATTCAATCTTTGCATTGAAATTCAGTATGGTCAGCATTTTGGGTTTTCACCATTGTAATATGAAGGTGAGTAGGTTTACTTAGGATTTCACACACTTGTCTTTCTTTGAGTTGTTTTGATTTAATTTTCTTATCACTTCCTTTGAGAAATCCTTTTGAGAACTAACTACACCTTCCCTTCAGAATTGCTGTATTGGTGACTAATTCTCTCCATTATCCTTCTTTCCTGTTTTAAATTCAGTCCATTTTATCTCTGCCTTTCAGATTAAACATTTTTTTAAATTAGTTTTTTATTGATGCTTTGTGCATTTCATACATTTTTTCCAATTCAGTTCAGGCTTATTTCCCTTTCCCTCCCCCCCCCCCCCCCCCCCCATCCCAGATCATGCATTCTGCCATAACTGTCCTGCATCTTTCTCTCAGTTTTTTTTTTTTCATTTTTAGCTATAAGTGATAATCCATGAGTACAAGCATCCTTCATGCAAAACCTATCTGCAGGCTGTTGTGCCCAAACACCTACAGCCCCACCATCCAGTGGGGGGTGACAGGTTGTTTGTTCAATCAAGTTGATCAAATGAGTGTCCAGACTACATTGCTGTAGTTTCACCATTCACCCCAATCGCAGCCCTTACATTCTACCATGCCCCCTCTTCCGCAGGTTGTTCCCTAGGCTTAGAAAAGGGGCACAGGTGGATGAGAGGTAAAACAGTCCACTCTCTCTGGAGCTGTTGACTTGGACTCTGGTCAATTCTGGCTGTTTCCTTTCATGGGCTGACAGTTTGTCCAGGAATAACCTTTCGATCCTACTAATGAAGAACAAGCAATTAGATATATAGATATTTAAGCAGCACTAATAGTTATGGTAGGTTACTTTAGCATAGACACATGTTTGGATATGTTAATCCATGAATTACAATTTTCCCCCCTGTTAAATATGACAGGGTCTTACTGTGGCTTATAACATCTCCTAACCTGTAGAGGATGTAAGCTTGTGGCATCAGCCATGGGTTATTTCTCCAAGGGGAGAGCCAATAGCCAATTAGATTTGGGATATACAGGCAAAATTCTGTCTTCCGGGCTGGAGAGATGGCCTAGCGGTTAAGAGCGCTGACCGCTCTTGCAGAGGACCCGGGTTCGATCCCCAGCACCCACATGGCGTCTGAAATTCCAGGAGAACTCCAGTTCCAGGGGAATCCGAGACCCTCTTCTGACCTCCGCAGCATTGCACGACACGGGTGCACAAACCTGCATGCAGACAGTACATTCATACACATGCAGAAATAAATAAAATTTAAAAAAAAAATTCTGTCTTCCTCTTCATTGTTTGTTTTCTGAACTCTCTGTTCTCTTCTGAGACGAGATGCTGGGACTTAATTTCCCCTTCTAAAAATTACATTTGGTTTACCATGTTCTTCTCTACTGAGTAGGTATTTTTGTGAGACTATTTTTTATATTTTCTATAAATATTTCTGTTATTGTTCCTTGAACTGGTTTTGTGATGACTTCTTAATTCTAATAGCTCTATGCTCTCATGTTTTCCATTTATATGTTTATTTTCTCATTAAATTTGGTGTTTTCTTAGACAAGGGTGTGACTTTATAAACTGTGTCTTAAATATATGAACATAATATATTAATACCATAATTATTTTTAGCATTTTAATTGAATTTTATGTGCTTCATACATAATTTTTCAGTCAGCCTTAATTGCCATTATACCGGCTTCTCCCTTGGCACACTCCCTCACTCCCTCACTCCCTTCTGAGTTCACACCTTATGTAACTTGTGCCAGAGTCCATTGTGCCAAATTATTCTCACTACTCAATCTTCAGTGCCAGCTCATCCCCTGAATTCTACTCAGAATATCTGGAGATTTTCTTTTTTTTAAAAATTTGTTTATTTATTTATTATTTTTATGTGTATGAGTGTACTGTCTGCATGTAGGTTGGTGCCCCTGAATTTCTAAAGAAGTCCATCTCATCTTCAATGAGAGTTAAGAGGTAGTTAATGGCTTCTTGGGTCCTTGTTCTAAGATGCTTGGGGCTTATGTGTAGAGGTTGCATTGTAGATGTGTTCCATAGATATGTGTCATTCATAGACCATTACTGTGTGTTCAGTTGTGGGACTTTGTATTATTCTCAGCTAGAGCAATAGAAACTTCTTTTCTGAGTAGTGTCTGAAATTTGTCTATAAATATAAGGATGCATCTTTTGTAGTTAGCAAAATGCTACCTTCGGCTACGGATGTGTCTACCATGTGGAATTATCTAAGATCTGTGACTTTTTCCAGTCATGTGCATCTGGCTATGTTAACAATACCACATGAGTTACCTTTCAGTGAGGAGGCTTTGGGTCCAATTGGATAATCATTGATTTCTCCAAAAGTAGAAGTGCCACTACTGCACAGATGTTGTATGTTGTGATGGTCATTGATGTGGATATTTTGTCTTGAGTCTGATGTTGGACCATCTACTGATGATCTCCTTACTGGCTTGCATAGTGCTCTCCACAGCTATTAGAGCTAGCCTTCAGGGTTGGCAGATTCCAGGTCAGATCCATATTCATTGCTGAAGAACCAGTTGCCGAATTATGTCCTATTTTTAGCAATAGGGTCTTACCTTCATGTTCTGGGAGGCAATCCAGTGCTATGGCAAATGCCTGTGTAATTTTAGGAGTCTCTTGGACGCCCCTGGCCAAATAAGCAAAGGGTGGTTTATCCTGTCTGATACTATTTCTTGATATGCAGCCTTCATCTTTGCATACGTACTCATGGAGAGGTATCTTATGTGTAATTTGTCAATAGATTGTTACACTAATATAATTCTCTCAGGTTATTTACTCTAGCAATGCATCAGAGGGAAATCTCCCAAACTCCTACTATGAAGCCAACATCACTCTATTACCAAAACCAGGCAAAGGTACAATTGAAAAAGGAAACTATAGATGTGTATCTTTAAAGAATATAGATGCAAAAATTATCAACAAAGTACTTGCAAACTGCATACAGGTACACATCAAAAAGGTCATCTACCATGATCAAGTAAGATTTATTCCAGTGATACAGGGATGGTTCGACATACAGAAATCAATAAATGTCTCAAAGATAGAAACCACATGGTCATCTCAACTGATACAGGAAAGACCTTTAATAAAATTCAATGTATCTTCAAGTTTAAAGTCCTAGAGGGAATTGGACTGGCAGGAACATTCTTTAACATAATTAAAGCTATATACAACAAACTCATAGCCAACATCATTCTAAATGGAGAAAAATTAGAAGCAATCCCCTTAAAGTCAGGAACCCAGTAAGGCTGCCCACTATTTCCATTCCATTTTAATATAGTTCTTGAAACTCTTGCTAGAGTAATAAGATAAGAAAAGGAAATTAAAGGAGTACTAATTGGAAACCAAGAGAACAAACTATCCCTTTTTGCAGATGATGACATGATATTATACCCAAGGGTCCCCAAAACTCCACCAGAAAACTCCTACTGAATATTCAAGGAGATATAACTTCCTTGCCCAGGAATTTGATGATTTTTCTTTCACTCTGTGTATGCAAAAGGTAATGTTTTTGGATCTTAACTCAGCAGATAATTCCTATTTTTCTTTATTGAAGAAGTTACCCAGTTTAAGAGGTTATAAGCTGATTTTGTAAGTATATTTTTTTGTGTTTCTTTATTGTTGTTGGTCGGTTGGGTTTTGTGGAGTGGGAAATAAAGTTTCACATGTTTCCCTCAAAAAAAAAATAATGAACAGTTTTAGCAAAGTGGCAGGTTATAAAATTAATCTGCAAAAATGAGTAGCCTTTCTATATGCCAATAATGAGCAATTGGAGAAGGACCACATGGAAACCCTCACATTCACAATAACCTCAAAAAAAAAACTATGAACAAATCTGAACAACACCTTTAATGATCTCTACGATGAAAATTTTAAATCAAAAGATTTTGGGGAAGAGAGCAGAAGCTGTAAGGACCTCCCATGCTCATGGATTGGAAGAACCAATATAGTAAAAATAGCCATCCTCCCCAAAGAAATATATAGATTCAATCCAATCCCAATCAAAATCCCCATGACTTTGTACAAAATTAGAAAAAAAAATCCTAAAATTCATATGGAAATGCAAAATATCCTAGATAGCCAAAGCAACCCCAAACCCAAGGAATAATGCAGGGAGATTACTATACCAGATTCAAACTGTATTACAGAGGTATAGTCATAAAAGCAGTGTGGTACAGGCATAAAAATAGACTGGTAGATCAGTGGAATAAATTGAAGACCCAAACTTGAACACATGTAATTTCAGCCACCTGATATTTATCAAAGGGGCCAAGAACACTCAATGAAGGAAAGACAGTATCTTTGGCAAATGGTGCTGGCAAAAGTGGATCACTACAGGTAGAAAAATGAAACTAGGGGCTGGAGAGATAGCCTAGTGGTTAAGAGTGCCGACTGCTCTTGCAGAGGACCCGGGTTTGATCCTCAGCACCCACATGGTGGCTGAGAACCGTCTGTAACTCCAATTCCAGGAGAACTCCAGTTCCAGGGGAATCTGACACCCTCTTCTGACCTCTGAGGCATTACACGACATGGGTGCCCCAACCTACATGCAGACAGTACACTCATACACGTAAATAAATAAATAAAATTTTAAAAAAAGTTTTAAAAAATTAAAAAAATTTAAACTAAACCCTTACCTTTCACCTTGCACAAAAGTCCACTCTAAATGTATCAAAGACCACAATGTGAAACCTGAAACTAAAAATGTTAGAAGAAAACATTGGCAGTAGCCTACAAGACAGAGGTGCAGGAAAAGACTTTCTAAATCAGGCAGCATTTGTTCAGGGAATAAGGTCAACAATCAACGGGTGGGACCTCATCAAACAGAAATGCTTCTGTACAGCAAAATAAACAATCAAATAGTGAAAAGAAAATCTGTAGGCATTCTTTTGGCAGAAGCACTTAAGAGAGTCAGCAAGCAGCCTCCAAGCCTGGAACCCTGCTGATATCCTGCTAAACCTGCAAAACCTGCACAGCCAACTGTCTTTGGTGCCTTAAGGACAAAGCATTGATCTGGAGCAAATGTCCTGAAGTCCTGCTCTTTCCAACCACCACAATTCTATGTGTCCCAGCCCCCTTGCTAGGATCTGTATAAAAAAAAACTTGAGTTACAACATTAAACTGAGTCCTTTACTAGTCTGACTCTTTCTTTTCTCTCTGAGTTACTCCCAGCATTTCCTCCCCCTCCCTGCTTACAGCTTAAGCCTGAGGACTGTTAGCTCACTGGCCTGGGAACAGTCTTGACACTTGCAGCATCACAGAGCTGCGAGCCTTGGTCCAGGGGGAAAGAACCTCTAGTGGAATGTGGCACACGCATAATGAACATTTAAAGGACCACCAGAAGTATATTTCAGACAACATATACCAAGAGTGGGAGGAAATCTTCACCAGTGACACATCTGAAAGTTTAACATCCAGAGTATACAAATTACTCAAAAATAAAGGACCAAGGAAACAAACCCAGTTAAAAGACTGGCTAAAGATCTGAACAGAGACTTCTCAAGAGAAGTAAAGATGGCTAAGAAACATTCTAAAAAAAAGTGTCCAGCATCTTTTTTTTTAACTTTTATTTATTTCTGTATGTATATGAATGTACTGTCTGTATGCAAGTCTGTGCACCCATGTCATGCAACACCGCGGAGGTCAGAAGAGGGTGTCGGATTCCCCTGGAACTGGAGTTCTCCTGGAATGGGAGTTTCAGATGGTTCTCCGCCGCCATGTGGGTGCTGGGGATCGAACCCGGGTCTTCTTTATTAATTAATGAAATGCAAATTAAAACCACTTTAAGATTTCATCTTACTCTGGTAAGTCTGGCTATGATCATGGAAACAATTATTACCAAATGCTGGAGAGGGTGTAGAGAAAGCAGAACACTTATTTACTGCTGGTGGGATTGAAAACTCACACAATCCCTAGGGAAAGCAATGTGGAACACTCTTAAAAGAGTAAAACTGGACCTATCATTTGACACAGTCATACCACTTCTGGGCTTATACCCAAAGGATTCATCCTATTGCAGAGACATGTGCACACCCATGTTTATTGCTGCTCTTTTTACAATACCAAAGAGATGGAAGCAACATAAATGTCCCTTGGCTGAGGAGTGTATAATGAAAATGTGGTACACTTACACAATGGAGTTCTGTGCAGCAGTAAAGAAGGACAGCATCATGAAATTTGGAGGTAAATGGATGGAATTGGAAGCTGTTATGTTACGCGAAGTAACACAGTCTTAGAAAAGCAAACGATGTATATTGTCTCTAATTTGTGGATCCTAGCACCAAATCCTTATATGTTCGTTTATACCCTGATGTAACTGCAGGAACCAGGTAAATGAAAAAGAATAAGGAAGGTAAAGAGAAGAAGGAAACCTGAGGCAGAAGGCTAGTAGGTGACAGGTGAAACTACGGGAGGGATGGATTAAATCAGGGTATCTAAATGGGAGGAAAGAGGAAGGCTTTTAGAAGGAAAGGGGGTGGGTGATAAAGGGGAAAATGGGGCCCAGAGAGTGGAACCAGTATCAAGGGAGAAATGGGGATACTTTAAATGGAGAAGGCATGGAGAAGACATGAAGGGAGGGCTAGACAGGTAAAGGGGGAGGAGAGAGCTTACTACAACTATGTCCTAATGGAAATGCTTTGATAACTGGCTTCTTTCAACATGGCCTTGGGAGTGGTGGGTTGCTTTATTACTACAGAGGAAGGCAGAGCCCAGCATCTCCACTTACTCTCCAGTGACACTTAAAAGGGGGAGGTTCTTCATTAAGCTTATGTGGGAGTCAGAGTCCTAGTGGCTCTGCATGCTGCCATTAAGTCCCTTCATATGAGGACTAGGGGTGCTTCACTGTTGGTCCAAATGGCTTTGGTCATTGCCATGAGAAGAGAAAGGGTGATGGTTTCATTTTTATTACCAAGTGGTAAAAATTATGTCTACAGGGTTTTGTCTGACAACACACCCTCCAAGAGGAAAAGGTGGAGAAGTTTGTCTAACTGCTAGGTGAGGTTGGAAGTCTGGGGTTCCCCAGCTTCACTTTGTCCCACTGGGAGCAGATAAATGTGCTGATCCCTGATGGTCCCTCTCAGAAGCCACCAAGCATAGTCTGAGGAAGAGTCAGGATATGGAATCCTGGATGTCTCTTTACAGATTTCTTGGCATTGGGGCTGGTGGGGTTAGAATTTTTATTGTGACTTTTACCTGCAAAAGATTCTATTTAGGATATTCTTTCTTGCTCACTTGAATAGACAGAACAATTTTCTGCTGGTGCTTTAAAAACGTTTGAATCTATGCTGTGATTAAAGGGGAATAATAATAAAATAAAATCAATATCGTTCAGGGCTTTGTGGTGTCAGTCTTTCTGTCATCATCTGGGAAGAGGGAAGAATATCCAGGAGCCCATACTGCATCTTCCATTGCACCCTGATTTCCATAGGCACTGTATCATCTTTCAAAGTTCCAGAGTTTTGTTTTGTCATGTATATATACCAGAGGAGTTCTAGCTGTGATACATGAAAGAAATAGGAAAAACATTGAAGTCCTCAGCCTCTTCTATTTCAAGGATGATTTAAGATCAATAACATGAAAGCTTACCTATTTTTTATATTTACCTTATATCATACTCTGGGATGAGTTGAGAATATCTCACAGGGACTTTTGATTTAGTCATTTGGTGTTGAGCATTTGTATACATTTACTGGTTAAGAGGCAAATTCCTATGAGGCATATCCAAAGCCTCTTCATGAAACAGTCCTGCATTTCCTATTAAGGGGTGAAAGCATGTAAAAGAAGAAAGAAGAGTTTTTTCTTTTACAAGAAAAAATCAAGATCCTAACTATAAAAGAAGTTAAGATTATTATAATAGAGAAAATATTAAAAATATTTCTTGATCAAATAATCATAAATAGTAAGATGAGATGAATATTGGCTACAGATGAATTAAGAAAATCATGGTTCAAATAACTAATTGTTCATGGCTTGATGAAATTTGTTTGTGATATCTAAAAATTGTATTTATTCATCCATCCCTCAAAACCTCAGAAAATAACATAGTATCTGTCTTTCTATAATAGAGACACTCGCCTAGTTGATCAATATATTAATTGAACAAATATTATCATTTTTAGGTAAATTTAAATTTTCTTGATTGCTTGAATTATGAAAAAGAAACCATTTTTTTAGATTTTTAAGGTACAGGTTTGGCTTACTTCCATGTTCTCCACATCTTAATTTTTTGAATTAATCTTTATGATACTGACATTTAATATTATACTTTCCAAAGGAACTCCCTTCTAAGTTCTTGATGTGCTCACTCTGGCTTGTTTTAATAGCATATATGAGCAATAGATAGTAGGTTAGGTTTCTGTCTTTTCTCATAATGATCAAGTTGGACAAGTGTAATAGTTTTAAAATGTTATTTACTTGCTACCTTGAAAGTTGCTTTTTACTGATTAGAGGAAAGTTTGGGACTTGTAGTAATGTTTGGATTAATATAGTTTGTACACATATAGTTATGCCTTGATTTACACTTACATTTTCCTAATGTTAATGAGTAGGCCGGGGCAAGGTCTTAGAAGAATTTTTGTCACTATGATTAAAAAAAAGTTTTTTATTAAATATAGAGATTTTCCCAATGGAAACAAAATGAGTAGAAAAAGGAAAGTTGACTATATACATTTCCAGCTCCCATGAAAATGCAAGGGCAGACCATTGTGGTTTAAAATTTTATTAAAACTTCAAAATATTTAAAAAACAAATTCTGGGTTTTAAATTTCTTTGGTTTCTTTATTTTTATTTAATGTGCATGAACGTTTTGTCTGAGTACATGTACATGCTTTGCCTGTGTAGAAGGCTCATGGAGGCCAGAGAGGTTGTTGGAGCGCCCAGAACAGGAGTTATGAATAGTTGTGAGCTATTGACTGTGTGGGTGCTCCGAAGTGAACCTGGGTCCTTTGCAAGAAGAGTCAGTGCCCTTAACTGCTGGGTTATCTCTCCAGCACCAAAATGTATCTTTATTATTTGACTAATTCAAAGAAAACCTCTGCAAGAGAACTTATTAATTACCATATAAAGTCACTGATTCAGCTGATAGCAACATGAATCAAAACACTTATCTAATTTTTAAATTTATTTGTTTTATTTTATGTGTATGAGTGTTCTTCCTGAATTGTGTAAGTGAACCTGTCTAGTGCAATGCCTGTAAAAGCAGGAAGATGGTGTTGGAACCCTTGGAACCCAAGTTACTATGGACTGTAATTCAAATAAATGTAATTCAAATAATGCACTTAAAGCATATAAAATTTTATTATTTTCTGTTACTAACTATACAGACTTTTCAAGTTAAAATTAAAATTATTTTTAAAAGATAAGCACAATGAATAAGAAAATATCTATTAACACTAGCTGTGTTTTTTACCTGGGGCTACTTTTTAAAAATCATTTTGTAAAAAATGAAGGCATTTGTTCACATAATGAACACAAACTTCCAAGATGTTTTCTAATTATAGATTACTATTTTCTTTAAATAATTAAATATCACTGTTTTCAATAAGCCACAGCAAATTTATGTTAAATCAACTGACGCACTGTGACTGTCTACAAAAATTTATTTATAGCAGTTTCTCTGTTCAGAACACAGTCCCAGTATTTAAAGGTATTGATGTCATGAGTTTCTATAAGACAGGAGGATTAGAAATATTTTCTTTCAAGAAGGAAATTAATGTAATGTTGAGCCCAATATTTGACTATTATGATTGAAGTGTAAATGGAGGTGCAAAGTAATTAAACCATATCTCTAGCACATTCTGCTCATGTGGTGACATTAGTTTCCAGCTGTATTATCAGAGAGCAACACATTGACAGTAGACCCAGGCACCATTCAGGGTAGAATCCACTCGGTGGCTCACAGCAACACCCATGCTAGAAACCAAAATGATTTTTCATAGTGAAACTTTACTTGGCATAACAAAGACATTTGTTGCATTCAACAAAATTGTCACAAACAGGATAAAGTCTCTCTCTTTTTCTTTTTCTTTTGTGTTTTTTGTTTATATGTCTTTGTTAAATATATTAAGCATTTTACAGTGGCTTGCCTTGTTTAACATTTTAAATTAATTGTCAAAAAGTGTTGCTGGGATAAATATATTAATAACTCATGTCATAAGAAATTAATGTATTCAATGTTTCTCTAGTATCTACTACACCTTATTAAGTGTTCCTTGGAAATTTATTGAAAATTAATTGTCTTGCCAAAGAAATGCAAAATAACCAAGTATAAGAGTAATTGAAATAATTTTAGCCTGTTCATAAAAACATACACAAGCCTGAATGAAAAGAACATCTTGCACATTTGACTAATTATATTCATTATTTTTTAAGATGTGTAATTTAAAATATGACAGAACTGGAGTTTATCATGTATCACATTATATTGCAGACTTTAAATTATATATTTACAATGCATTTCTGTTAACATTGTTTAGACATCCAAAAATTATTGCATATTCTATTATTTTATTTGAAAGGCTGACTGTAGTAAAATTCTTTATGAGTAGTTCATTATTTCTGCCTTGTAAAGCCATGTCTCTTGTATATGTTCACTGTTTACACATTCTTTCCTTTCTTTGTTCAATCCAAACTATGTGTGTGTGTGCATGCGCGCGCACATGTTTGTGTGTGTGTGTGTGTGTGTGTGTGTGTGTGCACTATAGTCTGTGGATTCCTAGAAGGCAGAAGTTACCTCCTTTTACAGAAAATAGTTCAAAAAATACATTTATTCAAACCTTTTGCTAAAATAAACGTAAACAGATCTTCTGTAGATCCCCTTTAGAGAATAAAGCTGAACATTTTTTTTTTCTTTTTGACACTGCTGGGCTTATCAAAGAGTTGTTTAGACTGATGGTCCAAAAATGTCCAAAATATTGCACAGAATCTCAATGTCTAGCCCTAGCTCTAACCTAAATATTCTTAAGTGGCAATAGATTCAGAAGAACTGGTGGACAATTAGGTTGCATTTATTCAGCTTTATGGAAGCTAAGTAAGTAGCTTACTCAGAGTCATATTAGTGATAGTTTTTTTTGTTTTTCTTCATATCCATATGGTATAAAGATGATTAAGATAGTCTGTATGAAATAAACAAAAATTCAATAAAATTTATAAAAAATGATGACAAAATTTAACCCAACCAATTCTGTGGATAAAATAAACTTGAATGTTTCCTACTCTGCTTAAGCAGCTTAATGATAGCTCTGTGTCTCTGAACTCTGGTGTTTCATAGACTTGACAACTGCTAAGCAGAAGTAAAATAATGGTCAATAACCTGTGAACAACATTCCAACCCTTTACTTTATAAGTCCTTCTTTGACACTAGTGTATAAGATCTTGAATAGCTTTTTAAAAAGCACAGAAAATCAATAAGAAAGCTTGGGGCCAGGAACTCTTTGCATGTTGCTAAGTGAATATATTTTAGTAAAAGCAAGCAACATTGGGTGTGTAGCACACAACATTAATCCCGGCACTTGGGAGGCCTTGAGACCAAGGCCAGCCTGGGATGCTCTCCAAGTGAGTTCCAGGCCAGCTGGGGATACATAGTTAGATCCTGTCTCATAAAACAAAGATGGAAAAGTAAGCAAATGTAAATTAAGACTGACTATGAAACTTATGATTTATTCACTCACTGAAAGTTATTTTGCTATTGTATAGTCTCTGAACAGTGTAGATGGCATGGAGCTTTTGTCTTCTTAAAAGAAGGTCAGTGTTGGGCTGGAGAGATGGCCTAGCGGTTAAGAGCACCGACTGCTCTTACAGAGGACCCGGGTTCGATCCCCAGCACCCACATGGTGGCTGAGAACCGTCTGTAACTC
The DNA here is from genome assembly GCA_009823505.1 of Rhizomys pruinosus. Taxonomy (NCBI): domain Eukaryota; kingdom Metazoa; phylum Chordata; class Mammalia; order Rodentia; family Spalacidae; genus Rhizomys; species Rhizomys pruinosus. The sequence goes on along the minus strand of VZQC01003102.1, from coordinate 2,372,521 downwards.
CAATTCCAAGAGAACTCCAGTTCCAGGGGAATCGGACACCCTCTTCTGACCTCTGCGGCATTGCACAACATGGGTGCACAGACCTACATGAAGACAGGACATTCATACACATACGGAAATAAATAAGTTTTTTTAAAAAAAGGTCAGTGTTATCTAAAATTTTAGGTGCAAGGAGTTGATTATATTTCCTCAAAAAAATTCATAGCAAAAGTTTATCCTGATTTTTCATTGATATTTTGTATCCATGAAGAAATTTATATTTTGTCATAAAAGTATAAATATTATGCTGGCTGTATATAGATTTATTTATAGATATCTATGAAGTAATAATTGTCTTCTGCCTAAGAATTTCATATACATAAGAAGAAATGATATAGTCATAGCTAATATAAAGTTTGGTGACCTAGGTAAAACAGCTGATAAGTTGGTTCTGTTATTGTTTGTCAGAGTTCAGCTGCAGAATGTAAATTCCTCTTCAGCTTGCTAAAAAACGGAGTAATTATTGAGCAAATTAAGGATCCAGGCTATGAAAGCAGAGGGCTGTTTGCTCACTATATTGGTATATTGTCAAGTGCTCTTTGAGCTCACTGAGAAGCTGGCTCTCTAAGCAGATTTGCTGCCCCAGGTTCATATGCAAGCATGTTTGTCTCAAGGTGTCCCTAAGTCCCCTTGACTTGGGATCTGCCCATAACTCTATGAGGAGAGGTCAAAACACCACAGAATGAAAAATATCTTGTCCTTGAGACAGGTAGAAGATAAACCATTTGCAACAGATGTTTCATTGTTAATTCCGTGATGTGATCTAAAAGTGTCTTCATTGTGAAAGAGAAGCTGTATGTTCGGCTGTGGAGAGAAAGCTCAATCAGGAGGCTCCGGCTGACGGCCCCAACTTCCCCAGTCAGACGATCACGACGCCCAGCAGAAACTGTCTGGGTATGAGTAGATTGTGAGGCTTACTCTGTGGGCACAAATACATGTCTGAAACTATAAAGAGGCACAAAAGTAAGCCTGGTCAACAGCTGATGACACGAGAACACATAGCCCTCATGGGAGATATGATGTCTTGCATTAAAGTGCCTTCTACGTACTTCTGGTTACACCAATAGACTGGTGCAGCTCCCACTCTTGGGCATAATAGTCTCTTTTGACAATAGGGAGCCATCAAATCAGAGACTCATAACCCATTAAAATGCTGAGAACCAGAGACTTCTGGGTACTCCGCCTAAATTAGACATTAATATCACCCAACATGGGGCCCAGGGAGATTACAGAAAACAGAAAGGCATGTCTGTGAGAGCCAGTGAATGGGGATGAGAAATGTAAAATGCCATCTTCTGGGTCCGATGAGAATCTGGAGCTATGGTCTCTGAGGCAGTCCTTACAGCATCTGTGACTATTTGTGACTAGGAATGGGACAAGTTGGATACAAGAAGGTGCCCACCTTCTTACTAGGCATGGGAAAAGCATAAGACATGGGGAACAATATGGTAACAATAGATTATAGATTATACACAACTTAAAACTGTCAAAACAAGCCGGGCGTGGTGGCGTGCACCTTTAATCCTAGCCGTGGGAGGCAGAAACAGGAGATTGAGAGATCGAGGTCAACCTGGGCAATGTTCCGGGCAGGCTATGACTAGTGAGACCCTGTCAAAAAAACAAATATGAAAATGTGTAAAAAAATTAAAAAAAAGTCAAAACATAAAAGTAAATAAATAACAAATTTAAAAAGATATTATTGGTTATTGTAGGACAACGAGCTCAGAAAAATTAGTGGAACAATGAATATAATAATATCCAATTGAGTTTCAGCATCAAGAGTTTAAATCAAATACAGGAACCAGTGTGGCAAAGAGGCCTCTTGTAAGATCATAAGTCTATATGAATTAGAACTAAACTTGTATCATTGAAATTAGAATCCCGCCCAGGTCAAATTTCACCATTCTAAGGCACATGCATACTCTATGAACACACACATACACACTCTCACAGAAATGCAGGCACACACACAGAGGATCCATACATAAACACTCACACACACACATTCATACATGCATACAGAATCTATACACACACGCACAAACATGTATACACTCACACATACCCATACATGCATACACACACCATCAGTACATTATCATGTTGAAAAAGTATGTCTACTCTTGTTTCCAGAGCCACACAAACCTAGAGTATGCATCAGCAAAACCATGTTGGTTTGTCTTTTTTTTTCTTAATATAATACATTTATTGATGTTTTGTGTATTTCATACATCATTTTTCAGTTAAATTTAGGTATATTCCCCTTTCCTTCCCCCCCACCCCACCCCAGTTCATGCATTCTGCCATGCATGTCCGGCATCTTTCAGTCTTTTTAAAGTTCTTCTCTGCAGATTTATTGTTTTGGGCAGCATTTAACTGTATCAATTTGTTCTTTGACTCAGTCCTTATGTTGTTGTTCCCTCCCATTTGTATTGCTCCAAAATATGCCTATATAAAGGTCATATATGTACCAGAATTATGTCCTCTGGGAATAAACTGTATGTTAACTCTGAAATATGTTTAGGAATTCACATTTTCCCCTTAATTTTATATTACTCTAAAATATGAATATATACCTTCCACCCATACACATTAATTACCATGTCTGAAAGTAAGTGGTAAGTTAATTCTAGAGCCCATTAAGATATTCACATTATAGCATTATAGTTGATTTCAGATACAAAGAAATATAACAACAACATTGCTCAGCTTGCCTTTCAATTGGTACTAGCATCCACAAGTGAGGGAAACCATTCCCCGTTTGTGTTTTTGGTACTATGTTACTTCATTTAGCATAATGGCTTTGAGTTTCTCTTTTAACATGTATAAGCCAGTTATTGAATAATTGAACAACTTCTGATGCTGTTGCAAAAAGCATCAAGCATCTCAGTGCCCACACTTGGCAGGTAAAATAGCAAAAGTAGCTGCCATATGGCCTCCACGTCATTAGTACTTTGCATTATTTTCCACATGAGTATATGGTCAGCCAGATGTAAATCATATGTAAAAATTGACCCAGATATGTTTTGTCCATGAAGTTTTTAACTTTGCAGCCTCTGTCTTATAAGAGCCTTAATTTAGAGCAAGGTATATAGATACTGAATGGATAAGGAGTAGCAAATCCTGTTAGTTTGCAGTGTCTTATTTGATATACCATCTATATACAATCTTAGTATCAGAATATTTTGTGGGTTTTTTATTTTGGTTTGATTTGATTTTTTTTAGACAAGTTTTCTGTATAGCCCCAGCTGGCCTAGAATTCACTATGTAGAGAACATGGTGGCATAAGCCTTTAATCCTAGACCTTGGGAGGCAGATCTCTGTGAGATCAAAATCAGTGTGTTCTATATAGAGAGTTGGGGATACAGGGGGACTCTGTCTCAAAAAATACCATCCCCCAAATAATTTTAATTTATTGTGTATGAATGTTTTGCTTGCATGTATGTGATTTCCCCATGTACATACATTGTTATTTATGGATGCCAGAAGAGGGTGTTGGGTCTCTTGGAACTGGAGTTACAGACTGTTGTTGTTAGCTAAAATGTGGGTGATGGAAACCCAAGCAGAATCCTCTGCAAGATCAGCAAGTGCTCTTAATTACCATCATATTCCCAGCCCCAGAATGTGTCAGGTTTAAATAATTTTAAAGTAGTAAATAATGATTACCTCACAGAAAAGAAATTTCATCAACAACAATTTCAATTCTGGTAAAGTAATTCAGTTATATTCTCACAAACAGGAGCTCCTCCTTGTTCATGTGTTCCCATCTGGAAGCGTCCATGGTGTGGCCTGAAGATGTAGATGTTACTGAGACCAGAGATAATGCATTGATTTATCTTCAAAGGAAGGTGAGGATAGCTACTTACCCAGTTCCCTGTACAGCTATGAAATACTCTGGGAAACCATTTTCCATTAGTCAGGCTGGGTGAAATGCCTGATCAATCCTCTAGAAGCATTCGGAACCCCATTGTGCTTCACCAAGAAAGATAGACTTCCCCATACCAGAATGGATTAGGAGTTCTATGAAAGTATCTCAAAATCAACCCACCTCATAGGAATTACCTGTCTTCCTTGACAGCTGGTTCCTTCTTTTAGTGTCTGTGCCCAAAAACGTTCCCTTCATCTCACCATTCTCCTGACCACATCTTACTCTGCTACACAAATACAGCAGGTTGAAAATCCTGTCAATTTCAACTCTTTTTTTCTTAATTTTTTTTATTGATGCTTTGTGTATTTCATACATCATTTTCCAATTCAGTTCAGGCATATATCCCCTTCCCTTCACCCCGCCCCACCCCTATCCATACCAGATTACATCTCAAAAGCATTTCCTTCTAAACATGTTCAGTGTGTCGGCCGTAGGTCTGCATCTCAATGTTGCATGACTATAAAAGTCTCCTGTTCATCCTTCACACCAGTGATTCATGAAATGCAGATTTCATAATATCATTTTCCCCTTAAAGCTGCCACTAGTGAATCATAGCTTTAAGCATGGCATAATGGACTACTACCTTAGTGCACATGCTCTACCTCACTGCTACTACCTCTAAGCATTCTTATTATGGGGAAAACCCAAATGTAACTCATACTGTATATCAAATCATATACTGTCTCTGCCATTTTTCACATCTATGTTTCCAAATATGTTAGCCATTCATTATAAGGCTTGTCTTCACCATCCTTTTTCATCATTAACTTTTTAATTTGAGTGAAGGTCTGGCCTGGAACATGCCATGTATACCAGACTAGACTAGAACTGTCACAGAGATCCACCTACTTCTGCATCTGTAGGTTCACCATCCCTGGCTCTCCACTAACTTTTATCTTTAACGTTTCAGCACAATATTCCTCTAACAATTATTTCTGTTCTACATATATAGGGAACTTTTTATATGCAACATATATGCTGGACATAGAATTGATAATACAATCTTAAATGGCATATATTGTTGTGAAATGTACATAGGAACAATTCTAGCATTTTGTTCATTCATGCAAATAGATGAATGAAATGATCTTTTTGCTCTGAGAGAATTTCTAACCCACAGTTCAAAGAGAGCCAGGAAAAAGCCAGTGGTCAATGTAAGTAGAGGAAAGAGAGGGAAAGTCCAGGTGGAGCAGTGTAAAGACGTTTGGAATACAGAAAACTAGAAAGGGGAAAAGAGTGAGCTATAGAGAGTTGCAGATGATGGTTCTTGAATATTCTGCTGAGTGCATTTAACATATAAATTTGAGTAAAATAACAATACCCCAGAAACCAGAAATGAAAGTAACTTCCAAAGTGTGAGACTGCTATACGTGGCTGGAAACCTTGTAGCTGCACAGAATATAGAGAGACTCCTGTCTCTTGTGGAGGATAATGAAGAATGGTTTGCGCAATGCTCCTGAACCACTTCAAATATCTTAAAAATAAGAGACATTTTTCCTAACAGACACCATTTCTTAGCAACTCAATGGGATTCTATATTGAATGCAAATGCACCCATCAAAGTAAAATTCAGACTATCTAGCATCGAAAGAGAAATACCAGACATTCAGAAGTTAAGTAAAATATGGTACAAAATCCAATCCATTTACAGTAACCCCCAAGTTACACAAAAGTTAGAGTTTGGAAAGAAAAAAAAAACTGATGTGAATCAGAAATATTAAATTCACAGATAGAATACTCTTGCTTATTATTTAATCCTTTTGAAATATTATTATATCTTTTACAGCAATGGTGACAGTATGCACAAGTTCTGTGCAATTCAAATCAGACAAAATCCCACCACAGACACGGGGAACTGGGTAAGAAATTCCAACTCAACCTAAGGAACTTTTGGCAATTGATGGCAGCTGGGAGGGGGAAAGACAGTGTCTTACAGGGATGAGACTTTGGGTGGGCCCAGTGGATGGACTAGACCATGAATGTAGGGATACAAATCAGACTTTCTAGGCCACACATATATATTAGGGGGAAGGGCAGTGGGGTGGGTATGGAGAAGGGGATCTACATACCATAAAACTATATAGTATGAAAATCACAAAAATTCAATAACAAGATTATTATATATTTTTAGCAAAATAAATAATTGGGCAATAGAGCTGGAGTTTATCACTTAAGTAAAGCATAACGAACAGCATGGAACCCTGAATGAGAAATAGCTCTAAACTATAAATCTGAAGCAATAGTGAAAGAATAGAAAGCAAAGAGGTAAAGAATAAAATCAAACAAATTGATTTCAATTTATAAAAAAATATAGAAAAAGATGAGAAGTTTTTAAAAAACAGATTACAGAGCCAATTTTGGAGGCAGATACTTGTAAGCTCAGCACACAGGCAGAAGGATCAGTAGTTTGGCCATACAGTAAGTTTTTGTCCAGTTTGTGTTACATGAAAACCTGCCTTAAAATCCAAAACATAAAAAAATATATAAAGGCATGTCTCTCAAATTTATGAATTTTGAATTGAGGCAATAACAAATTCAAAGTAAATTCAATCCAAAGGAAAATTAAATCATCCTAACACTAAAAACTGCTCTGCAGCAACTAACTTTAGTATGAAAAAAAATCAATATTTTATAATTTAGATGTGAAATCCCTCCCATGGAGAGAATCATGTGTTAACAGTTTTGTTTGTACCTGATGGATCTGGTAATTGAGACCTGGCTGGATCTTGAGGGCATTGACCTAATGAGTGTCTTGATATATTTAGGGATCCATAGTCTAGTGATGTCACTGGCAGGTGATGGAAATTTTCAAAGGAGATTCAACTTGGAGGACACAGGCCAACAGGGATGTAACTAGGGGGGCTATATTTTGTTCTTGGCCGCCTCTGACTGGCTCCCTGCTTGCTGACTGCTGTGAGATGATCTGCTTTTCTCTACCCCACGCTCCCTTCCATGATGTTTAGTCTCAACTCTGACCTTGAAACAACAGTTGTAGCTACTATTTACTGAAACTTCTGATATCAGAGCCCCAATACATATTTCCTCCCGATTATAAAAATTAACACATAGATATGAGATAATGATAGTATCAGGTATAGACCGGTAACAGCAAAACTCAGTTCCTCTATAAATGACCCATGAACATTGATCAAGATCTGCCATGTTCTGAATGATAACTTTACCAACAACACGTACTGATCATAAGTGTTATATATGGCATAAAACACAGCTTCAGAATATATTAAGTAAACTCTGTCAAAACTGAAAGTATAGATAGGAGACAGTTCTAACCAGATTTAAGTATAACTTTAACAGTATTTAATAATTAGACAGCTAATCCAAGGTAAGTGGAGGATTTGAAACACAGTCAACAACCCTGATGTAACTGATGTTTTTAAGTAATCACATCCAAGATGATTTGAGTTTTCCCTAAGGTCTACCATATCCTGTATCATAAACAACTCTCAATATATTTAAATCATTTGAATAGGATAAAAATCTATTTTTAATAATTAGTAGATTAAGACCAACTATCAAAGAATACAATATCTGAAAACGCCAACAATCATTAGCATGGGTAAAAGCAAGATAATTATATATATCTTATATATATATATAATATATATAATATGTAAAATCCTAAACCATAAACAGATTTGTGATCTACCATAAAAGGATCTTGACAGCGAACATATAAAAATTTAGCTTAGTTTGTTATCTGTTGCTTCAATAAAATATGCTGACAAATTTAGAATTTTTTTAAAAGCAATGTAAGGGAGGAAAGAGTTGTTTTTAACTCACAGTTTTAAGGTATATTCTATTATAGCAGGGGATTTAATGCTTGTGCTCAACTCACTTTTCCCATCTATACAATCTAAGATACAAACACAGGGAAATAAACTCCAAGATGGCTGGGTCTCCCCACATCACTTTAGTATCTGAGACAATCTCCTATAGGCTATATATCTCTGGAAGATTTCCCATGTGGTTCTAGATTGTATCAATTTGACAGTTATAATGAAACATCTCACTAACAAAATATGTAATAGAAAGGAATAAATTGAAAGATATAACTAGAAAATTAGAATCAAGTAAGTATAAAACAAAGTAACAAAAATCAAAACAATAGAAATAAATTTAAAAACTAGAGAACACTACCAAAACCATATGTTTTAAGTAAATCAGTAGAAATTGATGAACCTGAGTCAGACTGATGGACAAGAAAAGCAGAATAGATAAATTTATAGCCTCTCAGGTATAAGAAATGCATTGATCTAAAATGACTATAAAAAGAAAGAAATTGGTTCTGAAAAAACCACTGGAACAAAATACACACATATAATTTTTAAATAGATAATGAACCAGAAAACGATGGAATGGGTTAGGACTTAAACAATCAATTTCTAATTGCCTCTCAAATAACGAAAAAGAAAATTCAGGACACTAAGATTTTTTACTAAGTTACATCCAAAATATAAGGATTGAAATAATTCAAGCTCTAGAGAAAGAAGTTTTGTAGGAAATTGATGGAGAATAATTTCCAATTTGTTCATTGAACTGCATTACAAAAATATTAGTAACACTTAATGAATGCACCAGGAAAAGCAGACATAAACAATCTTCAAAATACACACAAATGTAGGACTCAAATTTAGGATTAGATCTAATATATTATAACAGAGATTGTAATCATCAGTATCCATTCAATATTCTTCAATATATATTCGTAGTAAGAGAAATTATTCTAACAAAAAAGCAATAGTAACAAAAATTATATATATATATATATAATTATATATATATCATATATATATCGGGCCTTTGTTTTACTTATATCTATTTATCTAATAAATAATAGATATAAACCTTTCAACAAATTATAAATATGGGGGTCTTCTAAACTGGTAATGCCAGTAAAACCTGATAGCTACCTTCACATATAATGATAGCAGTATAGCTTATAAAAGACCTTAAGTCAGTGTTCTCTACTCTTATTTCGTACATTACAATGTAGAAAAATCCTACTCACTGTGAGAAGTCATAAATTTAAAAATAGTGGGGTAAGTAAGCAAGATCACACAGTACGTCTTATTTTGAAGTCTATGATGCATTTGGATTTGAGTTCTTTGCAGCATAAGAAATAAGGATCCAGTTTCATTCTTCAGTGTGTAGCTGTCTAGTTTGTACAGCAATAGTGGTTGAAGATTTGGTCTTTACTGTGTATTTTTGGCATGTTTGTCAAATGTCAGGTGGTTGTACGTGTGTGAACTTAACATCCCAGGATTTAATTCAATATCTCTGCATCATAACTTAAAATCAAGGTTAGTGATAACACCATCAGTATTTTATGAATCATAGTTGTTTTGAACATTATTGGGTCTTTGTGTTTCCATATGTTATCCATCTTGTTTTCTTTTTTGTCCTTTCTTTCTGAGACAGGGTCTCACTGTGTAACCACAGATGGCCTGAAACTCGCTATGTACACCATCCCAGGCTGGCCTCAATCTCATGTCATGTATGAACCACTATGCCCAGTATGTTTCCATAGAAACTTTAAAAGTATTTTTCTCTGTACAGAAGCTTTTGAGTTTGATGAGGTCCCACTTGTCAGCTGTTGACCTTATTCCCTGCACAGCTGCTGTCTGATTTAGAAAGTCTTTTCCTATACCTATGTCTTTGTTTCTGTTGCTTCAATAAAATATGCTGACAAATAGTAATTTTTTAAAAGCAATGTAAGGGAGAAAGAGCTTGTTTTAACTCACAGTTTAAAGGTATATTCTATTATAGCAGGGGATTTAATGCTTGTGCTCAACTCACTTTTCCCATTCTATACAATCTAAGATACAAACACAGGGAATAAAACTGCCCAAGATGGCTGGGTCTCCCCACATCACTTATAGTATCTGAGACAATCTCCTATAGGCTATATATCTCTGAGAAGATCTTCCCAGGTGGTTCTAGATTGTATCAATTTGACAGTTATAATGAAACATCTCACTAACAAAATATGTAATAGAAAGGAATAAATTGAAAGATATAACTAGAAAATTAGAATCAAGTAAGTATAAAACAAAGTAACAAAATCAAACAAATAGAAATAAAATTTAAAAACTAGAGAACACTACCAAAACCATATGTTTTAAGTAAATCAGTAGAATTGATGAACCTAGAGTCAGACTGATGACAAGAAAAGAGAATGATATTTATAGCTCTCAGGTATAAGAAATGTCATGTGATCTTAAAAAGACAATAGTAAAAAGAAAAGAAATTGAGTTCATGAATAAAACCACTGGAACAAAAGACACAATATATTTTTCAAATAGATAATGAACCAGAAAACGATGGAATGGATGTTAGGACTTAAAACAATCAATTTCCTAAATGCCTCTCAATGAAGAAAACTTCAGGCCATTACAGATTTTTTACTAAGTTACATCAAATATTTAAGGATGAAATAATTCAGCTCTAGAAAAGAGTTTGTAGGAAATTGAAGGAGAATAACTTTCCAATTTGTCATGAACCTGCATTATCAATATTAGTAACACTTTATGAATGTCACAGGAAAGCAGACATAACAATCTATCAAATACACATAAATGTAGACTCAAATTTAAGGATTTAGATCTAATATATATAACAGAGATTGTAATCATCAGTATCCATTAATATTCTATCAATATATAATTCGTAGTAAGAGGAAATTATTCTAACAAGTTAGTACAGAACTTCTACCAATGGTATTTCTTAAACTCTCACAGTGCCAAGCCTCGGCTGCGCGTGCTTTCGTAGCTTGACCCCGTCTAACTCAAATTAACTTATTTTATTAGGAGCATTTCTCTCTGTTCCAAAGATCACTGCTGGATCTTAACAGGGAGTACTTTAAAAGTGGTTGTTGCAGTTCTATAAAGACAGGAAGGATAGAAATATTTTCTTTAGAGGAATTTAATTAATGTTGAGCCCACATAATTTGATATTATGATTGAAGTGTAAATGGAGGTGCCAAAGTAATTAAACCATGATCTCTAGCACATTCTGCTCATGTGGGACATTAGTTTCCGCTGTATTATCGAGAGCAACACATTGAGCAAGGACTCCAGTAGGGACGGTCTCGAGACGGAGACCATTCAGGGTGAAGCTCCACTTGCGTCGGCAACCCATCTTAGCAACACGCCATGTGCTAGAAACCAAAATGATTTTTCATAGTGAACTTCTCTGTGAGCAAAACAAAAGACATTTTCCGTTGCATTCAACAAATTGTCAACAAAACGGATAAATCTCATCCTCGTTCTGTTTCTTTTGGTTCTTTTGTGTTTTTGTTGTATGTTATAACTATCTTACTGTAAGCATTTTATATTCATTAGTAGCTGGCTTGCCTTGTTTAACATTTTAAATTAATTGTCAAAAAGTGTTGCTGGGATAAATATATTAATAACTCATGTCATAAGAAATTAATGTATTCAATGTTTCTCTAGTATCTACTACACCTTATTAAGTGTTCCTTGGAAATTTATTGAAAATTAATTGTCTTGCCAAAGAAATGCAAAATAACCAAGTATAAGAGTAATTGAAATAATTTTAGCCTGTTCATAAAAACATACACAAGCCTGAATGAAAAGAACATCTTGCACAATTTTGATAATTTATATTCATTTATTTTTAAGTTAATTGATGTGCTAATTACATAGATTATGCGACAGAACTTGAGTTTATCATGTATCACCATTATATTGCCGACTTTAAATTATATTTTACAATGCATTTCTGTTATACATTGTTTGCAGACACCAAAAAACATTTTACTTGCAAGTATCTACTTATTACTCTATTTGAAAGTGCTTGACGTTGTAGTAAAGATTTTCTTTATGCAGTACGTTCATTATTTGCTGCCTTGTAAACGCCATGTCTCTTGTATATAGCTTCTACTGTTTAACACATTTCTTTCTATTCTTGGTGTCATCACTTACCGAAACTATGCTGTTGTGTGTGCATGCGCAGCGCATAACATGTGTGTTGGTGTGTGCTGTGGGTGGTGTGTGGTGCCACTAAAGTTCTGTGCTGGATTCATAGAAGGCAGAAGTTACCATCCTTATCGCTTATCACAGAAATATTATCAAAAATAAGACATTTATTTCAAACCTTCTTGCTAAATAAACGTAAAACAGACTTCCTCCTGCTAGAGTCCCCTTGTATGAATATACTGCTGAACATTTTTTTTATTTCTTTTTGACACTCAGCTAGGGGCTTATCAAAGAGTTGTTTAGACTGATGGTTGCCCTCCAAAAATGTCCAAAATATTGCAACAGAATCCTTCAATCGTCTAGCACACTAGCTCTAACTCTATAATATTCTTAAGTGCAATAGATTCAGAAGAACTAGGTGGCACCAATTAGGTTGCACTCTTATTACAGCTTTATAGGAAGCTAAGTAAGTAGCTTACTCTCAGAGTCATATTAGTGATCAACATAGTTTTTTTTTTTTTTCTTTATCTTTTTTTTTTTTTTTTTTGTGTGGTACTAAATATGATTAAGAGCTAATGTATGAAATAAACAAAAATTCAATAAAATTTACTTAAAAAATATGAGAAAAATTTAACCCATACCAATTTCTTGGATCAAAAATAATATATGTCTTCGACTCTTTGCCTTCCATGTTCTAGGCTCTCTGATAAGAACACGTCTTAATGTATGCATCTGTTCTTGAACCTCATGGTGTTTCATAGACTTGACAATCTGACTACAGCAGAAGTAAAAAACTAATGGTCAAGAGGATAACGCTGTGATACAACATTACCAACTCCTCATTACTTCTATATAGTCAGCTGTCTTTCTTGACACTAGTGTATAATATCTGAAATAGCTTTTTATAAAAGGCACTACGAATAACAATCAAACGTACAGGGAGAAGCTGGCAGGCCAGGAACTCATTTGCACTGTGCTAAAGGTGAATGGATCATAGATTTAGTACAAAAGCGCAGCAGGCAACAAAATTGGGTGTGTAGCACACACATTAATCCCGCACTTTGGGAGGAGCTGTAGTTTGCTAGGCGCCAGGAACCAAGGCCAGCCTGGTGGCTCTCCAGTGAGTTCCGGCCAGGCTGCGGAGAATTACCATAGTCAGAATTCCTGTCTCATAAACTGAACATGGTAAAAGTAATGTCAAAATGTAAAATAAGACTGCGACATGAATACTTATGTTGACTAATTATTTCACTCATCATGAAAAGTTTATTTTGCTATTGTAATAGTCTCTGAACAGTGTAGAAATGGCATGTGAGCCTTTTGTTCTGATCATTAAAAGAAGGTCTGTGTTGGGCTGGGAGAGGCCTAGCGGTTTACCGAAGCACCTGACTGCTACTTGTGAAGAGGACCCCGGCATCAGCACCATGTCCCGATCTCCAACGAGCCCCAGCTACACACATGGTGGCTGAGAAGACACCGTCTGCTACTCCAATTCCAAGAGAACTCCCAGTTCCAGGGGATCGACACCTCTTCTGACCTCTGCGGCCAATTGCACAACACTGGTGCACACCTAACATGCAAAAGACAGGGACAGTGTATCATACACACTACCGGAAATAAATAAGTCTTTTTTAAAAAACAGGGTCCAGTGCTATCTCTATCTAAAATTTTAGGTGCACAGGAGTTGATTATATGTGTCCTCAAGAAAAAATTCATCAGCAAAAGTTTATCCTGTGATTTTTCTCAATATGATATTTTTGGTATCCCCATGAAGAAATTTTATTATTTTGTCATAAAAAGTATAAGGAAATATCTATGCGTGGGTGCTATATAGATTTTATTTATAGAGTAATCTATCGAAGTAATAATTGTCATTTCTGCCTAAGAATTTCATAATACATAAGAAGAAATGATATAGTCATAGCTAATATAAAGTTTGGTGACCTAGGTAAAACAGCTGATAAGTTGGTTCTGTTATGTCAGTTGTCCAGAGTTCAGCTGCAGAATGTAAATTCCCTCTTACAGCTTGCTAAAAAGACGAGAGTAATTATTGGTGCAAACTAATGGATCCAGGCTGTGAACGAGCGAGATGGAGGGCTTGTCTATGTGATTCTGGTTTGAGGCTCAATCTACTGCTGAAGTTTTTATGACCATAGGCTGCTGTGGAAGCAGTCACTGAGAGTCTGGCTCTCTACAGGCAGATTTGCTGCCCAGGTGTCATTGATAGGCAAGCATCTGCTTTGGTCTCAAGGTGTCCCTACAGATCCCCTTGACTTGGGATCTGCCCATAAACTCTTGCAGGGATGAGGTCAACAAGCCAAACCGCAGAGAAGAAAAATAATCATTGTATCCTTTCATCGAGCAGGATCGAGCAGAAAACCATTTTGCAACACCGAGCATGTATTTCATTGTTAATTCGCGTACTGTGATCTAAAGTGTCTTTCATTGCTTGAAAGAGAAACGCTGTATGTTCGTCGCTTGGCTTTGTGGAGAGAAAGCTCAATCAGGAGGCTCCGGCTGACGGCCCCAACTTCCCCAGTCAGACGATGACAGAACGACAGCGCCGAGTGCGGACCGAAACTGCTCTGGTTCAAGATAAGATGATGGCTTACGATGTGTGGAGGACACTTTTACTACTATGAACCTAAGTAGAGCTGAAATAGATGCTCGACTTAGGGCACAGCTACCTGGTCAACCAGCTATGAACGAGACACATAGCCCTACGATGGGAGATAAGATGACTTGCATTAAAAGTGCCTTCTACGGCATGTAGGCTGTGCGAGTTACTACCAATACGAACTGGTGCAGGCTCCCACACTCTTCGGTGTGGGACGATAATAGTCCTCTTTTTGACAATAGGGAGCCATCAAATCAGAGACTCATAACCCATTAAAATGCTGAGAACCAGAGACTTCTGGGTACTCCGCCTAAATTAGACATTAATATCACCCAACATGGGGCCCAGGGATTACAGAAAACAGAACGGCAGTGGTCTGTGAGAGCCAGTGAAATCGGGTGAGAATGTAAAATGCCATCTGTCTTTGGGTGTCCGCGAGAATGGTCTTGGAGCTGATGTCTCTGAGGCAGTCCTTACAGCATCTGTGACATTTGTGACTAGGAAATGGGAAATAGTTGGATACAAGAAGGTGCCCACCTCTTACTAGGCATGAGGAAAAGCATAAAGACACTGGGGAACACAAGGTACAATAAGATTATAGATTATACTCACTTACTGTCAAAACAAAGCCGGGCAGTGGTGGCGTGCACCTTTTAATCCTAGCCGTGGAGAGCAGAAGCAGGAGAGTTGAGAGATCGAGGTCAACCTGGTCAAGTTCCGGGCAGGCTATGACTAGTGAAGACCCTGTCTTAACAAGACCAATATGAACAATGTAAAAAATTTAAAAAAAAATCTTTTTTTAACCATAAAAGTTAAAATAACAAATACTTAAAAAAGATATTATGGTTATTGTAGGAGCGCATCAGAAAATAGTGGAGAACTGTTCTAATATCCATATTGAGTTTCAGATCAAGAGTTTTAACTCAAATACAGGCACCGTGTGACATGGGCCTCATATGTAAAGCATCATAAAGAGTCTCATATGAATTAGAACTACAACTTGTATCATTGAAATTAGAATCCCGCCCAGGTCAAATTTCACCATTCTAAGGCACATGCATATCATCTATGCCACCACACACTCAGTTACACATCTCACAGAAATGCAGGCACGACACAGAGGATCCATACATAACACTCCACCCACACACGAGCATTCATAACATGCATAGTCAGAATCTATATCTACACGCTTGAAGGAAAAAACTCCATCCCGAAGCAAAAGTCATCAGGATAAATACCAACCTCACTACATACAATAACATGCATATCACAACACCATCAGTTACACTTATCAATTAAGTTGAAAACGATGTCACTAATCTGAGTTCACTGTTTCCAAGAGCCGACACAAAACCTAAGAGTATAGGCCATTACATGCAGCAAACCAAGTGTTGGAGATTGCTTTTTTTTTCTAATTAAATAATCTTTACTTGATGTTTTGTATTCATACATCATTTTTCAGTTTAAATTAGGTATATTCCCTTATCCTTCCCCCCCCACCTGAGAAACACCACCAAACCTAGGAATTTCATGCTCGTGCCATGCTGTCCGGGACATCTTTGCAGTCTTTCTTTTAAAGTTCTTCTCTGCAATATGTTTTGGGCACATTCACACTGTATCATATTTGTTTTTGACCCAGTCCTTATGTGATTGTTGACCCTCCCATTTGTATTGCCTCAAAATAACCAATTTGCCGTATAATAATCAGGAAGGTATATGTTACCAGAATTAATGTCCTCGGTGGAAATAATAATAGTAACTGCGTAGTTATCGAGAATCCTGTTTAGGAATTCCACCATTTCCACCTTTAATTTTAATATTAACACCTCTACAATACTAATAAATTATTACCTTCCACCCATACACATTAATATACCACAGTCTGAAACTAAGTGGTAAGTTAATTCTAGACCCATTAAGGGATTCACATTTATAGCTCATTTAGACGATTTCAGATACAAAGAAATATAAACAAACAACATTGCTCAGCTTGGCCTTTCAATTGGTACTAGCATCCACAAGTGAGGGAACCACATTCCCCGGTTTGTGTATTTTGGTAATCTAATGTTAGCTTGGATTCATGAATTAGCATACATGGCTACTTTGGAGGATTTCTCAGTTTTAAAACTCGCTAATGAGCTCTAAACCAGCCACAAGTTATGAATAATTTGAACACTTCTGATGCTGTGCCAAATCAAAAAAGCATCAAGCATCTCAGTGCCCACACTTGGCAGGTAAAATAGCAAAAGTAGCTGCCATATGGCCTCCACGTCATTAGTACTTTGCATTATTTTCCACATGAGTATATGGTCAGCCAGATGTAAATCATATGTAAAAATTGACCCAGATATGTTTTGTCCATGAAGTTTTTAACTTTGCAGCCTCTGTCTTATAAGAGCCTTAAATTATGAGACAAGGTAATATAGATTACCATGAAATGGATAAGGAGTAGGCAAATGCCTGTTAGTTTGCAGTGATCTTATTTGATATACTCTATTCTATAATTAATCTGTATCGAATAGTTTTTGGGTTGTTTTTATTTGGTTGAAATTGTATTTTTTTCAGACAAGTTTTCTGTATAGCCCCCCAGCGGCCTAGGAATTCACTATGTAGAGAACTATGGTGGCATAAGTAACCTATTAAATACCTAGACCCTATGGGAGGCCGAGCGGCAGAAATCTCGTGTGATGGATCAAAATCAGTGTGTTCTATATAGAGAGTTGGGGATCACAGGGGTGGGACTCTGTCTCAAAAAAAAAAAAAAAAACCACCCAAAAATTAATTTATTGTGTATGAATGTTTTGCCTTGCATGATATGTGATTTCCCCATCAGTACATACATTGTTAATTTATGGATTGCCAGAAAGAGGGTGTTGGGGTGTTCTCTCTGGAACTGGGATTAACAGACCATGTTGTTGTGTAGCTAAAAATGTGGGTGATGGAAACCCAAGCAGAATTCCTCGCAAGATCAGCAAGTGCTTTAATACATCATAAGCCTTTGTCCGGTTGTGTTGCAGTGTTGTTTTTAAATAAATATTTAAAGTCGTCAAATAATGATTACCTAGATCGAAAAGAAATTTCATCAAAAACAATTTCACATTCTGTGTAAAGTTATATTCAGTATATTCTCACAAACAGGAGCTCCTCCTTGTTCATGTGTCCCATCTGGAAGCGTCCATGGTGTGGCCTGAAGATGTAGATGTTACTGAGACCAGAGATAATGCATTGATTTATCTTCAAAGGAAGGTGAGGATAGCTACTTACCCAGTTCCCTGTACAGCTATGAAATACTCTGGGAAACCATTTTCCATTAGTCAGGCTGGGTGAAATGCCTGATCAATCCTCTAGAAGCATTCGGAACCCCATTGTGCTTCACCAAGAAAGATATGGACTTCACCCATACCAGAAATGGATTAGGAGTTACTATGAAAGAATCTCAAAATCAACACCACCCTCATAGGAATTACCTCGTCTTCCTTGCAGCTGGTTCCTTCGTTTATAGTGTCTGTGCGAGCCAAAAACGTCACCTTCATCTCACCATGTCACTCCTGACCACATCTTACTCTGCTACAACAAATAAGCAGTTTGAAAATCCTGTCCAATTTCAACCTCTTTTTTCTTAATCACTTTTTTTATTGATTGCATTTGTGTATTTCAATACATCATTTTCCAATTCAGTTCCAGGCATCATATCACCTTCCTTAACCCCTGCCACCACTATCCATTACCAGATTACATCTCAAAAGCATTTCCTTCTAAACATGTTCAGTGTGTCGGCCGTAGGTCTGCATCTCAATGTTGCATGACTATAAAAGTCTCCTGTTCATCCTTCACACCAGTGATTCATGAAATGCAGATTTCATAATATCATTTTCCCCTTAAAGCTGCCACTAGTGAATCATAGCTTTAAGCATGGCATAATGGACTACTACCTTAGTGCACATGCTCTACCTCACTGCTACTACCTCTAAGCATTCTTATTATGGGGAAAACCCAAATGTAACTCATACTGTATATCAAATCATACTACTTGTCTCTGCGCCATTTTTCAACATCTATGGTTTCTAAGATATGTTAGCCCACTTCTTATACTAGGCTTGTTCTTCACTCATCCTTTTTCCATCATTATAACTTTTTAAATTTGAGTGAAGGTCTGGCCTGGAACATGCCATGTATACCAACTAGACTAGAACTCAGTCACAGAGAAATCCACCTACTTCTGCTTTGTAGGTTTCACCATTCCCTGGCTCTCCACTAACTTTTATCTTTAGACGTTTCAGCACAGATATAATCCTCTAACAATTAATTCTGTTCTACATATATAGGAACTTTTTATATAACATATATGCTGGATCATAGAATGATAATACAATCTTAAAATGGCTAATATTGTTGTGGAAATGTACATAGGAACAATTCTAGCATTTTGTTCATTCATGCAAATAGATGAATGAAATGATCTTTTTGCTCTGAGAGAATTTCTAACCCACCAGTTCAAAGAGAGCCAGGAAAAAGCCAGTGTGTAAGTAAGTAGAGGAAAGAGGGGATAAGTCCAGGTGGAGCAGTGTAAAAGACGTTTGGAAATATCAGAAAAACAGAAAGGGAAAAGCGTGACTATAGAAGAGTTTGCATGATGATGTGCTTGATATTTGCTGAGGATTTAACATATATAAATTTGATGTAAAATAACAATACCCCAGAAACCAGAAATGAAAGTAACTTCCAAGTTGTGAGAGCTGCTATACTGGCTGGAAACCTTGTAGCTGCACAGATATAATGAGAGACTCTGTCTCTTGTGGAGGATAATGAAGAATGGTTTGCGCAATGCTCCTGAACCACTTCAAATATCTTAAAAATAAGAGACATTTTTCCTAACAGACACCATTTCTTAGCAACTCAATGGGATTCTATATTGAATGCAAATGCACCCATCAAAGTAAAATTCAGACTATCTAGCATCGAAAGAGAAATACCAGACATTCAGAAGTTAAGTAAAATCTGGTACAAAATTCCAATCCCATTACAGTAACCCCCAAGTTACACAAAAGTTA
Organism: Rhizomys pruinosus; assembly: GCA_009823505.1. Lineage (NCBI taxonomy): Eukaryota > Metazoa > Chordata > Mammalia > Rodentia > Spalacidae > Rhizomys > Rhizomys pruinosus. Next base: position 2,352,925 of record VZQC01003102.1, on the reverse strand, counting down.
GAGTTGGAAAGAAAAAAAAAACACTGATGTGAATCAGAAATATTAAATTCACAGATAGAATACTCTTGCTTATTATTTAATCTTTGAAATATTATTATATCCTTTTACAGCAATGGGATCAGTATGCACCAGTCTCTGTGCATTCAAAAAGACAAAATCCACCACAGTACAACGGGGGGAAACTGGGTATAGACAATTCCACTCACCTAAAGGACTTTCTTGGAATTGATGGCTGCTGGAGGGGAAAAAAGAGCAGTTGTCTTAGAAAAAGGGATGAGCCTTTGGGTGGGCCCAGTGGATGACTAGACATGAATGTAGGGATAACAAATAGACTTTCTAAGGTCCACACATATATATGTAGGGGGAAGGCAAGTGGGGTGGGTGGATGGGAAGGGGGATCTACATAACCATAAAGATAATATGAGATCACAAAAAATTCAATAACAAGATTATTATATATTTTTAGGCAAAATAAATATGGGCCTAAATAATAGAGCTGGAGTTTATCACTAAGTAAAGCATAACGAATTCAGCATGAACCCTGAATAGAAATAGCTCTAAATCTATAAATCTGAAGCATGTGAAAGAATAGAAAGCAAAGAGGTAAAGAATAAAATCAAAACAATTGATTTCAACTTATAAAAAAATATAAAAAAGATGAGAAGTTTAAAAAACAGATTACAAGAGCCAATTTTGGAGGCAAGATACTTGTACGCTAAGCAACAGGCAGAAGGATCAGTAGTTTGGCCATACAGTAGTTTTTGTCCAGTTGTGTTACATGAAAACCTGCCTTAAAATCCAAACATAAAAAAATATATAAGGCATGTCTCTCAAATTTATGAATTTTGAATTGAGGCAATAACAAATTCAAAGTAAATTCAACCAAAGGAAATTAAATCATCCTACACACTAAAACTGCTCTGCAGCACTAACTTTAGTAGTAAAAAAATCAATATTTTATTAATTTAGATGTGAAATCCCTCCCATGGAGAGAATCATGTGTTAACAGTTTTGTTTGTACCTGATGGATCTGGTAATTGAGACCTGGCTGGATCTTGAGGGCATTGACCTAATGAGTGTCTTGATATATTTAGGGATCCATAGTCTAGTGATGTCACTGGCAGGTGATGGAAATTTTCAAAGGAGATTCAACTTGGAGGACACAGGCCAACAGGGATGTAACTAGGGGGGCTATATTTTGTTCTTGGCCGCCTCCTGCCTGGCTCCCTGCTGCTGACTGCTGTGAGGGGGGGGATGATTCTGCTTTTCTCACCCCCGCTCCCTTCCATGATGTTTAGTCTCAACTCTGACCTTGAAACAACAGTTGTAGCTACTATTTACTGAAACTTCTGATATCAGAGCCCCAATACATATTTCCTCCCGATTATAAAAATTAACACATAGATATGAGATAATGATAGTATCAGGTATAGACCGGTAACAGCAAAACTCAGTTCCTCTATAAATGACCCATGAACATTGATCAAGATCTGCCATGTTCTGAATGATAACTTTACCAACAACACGTACTGATCATAAGTGTTATATATAGCATAAAACACAGCTTCAGAATATATTAAGTAAACTCTGTCAAAACTGAAAGTATAGATAGGAGACAGTTCTAACCAGATTTAAGTATAACTTTAACAGTATTTAATAATTCAGACAGCTAATCCAAGGTCAAGTGGGGATTTGAAACACGTCAACAAACCCTGATGTGACACCTGATGTTTTTAGTAATCACAGTCCAAGATGATTTGAGTTTTCCCTAAGGTCTACCATATCCTGTATCATAAACAACTCCAATATATTTAAATCATTTGAATCAGGACTAAATACTTATTTTTAATAATTAGAGATTATAGACAAATATCAAAAGCATTACAATATCTGATAAACGAACAATATTAGCAGGGTAAAAGACAGAATAATATATATATATTATATATAATAATATATATATATATAATATAGTAAATCCTAACACAAACAGATTTGTGACTCACCCACTCAAAAGGATACTGACAGGAAAGGAAAATATAAAATTTAGCTTAGTTTTGTTTCTGTTGCTTCATAAAATATGCTGACAAATGAATTTTTAAAAGCATGTAAGGAGAAAGGGAGAAAGAGCTTTTTTAACTCCACAGTTTAAGGTATAATTCTATTATAGCAGGGGATTTAATGCTTGTGCTCACCACTTTTCCCATCCTCCATCTAAGATACAAACACAGGAATAAAACTGCCAAGATGGCGGGTCTCCCCAACATCACTTATAGTATCTGAGAATCTCCTATGGCTATATATCTGAGAAGATTTCCCAGTGGTTCTCGTTGTTCAATTTTTGACAGTTATCAATGAAACATCTCACTAACAAAATATGTCACTAGAACGGAATAAATTGAAAGATATAACTAGAAAATTAGAATCAAGTAAGTATAAAATCAATATGTTTAACAAAATCAATACAAATAGAAATAAATATTAAAACCTAGAGAAGAACTTACCAACAACCATTTGTTTCTTTTAAGTAAATCAGATAGAAATTGATGAACCTCGAGTCAGACTGATGAAAAAAACAAAGAGAATGATATTTATAGCCTCTCAGGTATAAGAAATGCATGTGATCTTAAAAAGAACAATAGTAAAAAGAAAAAGAAACTTGAGTTCTATGCAAGAATAACCACTGGAACAAAACTAACATATATTTTTAATAGCATAATGACCGAAAACGATGGAATGGCTGTTAGGACTTAAAACAATCAATTCTAAATGCCTCTCAATGAAGAAAATTCCAGGCCTTACAGTTTTTTTACTATGTTACATCAAAATATAGGCTGTGAATAATTCAAGTCTCTAGAAAAGAGTTTTGTAGGAAATTGAAGGAGAATAAATTTCCAATTTGTCATGAACCCTTGCATGATAAAATATAGAACACTTTAAATGAATGTCACAGGAAAGCGAATAACACATCTAAAAATACACAATCAATGTAGCCTCAAATTAAGGACTTTAGATTAATATATTAACAGAGATTGTAATCATCAGTCAACATCACATTAACTATCTATCAATATATATTCGGTAAGTAATAGGACGAAATTATTCAACAAGTTAGTAATCCATAATATCATATAATTAAAATTATATATTATATTTTTTTTTTTTTTATATTATATGTATGGGATTTAATAATAAAATATTAATAGATATAAACTTCAACAAATTATAAATATGGGGGTCTTCTAAACTGGTAATGCCAGTAAAACCTGATAGCTACCTTCACATATAATGATAGCAGTATAGCTTATAAAAGACCTTAAGTCAGTGTTCTCTACTCTTATTTCGTACATTACAATGTAGAAAAATCCTACTCACTGTGAGAAGTCATAAATTTAAAAATAGTGGGGTAAGTAAGCAAGATCACACAGTACGTCTTATTTTGAAGTCTATGATGCATTTGGATTTGAGTTCTTTGCAGCATAAGAAATAAGGATCCAGTTTATTCTTCAGTGTAGATGTCATAGTTGTACAGCAATAGTGGTTGAAGATTTGGTACTTTACTGTGTATTTTTGGCATGTTGTCAAATGTCAGGTGGTTGTACGTGTGTGAACTTAACATCCCAGGATTTAATTCAATATCTCTGCATCATAACTTAAAATCAAGGTTAGTGATAACACCATCAGTATTTTATGAATCATAGTTGTTTTGAACATTATTGGGTCTTTGTGTTTCCATATGTTATCCATCTTGTTTTCTTTTGTGTCTTTCTTTTCTGAGACAGTGTCTCACTGTGTAACACCAGATGGCCTGAAACTCGCTATGTACACCATCCAGGCTGGCCTCAATCTCATGTCATGTATGAACCACTATGCCCAGTATGTTTCCATAGAAACTTTAAAAGTATTTTTCTCTGTACACGAAGCTTTCGAGTTTGATCGAGGTCCCACCTGTCAGCTGTGACCCTATTACCATGCACAGCCTGCGCTGATTTAGAGAAGTTTTTCCTATACGCTATGTCTTTGTTTCTGTTGCTTCAATAAAATTATGCTGACAAATAGTAAATTTTTTAAAAGCAATGTAAGGGAGAAAATGAGCTTGTTTTAACTCACAGTTTAAAGGTATATTCTATTATAGCAGGGGATTAATGCTTGTGCCTCAACTCATCTTTCCCATTCTATACAATCTAAGATACAAACACAGGGAATAAAACTGCCCAAGATGGCTGGGTCTCCCCACATCACTTATAGTATCTGAGACAATCTCCTATAGGCTATATATCTCTGAGAAGATCTTCCCAGGTGGTTCTAGATTGTATCAATTTGACAGTTATAATGAAACATCTCACTAACAAAATATGTAATAGAAAGGAATAAATAATGAAATGAATTATACAAATAATCTAGAAAACTTAGTAAATCACTAGTAATAAGGTATTCCCGAAATAAAGAAGAACTCAAAACAAAAAATGTAATAAAATTTAATAAACTAGAGAACACCCTACCAAAACCATATGTTTTAAGTAAATCAGTTGTTTAAGTAAAAAAGTTGTTGCCCAACTTTTGCTTCTATCACCGTTCAGGGTTTTTGGGCATTTCAAGATTGAAGATTTTGATCCACTTGGAGTTGGTTTTTGTACAGAGGCAAGAGGTTAGGGTTAATTTTTTCTACAAATGGTGACCAGTTTGCCAGGCAATGTGCCAGCACCATTTGCTGAAGATGCTACCTCCTCCATTGAGTTTTTTTTTTTTATTGGCCCCTTTGTCAAATAGAGGTGGCTGAAATTTGTATGAAAGCTCAAGTTGGGATCTTCATTTTTGTTTCATTGGTCAATGGGCTTGTTTTAGGTGCCAGTACCAGGTGTCTTTTTTACTATGGCCCTATTATATAGCTTGAAGGCTAGTAGAGCAATCTCCCCTGTATTACAATTTTCATCAGGGTTCCTTTGCTTTAGGGGTCCTTTTTGTTTTCATAATGAATTTAAAGATTTTTTTTCCAAGTCTGTGAAGATTGCTCATGGGAAATTTTGATTGGGAATTATGTTGAATCGTGTATATCATTTCAATCAAGGTAATGGAGAGCAAACCACACAGAAAGGAGGAAATCTCACCAGTGATCAATCTGACAGAGCATTAATGTCAGATATATAGACTACTCACAACAAAAAAAATCAAATGACCTACTCAAAAGATGGAGGGATAAAGAGATGACAGAGACTCACCAGTGGGAATTTAAAATGGCTTGAAAGATCTTAAAAGTTCAACACCTTTATTAGGAAAATGCAAAGTAAAACCACTCTAAATATCATCATCACTCCTAAAAGACTGGCTAAGATCAAGAAAACAAAAAAAAAAAACAGACCCCAAATGCTGGCGAGGTTGCGAGGAAAGGGGAACACTCATCCACTGCTGGTGGGAATGTAAACTTGTATAATCATTATGGAAAGCAGTGTGGAGAAGCCTTAAAAGACTCAAAATGAGGCTATCATCTGACCCAGTCATACCACTCCTGGGTATATACCCAAAAGACTCATCCTACTGCAAAGATACATGCACATCTATATTTATTTATTTATTTATTTTTTTTGGTGTTTTTTGAGACAGGGTCTCCCTGTAGCCACAGCTGTCCTGGAACTCACTCTGTAGACCAGGCTGGCCTTGAACTCCCAAAGATCCGCCTGCCTCTGCCTCCCAAGTGCTAGGATTAAAGGCATGCACCACCACACCTGGCTCACATCTATATTTATTGCATCTCTCCACAATAGTGAAGAGCTGGAACCAACCCAAATGCCTCTCAACAGATGAGTGGATGACTAAATGTGGTACATCTACACAGTGGAGTACTATTCAGTGGTAAAGAAAGATAACATCATGAACTTTGCAGGTAAATGGATGGAACATTAAGCCATTATGCTAAGTGAAGTAACAGAGTCCCAGAAAAACAAATGGCAAATGATTTCCCTCATTTGTGGTTTCTAACACCAAATCCCCAGTTGAAATTCAAGCTGAACAACATTATTGTTCTATATCTTTTTATCTGAAAGCAACTATGTTGTTATAATGTAAATGTCTTAATGGGCTCTAGAATCAAACCACCACTTATTTTCAGACTCTGTAATTACTGTATATTGATGGAAGGTATGTATTCATATTTTAGGAAAATGTGAATTCTTAAACTTAAAAAAAGACTAAGAGAAAGATGCAGGACATTTATGGCAGAATGCATGATCTGGGGTGGAATGGCGGGAAGGGAAAGGAGAATATGTCTAAATTGAACTGAAAAATGATGTCTGAAATACATAAAACATCAATAAATTCATTATATTAAAAAGAATATTTTTCAATTATGTTGAATATGTAGATTTATTTTGGTCGGATGGCCATTTTCACAAAATTAGTCCTACTGATCCATGACCATGGGAAATCTTTCCATTTTTCTGGCATCTTCTTCAATTTCTTTCTTCATTGTCTTAATTTTTCTTTCATACAAGTCCTTCATTTTCTTGGTTATATTTATTACAAGCTTTCTTAGGCTATGATGAATGGGATTGTTTCACTCCTTTCTTTCTCGACATGCTTGTATCCCTCTAAGTTTGCTGGATGTGTTTATTAGTTTAAGGTTTTCTGCTAAAGTATTTATGGTCTTTTATATGCGGAAATTATATCATCTGATTTTTTTCTTATTTGTATTCCCTTTATCTCCTTCATTTGTCTTTTTGATCTAGCTAAGACTGCAGGCACTACATTGAACAGAAATGGCAAGAATGGACATCATGTCTTGTTACTTATTTTATTGAAAATGCTTTGAATTTTTTCTGTTTAGCATGATATTGACTGTGAATATGACAGAGGAGAATGTAGAGAACAAACGTGAGCTTATAGGGACAGAAAATGTCTTTGTGAAAGAGGCACAAAACCACACGCACTGAGACCAACAATTGACAAATGAGACTGAATGATACTAAAATGTTTCTGTACAGCAAATGAGAACATTTTTTTGAAGTCACACCTAAAAAAATGAGAAAACATATCTACCAAACTCTGACCAGATATCTAGAATACATAAAGGAGCCAAACAGATAAACATGAAGAAAAAAAAAAGCCCAAATAAAATGTGAGACAAGATATTAGTGAGCTATCAAATGACGAAATGCTAGAACCTGTCTAGGGATTCACAATTTAAGAGCACAGTTGTTCTAGGTTCTAGAATTAACCTAACATTTATTTTCAGGCTTTGGATTTTTGGTATATGATGGTGGGTATGTAGGCATATTTTAGAGTAATATAAAATCAAAATGGAAAATTGTGAATCAGGAAATATAATATGGAAATAACATACAGTTTGTTTTCAGCTGGCATAATTTTAGCATAGGTGTGATGTAACTAAGCTTTTCTGGGTGCTTAATGACCATACTTAATGTCTATACCAATTTGGCTGATGGAACTAAGGGATAACTTTGTTCCTTGCCCTCAGAGGTCAACTAAGTCCCAAAGGACTATGCATGGGGGCATCTCTTGAAATGTCCTGCATATGTGAGTCACCAGTCTTCCTGTGTAGGGAGGTCTTGGAGATCCACTAATGGGGCTTCAGCCAGTGTCCAGTCTATAAAGAGGAATGTCTGCTCATGCTTCAAAAAGGGAAGCCTGGTCTACCAAGACCTCACTTTGTCCTTGAATGGCTAGAACTGGTAAATGAAAACCCAAAAGGAGCCAGAGACTCCTCCCCCCACCCCCCAAAAAAGAAAATAAAACCAGGGTTACCCTAAGGACCAAATCCTCAACTGACCTTGAGAAAACAAAAACCTTGGTTAATCTGAGCTAACTGTGTGGCCTTTAGCATCCAAAAGGAAAGTATAACCAGAAATACTCAATAATGCCTGAGAAATTGTACTTCTGATATAAAACTTGAGATCTTAGTAAAGAGAGAGAGAGAGAGAGAGAGAGAGAGAGAGAGAGAGAGAGCACTGTTGTTTTGTCTGTCTTCTAACTGGCAAGTACATCATCTACTCTGTGGCTGCCACTGTTTTTGCCATCCTTCAAAGACATGAGACACAGCTTTTTAACCCTCCAATATGGACAAAAGACTCATGTTTCTCCAAGAATCCTCCAAACCGTCAATGCCAGATGGGGACTGCTGAGACATCCAGGTTGTGGACTGAGCAGCTACTAGGTTTTCAGCCTCTTCAGAGTATAGACTGCCAATGTTGGTCTACCCAGGCTGTATCATGGAGGCCAGTACAGGAAGATCAAGACAGGACGAGGTGCTTACTGGACTTCACCCGGTGACCATGGGAAGGAAAGACCCCAGTGTGGAGCAGAAGGGCAGGATTGATGGGTACTTGGGCTTGCCAAGGAAGAGCCTTCAAACACTTCCTTAAGAAAAACAGGCTATATTTTAGCCAAAAAAAGAGAAGAAAAGAAAAGAAAAATCCTCCATTTTAGGCGATATCTGTATGTATATATTTATGTATGGATGGATGTATGTATATATTTATGTATGTGTATATGTGGAGAGATGATAGATAGATAGATAGATAGATAGATAGATAGATAGATAGATAGATAGATAGATAGATGGTAGAAGCAATGCAAGTTGGAGAGAACAACGACAACAAATGAACTGGAAAAAAAAACAAAACACGATTGAAACAATGAAGTTCTCCCCAAAACAATAAGCCTCTGCTCTGAAGGAAAAAAAAACCCTCTGGAAAGACTCAGAAAAAGATGCAAGACATGTATGACAGAGTGCATGAACTCAGGTGGGGTGGGGGCATGGAAAGGGAAATAACTCTAAAGTGCATTGAGAAATGATGTATGATGTATAAACAAGTTTAATAACAATACAAAAAGATGAAATGCAAAAAACTGAAAATATGTATACTTTAAAAATATTCAATATGATTAGATATCCGGGGAATGCAAATTTAAGCCATTTTGGGATTTTATCATACCACAATCAGAATGACAAAGATAAAAAGAAAAGAAAACAACAACAACAAAAAACCCCAAGTTGCCAGGAACAACAAAAAAACTAAACCAAGTGCTGATGACCATATGGGGAAAAGCAAACTTTTATTCATTGTTTCTGGGAGTGTGCATTCCTGATACCACTAAGAAAGTCTATATGGTGTTTTCTCCAAATGCTAGAAATAGGTTTAATACATGGTCCAGCTATTCCACCTGGGCATATACTGAAAGTAATCTATTTGCAGAGATCGTTGTTCATCTTGTCTATTGCTGCTCTATACACAACAGCCAAGTCATTGAAACTAGATGTCCATTTACTGACAGATTAAGAAGACATGATACAGTTATTCAATGGAACATTATTCAACTCCTGAGAAAAATGGAATTAAGATATGCATGGTGACACATGCCTTTAATTCCAGCTCTCAAGATGGAGGTAGGTGGATCTCTGTGTGATCATAGCCAGCCTGTTCAATATGCTGAGTTCTAAGCCAACTAAGGCTCAGAGAAACCTCGTTTCATAAAAGACATAAGAGGAAGGAAATTATAACATTTTCAAGTAGATGGATGGAGATGTTAATAATATTAATCCTCAGTGAGGTGACCAAGGTCCAGAAAGACAAAGTCACATGTTGAGTTTTGAAACTTAGGATAGGCATGTTTGCATTTGACATACTCACGGAAGTCCAGAAACTACTAAAGGGAATAGGGGCTGTAGTTGCATACTTTCAAGTGAGAGAAGATAACATAGTGCTATAAAGGAGGAAGGATAATAATGAAACAGGAAGAGAAAATGTAGAGGAGTAGGATGGGTGGAAGGGAAGCCAGGGGAGAGAGTATGGGAAGGAATAACTAACATTAATGCCTTTTTGAAAAAGTCAAATAAAAAGATACTACTGTAGAAGCTTCCTACGATAAGTAGATGTGCATGTATTAAGATTGTTTAAATGGACTTACTCTGTCACAGGTGTGGGGAGGGAGGATCAGTGCTCCTCTCAGACACCGTAGGTCAGCAAAGAAAAAATACAATTCTAGGAAAGGATTATCTCTTTTGGAGTTGTTGGGCAGTGTGGTCCCAGAGACCACTCAAATCGCTGGCTTTTAGTGACCTTCTGGAATGTGATGGTAGGTAATGTAGCCAAAGATGGCATATACATGAATCATAGAACACAGAGAAATCAAGCTGGCCCTGACCTGGAGATTTATCCCTGATCGGTGGCTTTCATAGTGCTGGAAGGTGCTATACATACTACCAGAGGAGGAAAGTAATTACCAATCTCAGCCAGCCTTGAACCCAGCAAGCTACAATCCTGAATGTCCTGGCCAAAGATGCTCACTTTTGAAATAGTGACAGCAATGTTATGTGAGCAACCAAGTAGTTTCTGATTGGATTTGAGGTTTTCCCTACAAGAAGGAATTCATATCTGGCACTGTTATCAAGATCATGAAGATATGACTAGATAGATTAAAGTCCCAGGAGTGGAACCTACAACTAATATTTTGCTGAATGTATTAAAGTAGCTCTTATTGATTTATTACAATTCCCTCAATTATTGCATCTCTCAACTCTCATCATTGAAGCTTATTTTTGCACTAGAAGAGAATTAATACGTAGATTCACACTTGGTCAATCTGCAGAGAAAAATAGACTGCAAAATAATCAGCCCTAAATGAGACATTAATATCATATCTCCCAACTCAACATCCTGGGATCATTGGGGAAAAATGATTGGAAAGACTGAAGGGCCTGAAGGGGTAGATGCTGACATAAAAGCAGTGTTTTCAAGAGCTAACAGTAAAGTTGCATATACAATCTCACAGCAGTTCTTACAGCATGCATGAGACCTGTGAAAACTAAAGCAAGACACAGAGTGGAAAGTGAGCACAAATTCTCACACCAAGCTGAGGAACTTTTGACAATTTAAAGATGCTGGGAAAAGCAGACTCAGTTTTCCTGAAGAGGGTTTCCCTAGTAGGCCACTCTCCCAGGGGTCCACCGATATCCAAGGCTATTTGGCCAATACAAATTGCTCCTAATGAGCTGAAATAAAATAAAGGACATGAATTTGGCTAGTTTGGGAGCTGGACATGAATCTGGTACAGTTTGGAGAGGTGTTTAATATAATCTTAGAATACAGTATATAAGATTCTCTAAGAATCAATAAAAATTACTAAATTTTGTTGCCATTTGATTAATTTTTATTTACTTATTACGTGTATGAGTCTATTGTCTGCATGTATGGAAATGCCTATGTGGTACAATGCCCATGGATGCTATCAGAGGGCACCAGAGCTCTGGAACTGGAGTTTCAGTCATTAGTCACTCACTACATGGGTGCTGGGAACTGAACCTGCGTCCTTGGCAAGGACGGCCAGTGCTCTTAAACACTGAGCCATCTCTGCAGCCCCCAGAGGCTGGAATCTTCATGGGCTAGGTGTCAAACCTGGGCCCGCTGTGTGACAGATGATAATTAGACCACTGAACCACCCCTGCACTTTTGTAAAGATTATTTTATATAAGAAAGTGCAAAAATCAGATTTTTTTTGTAAAAAAAAGCAGTGGTAAATTGACAGTTGAGTTAAATGATACCATGAAAATACCAGAATCAATTAACTATGCCCCTGTATGAATAGATGTTGTGGGACTGGAATTGTGTCAGGTTCTCTGTTTCATTTATTGCTTTGCATCTTGGAATCACTACTGTAGTCCCACTTGGACACTCGCTCTGCAATTCCAGTTGGCAGACGGGTTTGGGGGGGGGGGCGGCAAGTTGCTGGCCTATCAGTATTCTGTGCTCCAAGTGGTCAGGCAAAAGCCCAGGATCTCTATGCACCCATCCTGTCTTTCTTAACTTCATTTCCTCCCTTTATTGTTATTGAAAACTTGAATCCAATCAGTGTTGTCCATACATCAGGATGTGAGGACAAGTACTGGGGCATGGACAGCTTTACCAGCACCCGTATCCCATAAAGCATGTGACTCACTCTCCCTAAGTGGACATGAACTGCCAATAGCTTTTCCTCCAGTGCAGGGGCTCGGGGACCCTCCCCATCCATGCTGGAATGTTACTGTCTTGATGTTGGGGAATCTTGTGAATATAACCATGCTTACTGGGATTTGATATGTGTAATACCAAAGTCATGTCCAAAAGTCTGCTATTCACAGCTCTCTCCCATGTGCCAGCTCTTATTTTTTTTTTCGGTCCAGGCTTCCTCACTACAATGCAGATGATTCATTTAGAATCGAGCATTCACATTTACCCATACTCTGCTATTGGATCAGTTATTTGTCTGCATTAGCCAAGTCTCACCTCCAAAAAGCTTTCCTGATCAAAGTTGAGAGCAGGTCAAATATATTGGCATAAACATGAATATTTAAAAGTCAGTTTAACAACATTACTATTTGGAAAAAAAACAACACTTGTTCCTCACTAGGACCTACAGGCTCTTCCCATTCATGTCTTCTGACCAGATTTACAGCATCAGTCATGAAATCCCTCCTGTGGAGCAGGTGACAGATATAATTAGAAAGATCTTGGCTTCCCAAATAATAATAATGCCAGTATGGGGCGAGGTCATTGATGTCTTTTCTCTTATTTTTCTTCCAGCAGCCTGCATAACACCTTCTGGTACTGTGCAAGCTAGCCTGCAGGGAGAGAGTTTCCTTGATTTCTCTACATGCTGCATCTAAAGTGGGTGATTGGGGGCTGGAAAAATGACCTCAGTAGTTAAAAGCACAGGCTGATAATGCAGATGACCTAGGTTCTATTCCCAACACCCATGTGGTGGCTAACAACCATCTGTAACTCCAGTTCCTGGGGACTCCTTCTTCTGACTTCCCTGAACATTGTGTGACATGGGTTCACTCACATACATGCAGGCAGTACATTCATAAATTAAAAATAATAAATAAAATATTTAAAGTGGGTGGTGTCTCCAGCAATTGGACATTATCATCTAAGTGTTAGGAGTGACAAACAGTAATATCAACAGCCAGTGTTGTATCATTGAGCAATATACTGTGCCTGACACTGTGATTTTTATTTACTAACCCATGTTTCCTGTGAGCAACACTTTCTACCCATAAAGAGTACTTCAGTTCAATCTCTCTCTCTCTTTCTCTCATATATATATA
>VZQC01003102.1:2266222-2339777 GCA_009823505.1 Rhizomys pruinosus | reverse complement strand
TATATATAATGGTGGATTCCAAATTTTGTAAAAGCTTCTTCATGTTACTTTTTTTTTTCGCTCAGCCCCCATCCTCTCAGTAACTCCTCTACCCCTACTTAAACTTTTAACCTTGGGAATTCACCCTCTCTACTTTCATATTGCCTGTGTTTTACTATCCCTTGGGATGGATGTCTGTAGGCTTCCATAAGGATTTTTCAGGCACACTTCATTTTGTTAAAACCTTCCCTGATATCATTTCCCTGTACTCTCTTCCCTTTATGCTTTAAATTTTCCGCCCTGCATTTCCCCTTTCTGCATTCATTTTACCGATTTTTTACTCTATCTCCCCCTTGGAGAATGAGAAATTGTCATGAGAACTATTAAGAGACAATATCCAAAGAAGGCATTTCATTGACTTTTTTTCTTTATTTTTTTTACACTTACTTTCATTTATTTCTCTTTTTTAACAATAAGTTTTGAGTACAAGCATCCTTCATGTAAAACCAATTTTCAAGCAGTTGTGCCCAAACCCACACAGCCCAAGGTTCCCACCATCCAGCTGTAGGGGCTTGTATGTACAATCAAGTTGATCAAATAAGCGTCCAGTCTATTTTTCTGTAGTTTCACCATTGACCCCAATCACAGCCCTTATATTCTACCATGCCCCCTCTTCCGCAGATTGTTCCCTAGGCTTAGAAAAGGGGCACAGGTGGATGAGGAGCAAAACATTGACTTTTATATGATACATTTTATTACACTAACTAATCTGTTTCATTATAAATGAACCATAATTAAAGAAAATCATTAAGAATATGGCATTTAAGAAATATGTTATAAGAAAACATTTTAGATATACTAATAACGACAGTGTATTTATATATTATATTAGTCTCAGTTGTCTTTGTCTTGCAGTTTTTATCATGCTTTTATTGATGTTTTGTGTATTTCAGACATCATTTCTTAGATCAGTTTAGATATATTCCCCTTTCCCTTCCCCGCACCCCACCCCAGATCATGCACTCTGCCATAACTATCCTGCATCTTTCTCTCAGTCTTTTTTTATGTTTAGGAATTCACATTTCCTCCTTTAATTTTATATTACTCTAAAATATGCACACATGCTTTCCACTCATACAGTAATTACAGAGAATGAAAGTAAGTGGTGGATCACTTCTAGAGCATGTTAAGGGATTTACATTATAACAACACAGTTGCTTTCAGATAAACAGAAATATAACAATAATGTTGTTCAGCTTGCCATTCATCTGAGGATTTGTAGCATCCACAAATGAGGGAGACCATTCACTGCTTATTTTTCTAGGACTGTGTTACTTCAGTTAGCATAATGGCTTCCAATTCCATCCTTTTACCTGCAAAGTTCATGATGTCATCTTTCTTCTTTTTTTTTTTGTAGTGAAATACATGTTTAAATAAAAGATAACTCCAAACTCCATGTACTATTGTCATTTTTAACAGATCATATTTCTAGTATCCAAAATAAAAGGCCATTTGTAATAAAGCATTGGAATGGACACATTCTACTCTTTAATTAAAACAGAATAGGAAACAGGCTATGCTGAGAATTTGCTCTAAATGCTATGGTAGTTGCTATCATCACCTGAGAACTTCACTCTTCTGGTTCCATTTCTAGAAAGCACTCATTGTCAGTTTTGAAATCTCTCTCCTCTTTTCTTATTATTTATTTTTTTTAATATTTTTTTTTAATTTTTTTTATTTTATTTATTTCGGTATGTGTATCAATGTACTGTCTGCATGCAGGTTTGTGCACCCGTGTCGTGCAATGCCACGGAGGTCAGAAGAGGTTCTCCTGGAACTGGAGTTCTCCTGGAATTGGAGTTTCAGACGGCTCTCGGCCGCCATGTGGGTGCTGGGGATCGAACCCGGGTCCTCTGTAAGAGCGGTCGGCGCTCTTAACCACTAGGCCATCTCTCCAGCCCCTCTTATTATTTATTTATTTATTTATTTATTCATTTATTTATTTATTGTCATCTTTTTTTTACCACTGAATAGTACTCCATTGTGTAGATGTACCGCATTTTTGTCATTCACTGATTAGTTGAGGGGCATTTGGATTGGTTCCAGGTCTTCGCTATTGTGAAGAGAGCTGCAATAAACATGGATGTGCTCATATCTTTGCAGTAGAATGAGTCTTGTGGGTTTATACTCAGGAGAGCCTCAGTGGCTCAGATGGTAGACTCATTTTGAGTCTTTTAAGTGTTCTCCACACTGCTTTCCATAGTGGTTGTACAAGTTTACATTCCCACCAGCAGTGGATGAGTGTTCCCCTTTCTCTACAACCTCTCTAGCATTTGGTGTCTTTGTGTTCTTGATCTTAGCCAGTCATATTCAATTGTGATGAGATCTGAGAGCGGTTTTAATTTGCATTTTCTTAATTATTAACGATGCTGAACTTTTTAAGATGTTTCTCAACCATCTTTAATTCCTCACTGGTGAAGTGTCTGTTCAGCTCTTTACTCCATCTTTTGAGTAGGTCATTTGTTTTCTTACTTCTCTGTTGGTTTCCTTAGTGTAGTGGTTATCACATTCCCATAACATACAAAAGGTCCTTGGTTCAAAACCAAGAGGAAACAGACTTCGGCTTGTCTTACACTTTTTATGGATAAAATTTGGTCCCTGCAGTCATACATAAATGCTATTGTTGGCTAGAACCTTTCTAGGGTCTTAAATACTCGTGATATTTTTACTTATATATCATAATTCTAAGAAGACTTAGGCAAAACAAATCTGGCTTGGAATCTCTCTCAATACTAGGACAAGTTTATATTTTCATTTTGGATTATGGCATCAGGATGATGAAAATTGAAGGAAATAAATACCACTTGAATGCACCCTGGAATTAACACATTATCCTCCTAATCTGTGCTACTGGTTAAAGCTTTTCTCTGTGCCCTTTTTATTAGTTATATTACACATTTTATCAGGCTTTTTATATGTTTTCTTAGAATTAAATCTTGTATCACACAAGAGCACTAGGTCTTGCTTCAATTAACAAAGGTTAGCTAAACAAATTGTCAGTCATCTCTCCTCTGACACAATACAGATAACCCTGCTCTTACTCAACACAAATCAGAAAATTAACCTAAAATAAAATTCAGTCATCAAATATTGCTGCTATCAGCTGCAAAGCCCAGGCCCAGATGGCTTCATGGCAGAATTATATCAGACATTCAAAGAAGATCTACAGTCAATACAGCTTAAAATATTCAAAAAGTTAGAAGCAGAGGAAATAGTCCCAAATTTTTTCTATTAAGCCAGAAACACAATAATACCAAAACCAGATAAAGATACAACAGAGGCACAGATTCTTTATGAACATAGCTGGAAAGATAAAAAATGCTCACAAATCACATACAGATGAACATCAAATAGATGATCCACCACATTCAGGTAGGTGTTATTACAGAGATGCAGAGATGGTTCAATAAATGTCAATACAATGGGAAGGGAACCACAACAACATAGGGACTGGCTCAAAGAATGGACTGACATAGTTAAATCCTGCCCAAAACAATGGACCTTTACAGAGAGAAACTTTAAAAAGACTGAGAAAAAGTTGCAAGACATATATGGCAGAATGCATGAACTGGGATGGGGTGGCGGGGCATGGAATGGGGAATGTGTTTAAATGGAACTGAGAAATTATGTCTGAAATATAAAAAGATCAATAAAAGTATTATAAAAATAAATGTCAATAAATGCCATAAAACAAATAAATGGTCTTGAAGACAAAACCACACTTGATCATACCACTAGATGCAGAAAAGCCTTTGACAAAATCCAACATCATTCATATAAAAATCCTAGAGGAATTAGTCTAGAGAGAACATAACTCAATATCATTAAACTGTATATAACAGACTCACAGTCAACATCACTCCAAGTGGAGAAAAACTGGAAGTAGTGACATGAAAATCAGGAACCAGGCAGGGCTGTTCACTCCCTCCACTTCTTTTCAATATAGTGCTTGAACACTTGCAAGAGCAATAAGACAAGAGAAAGAAATTAAGGGAATAATAATTGAAAAAGAAGAGGTCAAATTATCTCTATTTGCAGCTATTATATTATATTGTAATTAGATATTATATTAATTAAGATATTATACATAAGAGGTCTAAAAAATTCCACCAGAATAATTCTAGAAATGATTAATATTTTCAATAAAGTGGCAGGTTACAAAATCAGCTTACAAAAATCAGAAGCCTTTCTATTTACCAATAATAAGCAATCAGAAAACAAGGAAACCCACCCATTCACAGTAACCTCAAAAATATTTAGGAATAAATTAAACCAAAAACATTAAAAATCTCTACAATGAAAATTACACATCTTTAAAGAAAGAAATAGAAGCCACTAGAAGATGGAAATATCTACCATGCTCATTGATTGGTAGAGTCAATATTGTAAAAATTATCTTGTTACAGAAAACAATCTAAAGATTCAATGCAATGCCAATAAAATTACCCACAACATTCTCCACAAACCTAGAAAACAAATAATCCAAAAATTCATATGGAATCAAAAAAGACCCTGGATAGCAAAACAATCTTAATTTAATTCTTAAAATATTATAGGTTTTATGTAGATAAATAAGACATAAATTAAATTTTTAATTAATTCATAGAAAGGTAAACAAAGTGCTAACACTTGTTTTGATTTTTTTACATAAATTAAGGCACTCCTGAGCATGGTGGCACATTCCTTTAATCAGGAGGCAGAGGCAGGAAGGTCTCTGTGAGTTCAAGGCCAGCATGGTCTACATAGCAAGCTCCAGGCCAACTGGGACTAAAGGGAGACCCTGCCCTCTCAAAAAGACCAAATAAATAAATAAATAAATAAATAAATAAATAAATAAGGCACTGAATTTTAGAAAATTTATTTACTGATAATCACATAAACAGTATGTGTTAGATATGGGAATAAGATCTAGGAAAAATCCTCATTTCACCACAATCTCTCAAGTGAGAAAATCCCATTTATGAGAAATGTATTAATTTTTTACTATAGTATTTAACTGAAACGCATAGGACAATAACTTTTCACTATACATCTAATTCTGTATTAGAATGCATATTTTAAAATTTAGTATCCTTATCTGAGTTCACACTAAATATCTTGCTAGTCAATAGGAAAGGAATGGAGAAAGCCTCAGTAACAGAATGAGTGAAACAGAAAATATAATACAAGACTGGAAGATAACATGGAAGAACTGGAATGCTCAAGCAAAGATTAGGGAAACATACATACACACACATACACACACACACACACACACACACACACACACAGAAAATAGAATATCAAGACTGGAAGATAACATGGAAGAACTGGAATGCTCAAGCAAAGATTAGGGAAACATACATACACATACAAACACACACACACACACACACACACACACACATACACACACACTAGTGGAATAACCAGGAAATGTGGGACAGTATGAACACATAACAGGTCTAGAAGAAGGAAAAGAATCTCAGGATAATGGTACTGACCATATCTTCAACAGAATTGCAGGAGAAAATTTCCTCAACTTGAAGAAAGATATACCCATATAAATACAAAAAGCATGGAGAACACCAAATAGAAAAGACCAGAAGAGAAATTCCCCAGTCCATCTCATAATAAAAGTGCTAGATGCCCTAAACAAAGACAGAATACTGAAGGTGATAAGAGAAAAGCAACAAGTCACATATAAAGGGAAACTCATCACAATTAGAGCTGACTTTTCAATGTAAACTATGAAAACCAGAAGAGCTTGGGCTAAAGTATTCCCAGTTCTAAATGACTATAGATGCCAACCCGGATTATTTACCAAACAAAAATATCTATTATAGTTGAAAGGGAAAGAAAAATCTTTCATGTCTACACAACATGAAATACATATTTGGAAACCCAACCCTTCAGAAAATACTCGAGGCAATTTAAAGAGCAGAGGAAGGGGCAACTGTTCCCAAGTAGCAAGAGATTAATGAATGTATAACTGTAGAAATAGAAATCTAGACCAAAAATGCAAAAAGAAACTAAACTGATTGGTATATATATAATGGTCTGTACTCCCCAATCAAGAGACACAGACTGGGAAAATGGATTAAGAACCTGAATACAACTTTTTGTTCTCTATAAGAAACCCATCTCATCTTCAAGGACAGGCACCCTCTTAAGGTGAAAAGATGGAAAAAGTATTCCAAGTGAATAGTATCGAAAATCAAGCAGATAGCAGACAAAATAGACTTCAAATTAAAACTAATCAGAAGAGATGAAGAGGATCACTACATTCTTATCAAAGGAACAATTAATCATGAAGATTTCACAATCGTATATACCCGCCAAACTCTGGTGCAGGGAACTTCATAAACACAATTCTATAGGACTTTAAGGCACAGATTATTCCTAGCACACTAATAATTGGGGGGGGGGTACTTCAATACCAAACTGGGCCCACTGGACAGGTCAACTGGACAAAGAGTAAGCAGAGAGACATCTGAAATGAATAATATGATACTCCAAATTAACCTAATAAAAGACATGTACCGAATATTCCACCCAAACACCATAGAATATACATTCTATTCAGCACCCCAGGTAACGTTTTCCAAAATTGACCATATATTGGGACACAAGTCAGACCTCTAAAATACAAAAAAAGAAAAAGAAAAAAGAAATAATGTCATGCATTCTATCAGACCACAGTGCAATAAAGCTTAATATCAACACCAGAAGAAGCCGTACTATCTACAAGGACTCATGGAGAATAAACAACACATTCCTGAATAATGAATGTGTCAGGGGAGAAATAAAGAAGGGAATAAAAGTATTCCTGGCACTAAATGAAAGGGATGATACAATAGAACTAAATCTACAGGACATTTTAAAAGCAGTCATAAGAGGGAAATGTGTTGCCCTAAGTGCCTACATAAAAAAAACAGAACAAGGGCTTGCGAGGTGGCCTAGTGGTTAAGAGCGCCAACAGCTCTTGCAGAGCACCCACGTGGCGGCTGAGAACCATGTTTAACTCCAGTTCCAGGGGAATCCGACACCCTCTTCTGACCTTCGCGGCATTGCACGAAACGGGTGCACAAACCTACATGCAGACAGTACATTCATACACATACAAAAATTATAAAATTAAAAAAATTATAAAACAAACCGTGGTGGCGTATGCCTTTAATCCTAGCACTCAGGAGGCAAAGGCAGAGGCAGGCAGATCTTTGTGAGTTCAAGGCCAGCCTGATCTACCTAGAGTGAGTGAGTTCCGGGGCTACAGGGTGACCCTGTCTAGAAAAGACCAAAAAAAAAAAAAAAAACAAAAAACAAAAAAGCAAACTAACAAGCAGAAATAACAGAAATCAGAGTGGAAACCAATGAAATAGAAACAAAGAAAACAATACAAAGAATCAATGAATCCAAGAGCTGGTTCTTTGAAAAAATAAACAAGATAGACAGACTTCTAGCTCTGTTAACCAAAAGAAAGAAAAAGCAACTCCAAATCAATAAAATTTGAGATGAAAATGGAAACATTGCAAAAGATAACATAAAGACCCAGGCAGTTATATGAAAATACTATAAAAACTTATACTCTATTAAATTTGAAATCCTTAGAGAAATGGATGAATATCTGAAATCATGGAAAGTATAAAAGCTTAATCAAAAAGAGATCGACAGCATAAACAGACCCCATAACATATGAGGAGATTGAAACAGTAATACGAAACCTCCCCCCCAAAAAAAACCCAGGCCTAGAAGGATTTAAAGCAGAATTCTATAAAGTATTTAAAGAGGACCTACAACACTATCACTCTTCTTATTCAAAAGTAGAGAAAGAGAGGGAAATACCCCAAATTCTTTCTATGAAGCCAGCATCTAATACCAAAACTAGGCAAAGATACAACAAAAAAAGTAAGCTATAGACCCATTTCATTAATAAACATGTATGTAAAGATTCTCAGCAAAGTACTTGAAATGGCATACAGGCACACATCAAAAAGGTCATCCACCATGACCAAGTCATGTTTATATAAGAGTTTCAGGGATGGTTAAGCATTCATAAATCAATAAATATCATGAATTGGTGGAGCCATTAGTGAAAGGTTCACTGCTTGACAAAGTCCCAGTGACCTGACTTCTTAAAGCTTCACAGCTCACTTTTTACACTGCCCAGCACCTATGTAACCACAAGGCATAAAGAATGAAGTCCTCAGAGTTAAAAATTAATATTAACTTTGTTTTGCTGAAAAACTGCTAAATTGATTAGCTGAATGGCTGTACTATTATTGTTTTACTCTCTCGATGTCTCCAACTAAATGATTGTACCATTATTGATTGTTTTACTGATTTTGATGTTAAGAATGATTTCAGGTGTGAATTTTCAGAAAAACATTTACTGGGAAGTTGGGTTATCTTTTTCATCATTAGCTTAGATGTGCATAACCTGTATTAGTTTTAGGGTATATAAAAAAAATCATTGGGACCTAAGGGGTGGAGAAGAGAAGAAAGAAATTGGCAGAGTGGCAAACCCAAAAGGCTCTCTGCATAGGATCAGAGAAGGCAAATGGATGCTCTCTGTAATCCTTAGGTTAAGAAATCAGCAGAGTGGCACAACTGAGGGGTCATCTGCACAGGAGCAGGGAAGATAGATGCTCCTCAGGTCATGAAAAGAAAAAGATTCTTTTATTAATCTCTTTGCCAACTTTGCAACCACCCACTTCAGGAACTGAACCTGCTGGAACTGGACTCAGGCAATAAAGCACACCAATGGACTGGAAGACAAAAACCACATCATTTCAGTTGATGCAGAAAAGGCCTTTGATAACATGTCTTCATGTTTAAATTCCTATAGGTAGTTGGACTGGAGGGAACATTCCTAAAATTATTTAAAGTCATATACAACAAACCCACAGCCAAAATCATTCTAAATGGGGAAAAATTAGAAGCATTCCCCTCAAAGCCAGGAACTCAGCAAGGCTGCCCCCATCTCCACTCCTTTTCAATATAGTGTTCAAAATGCTTGCTAGAGCACTAAGACAAGAATATGAAATTAAAGTTTGGGGTTTCACGTTGAGGTATTTGATCCATCTGGAGTTCACTTTTGTACAGGGTGAGAGTTAGGGGTTTAATTTCATTCTTCTACAAGTGGTGATCCAGTTTTGCCAACACCACTTTCTGAAGATGCTGTCTTTTCTCCATTGTGGCTTCCTGGTCCCCTTGTCAAATATAAGATGGCTGAAATTGTATGTGCTCAGATTTGGATCTTCGGTTTTGTTCCATTGGTCAACAGGTCTGTTTTTGTGCCAGTACCAGGCTGTTTTTATGACTATAGCCCTGTAGTATAGTTTGAAGTCTGGTATAGAGATCCCCCCTGTGTAGCTCTTTTTGCTCAGAGTTGCTTTGGCTATTCAGGGTCTTTTGTTTTTCCAAATGAATTTAAGGACTTTTTTTTTCCAAGCCTGTGAAGAAACTCTTGGGGATTTTGATTGGAATTGTGTTAAATCTATACAAGAGTTTCAGTAAAATGGACATTTTTACAATGTTAATTTTCCCAATCCATGAGCATGTGAGGTGTTTCCATCTTTTGATGTCTTCTTCGATTTCTTTCTTTAAAGTTTTAAAATTTTTGTTGGAGAGATCCTTGGTGCCTTTGGTTAGGTTTGTTCCTATGTATTTTATTGTTTTTGAGGCTATTGTGAGTGGGAAGTTCTCTTTGAATTCTTTCTCCAGTTGCTTGTTTTTGGTGTAAAGAAAGGCCATTGAACTCCAAACTCTGAAGGCAATAGAAGAAAAAGTTGGCAGCAAACTACAAGACATAGGCGCAGTAAAAGATTTTCTAAATCAGACAGCAGCTGAGCAAGAATTAAGGTCGACAATTGACAAATGGGACCTCATTAAACTCAAAAGCTTCTGTACATCAAAAGAAACAAGGAAGTGAAGAGAAATCCCACAGAGTGGGAGGAAACCTTCACTGCAGATACATCTGACAAAGCATTGATTTCCAGAATATAAAAACTACTCAAAAAACAAAGAAAAAAGAAAACAAATGACCCACTCAATAGATGGAGCAAAGAACTGAACAGAGACTTCACAAGTGAGGAATTAGAGATGGCTGAGAAACATCTTAAGAACTGTTCAATATCGCTAATAATTAAGGAATATGCAAATTAAAACCACTTTAAGATATCATCTTACTCCAATAAGACTGGCTAGGATCAAGAAAACAAATGATACAAAGTGCTGGAGAGGTTGTGGGGAAAGGGAAACACTCATCCACTGCTGGTGGGAATGTAAACTCATACAGTCACTATGGAAAGCAGTGTGGAGAACCCTTGGAAGACTTGGAATGAACTTGCCACCCCACCCAGCCATACCACTCCTAGGCATGTACCCTCAAGACTCACCCCACTGCAGAGATACATGCACAGCCATGTTTATTTTAGCTCTCTTCACAATAGCATGGAGCTGGAACCAACCCAAATGCCCCTCAACTGACAGTGGATAGAGAAAATGTGGTACATCTACACAATGGAGCTCTATGCAGCAGTAAAGAAAGACGACATCATGAGCTTTGCAGGAAAATGGCTGGAGCTAGAGGCCATCATGCTGAGTGAAATAACACAGTCCCAGAGAAACAAACGATGAATGGTATCCCTCATCTGAAGATGCTAGTGCCAATTACCTAGTTGTAAGTATTTCTTGTGTAAGGCCCCTTGAGCTTTTGTCCAAAGCAGTTGGAAGTGATGCATATTGTATACAACAACAACAGAAAGGACTGCATCAAAGAACTGACTGAAACATGAACTTCTGTTCAAAATAGTCAACTTCTTCATGGAGAATATTGAGAAAGACTGAGAAAGAGATGAAAAGCATGTTTGGCAGAATGCATGAGCTCTGGTGGGGTGTGGGAATGGGGGGAGCACGGGTCTAGATTTGTTAAAAAAATAAAAATAAATTTATGTGAAAAAAAATAAAGGCATGGGCCACTACACCCAGAAAAAAAAAGAAAATGAAATTAAAGAATACTAATTGGAAAAGAGGACAAACTATCCCTTTTTCAGATGACATGAAAGTTTACCTAAGAGATTCTAAAATTTCCATCAAAAAACTCCTAGAAAATATGAACAGTTTCAGTAAAGTGGCAGGTTACACAATTAACCTAGAAAAATCAGTAGCCTTTCTTTATGGCAACAAAAAACAACTGGAGAAGGAATAAAAGGAGAACTTCCCATTCGCAATAGCCTAAAAAAATAAGGTATCTCAGAACAAACATGACCAAAGACACTAAAGATCTATAATTTTAAATCCTTGAAGAAGGATATTAAAGAAAACACCAGAAGACGGAAGGACCTCTCATGTTTGGGGATTGGAAGAATTAATATCGTAAAAATGACCATCCTACCAAAAGTAATATATAGATTCAATGCAATCCTAATTAAAATGCACATGAAGCCCTTCACAGACTTAGAAAAAAAATCATATGAAAAAAACCAAAGACCCTGGATAGACAAAGCAACCCTGAGCAAAAAGACTAGTGCAGGGAAGATTCCTACACCACACTTCAAACTATATTACAGGGCTGTAGTCATAAAAACAGGCTGGTACTGGCCTGCAAACAGACCCATAGATCAATGGAACAAATTGAAGGTCCAAACTTGAGCACATGCAATTTCAGCTACCTGATATTTGAAAAAGGTGGAAAGAAGACTCAATGGGGGAAAGACAGCATCTTCAACAAATGGTGTTGGCATAACTGGATTGCCACTTGTAGAAGAATAAAACTAAATCCCTACATTTCAACCTGTACAAACGTAAACTCCAAATGGATAATCAATGTGAAACCTGAGATTCTGAAAATAATAAAAGAAAATTTTGACAGTAACCTACAAGAAATAAACCGAGAAAACTTTCTAAATCAGACAGCAGCTGCACAGGAAATAAAATCAGCAATTGGGGGCTGGAGAGATGGCTCAGCTGTTAAGAGTGCCCGCTGACTGCTCTTGCAGAGGACCCAGGTTTGATTCCCAGCATCCACATAGCAGCTAAGAACTGTCTTTAACTCCAGTTCCAGAGGAATCTGACACCCCCTTCTGACCTCCAAGGCATTGCATTACATGGGTGCACCAACCTACATGCAGACAGTACACTCATACACATAAAAATAATAAATTTTAAAAAGGAAAATGTATTTAAAAAAAGATCAACAATTGACAAGTGAGAACTCATTAAACTCAAAAGCTTTTCTACAATGAAAGGGAAAATCAAAGAAGTGAAAACTCACAGAGTGGGAGGAAACTTCACCAGTGATACATTTGACAGAGGCTTAACATACAGATTATAAAAATTACTCAAAAAACAAAGGACCAAGAAAGCAAATGACCCACTCAAAAGATGGACTAAAGAGCAGAACAGAGTCTTCACTATTGAAGAAGTAAAGATGGATGAGAAACATCTTAAAAATTGTTCATTGTCACTAATAATTAAGGAAATACAAAGAATTGATGTTATGCAATGTCTTTTTATGCATGTTACACACTGACTACAGTGATAACAGAGGGACTGATCAGCCTATCTGATCACTTTATTTTATTTCTGAAAAGTGAGAGTTGCTTTTTTATTCTTGGTTGGAGAAGGTCTAGTACAATATTTATTCAGTGTACCTAGGGAGGCAGTAATAACAGGTATGAAGGTTGTAGAAAAGCCGCATTCATAAATACTTCTGAAACATTCTTCTCAGAAAATGTGCAGTCTAATCTTGGTCTTTCTACATCCAAGATCACCTTGAACTTCAGGTATAAATCATGACACATCATTATCTTAAGCTGTTTATCCTACGTGAAGTGGACAAAATGGATGGGGAATTTGACTTTCCCCTCTATCCCCATGAGACAGCCGTGAATGAGAATGGTGTGGCTCTACTATTGGCTCACACAGGCAGAGCAGGCTGCTGGGAGCCATTGATGAGCGACAATGGAATCATTTCCTCCCCTTTGGTTGGTTTTAGGAAAGTTTCTTCAAGGTGGAGTTTATGACTCCAAGTGAAAACTGCAATGTATCTTAAAATAAATGCCTGCACTGTGAGTGAAGTCCTTTTCCTTGATGACGGAGATTTGGGGGGAAATATTTACTCCTTAAAAGATGTGGGACATATGGCTATTTCACATGAAGCAACCTACACTACGAAGCCCTCTGATGTTTCATTGCACAATGGCACATCTCTCCTTCATCAAGTCAAAAGTGTCTCCTCAAACAGTAAGCTTCTATAGTGTATTTTTCTTTACTGCATCAACTACTATACAAGGAGCCAGTGATCACTTTCTGTCTTCCAATAGCTTTATAGTGAGAATAATTCAAAGTTTCACCATCACTTTGTGTTGCTTTTATCCACATTTATGCAAAAGTGGAATTGCTATGAGAGAGACTCGGAAGAGGATCATTCTTGGCATTGGCAAGCAGAGCAAAGGAAGACAAAGCCTTTTAAGCATAACTCTCCCATTCTAGAGACAGATATGCAGACTAAATAGAGACAGACAGACAGACAGACAGACAGACACACACACACACACACACAAACAAACACTTAATAGAAATGAAGTAAACTGAAATGACCCGATGGCAAGAAGATGAAGAAAAAGCAAAAGGAAGGGTCTCTCTATATAGACACTGGCGTGGTTTCAGCAGAGTTCTGAATGGGACAGTCAGCTTGATTTCTGTGAACTCTAGCTACAGAAAGGACCTTGACATTTTCAGGAGCTCATGTAATCCTAAACAAAAATAGAAACTACAATAGGCCTACAAGTAGGATTCCCCTGATCATGGGTCATTCTCCATCAGAATGTAACTCTTTATAATGTTGTATTTATTTTTCATGTTTTTATTTCTAACTATTTTTCTTTTTTATTATTTTATCTTTTATTTTAATTCTTTTTGTCTTTTCGAGACAGGGTCTCTCTGTAGCCCTAGCTGTCCTGGAACTAACTCTGTAGACCAGGCTCAAAGATCCGCCTGCCTCTGCCTCCCGAGTGCTAGGACTAAAGGCATGTACCACCACGCCCAGCCTGTTATTTTAATTTTATGAATACTCATGTGTACTGCCTGCATATGTGTAAATGCACCTATGACATGCAATGCGTATGAGGCCAGAAGAAGACATCATATGCCCTCCCTCGACCTCAAGTTACATTCAGACTGCTGTTGGCTGCCATGTGGTGCTGGAAATTGAATCCAGGTCCTCCAGAAGAATAACAAGTGTTCCTAACTGCTGAGCCATCTTTCCAGATGACATTACATTATAAAATGATAGAAACAACTCAAATGAGAAAGAGCAAAGCAGCTTTGGGGCTCAACTTTCTCATATAAATTAACTGTAAATAATGGCCATAGTAAGTACATACTGCCCCTGCATAAGTGATGGTTGGTACATGTGTAATTAACAAAAACATATAATCCTGGCTTAAGACTTAAGAACATATAAAATGCCACACAAAGATTACCAAGTATTCATGCCATAACAACAGACCTGGGATGTTGTCAGTGAGTCGTCTATGACTATGACATATGAAAAACTTGGGAGAGGAGCATTCCATTGCTCCTCATGGAAATGGAAGCACAGGCCTTAAGCCCAGGTGGGCACATTTCCAGCCATGCTATTTAATGGTTTACCACAGTTCACCTTCTCAATTCTCATCCATCCAAACAGTTAGGAAGACGAAGTGAGATGGGAGGAGAGAACCTGGGGGAGAATAAGCTTCAACGGAGGCAGTGGAGCACACAACACAGCTTCTTCAGAACATCCTGTTCTTACTTCCCTGGAAAAGTTAAGCAGACAGTCAAATGCTGTTCTATTAGCAACTGGAAGTTCACTCATGTAGGAAAATTTGAAAGAGAACACTCAAAGTGGTAAAAGCATGTAATGTTCTAGTTGCTGGCCTTCAAGAACACCACAGTTCCACTGGACAGATCTTTACCTTTTTCATTTCCCACAGTCTCAGATAGTTACATGTCAACGCTGAAGTAGCTTAAACTTTGTGTTGAATAAAGTAAGCAAGTTAGGAGGTGTTAGTTAGTAGCCACTGAGAAATTATTCTAAATGTATCTGACAGTGTTTGTGCAGCCTCAAAGAGAACCTCAAGACCTCAGAACAGGATCTTGAATTGTGGCCCTCCAGGCAAAGATAAGAAAACCTATACAAAGCAATGAACCAATCCAACAGCCAGTCATTACCGTATAAAATTACAATTATTGCCTGGCATGGTGGGATAGGCCTTTAATCTCAGCACTTGGGAGGCAGAAGCAGGCAGATCTTTGTGAGTTAAAAGTTGGTCTGGTTTACCTAGTGAGTTCTAGGACCGTTGGAGCTACAGGGAGACCCTGTCTCAAAAAGACCAAAAAACGACAACTATTTTCTTTATTTCAATTGAATTCCTGTGCATTTCAGATGCAACATCTTCCTCATCATTACACCCTCTTCCCCACTGGCACTTCGCATTGCTCCCCCTACGCACACCTGATTTCACATATCCTGTTATTTTTATTAAGACCTATGGAGTCAAGTTAGTGCCCCAAATGTCCCACAGGGCAAGTTCTTCATCCACTGGGGTATGGGCAGCTTATCCAGAGTCACTCCCTTAAAGAAGATCAGCTCTTTGTCTCCCAATTTTTAGAATTCAAAGAGGATTTCCCTGAAAATTCCTATCAATCATTTCCCCTTCCAAGATGCACTATGTGTGTTAGGAATATTCTTTGAATAGACCAGTAGTGTAAGCTACTTGTGCCTGCATCTCTTTTACAGAGTATTTTTGATTGGGAAGAGAAATAAGAGTACCCTAGTGATTTGAAACTATGTACATTTCTCACATTGAAATTTAAAGCAGCAGCTCCATTGCAGAGCCATGCTGATAGTAAGAAGTACATATATTTCTAACCAGTAAATTTTAGCAACACACTATTTTGGAACTGTACCCATAACTATATCTTAAATTTGCTGAAGCACCTTAATCTCTAGACAACCTGGAGCTCCACTGCTGACGCTTTCTCCTCAGGAGGCTACAGAAGAATCGATGACATTAAATCAGACTCAGAAGTAGAATGATTCAAACAATAAATAGATCTGCACCTGTTTTAAAGTGTACATTATGCAACAAAATGGATAGTTTCCCCATTGCTTAAAATGTTGAACAAAATCTGTTTACAACCTGCTTATCTCAGCTTGGGTTGTAGAGTAATAAAAAGATTCCTAGCTTTGATGAGAGGAAGCTGGAGCTTGGAAGGGTCAGCGGCATCTGGTGTAGAGAGGCCTCCCCACTGAGGTTCTGTTATGTGAAACACACTGATGCCCCTGGAGTCTGAGGCAGTCGCAGTAACCAGGATACCTCTGTTCATTTGTAGAATGCTCCAGCCAGAAAATTAAGCTGCAAGATGAAGATCTTGCTTCAGTGATCCATACTCTTGACATATTCAGCCTTTCAACCTGGCGTATTTCAAACCTCTTTATTTGAATCTCCCCAGGGAAGCCAGTCAAAGAATAAAAATGGCCCATGAAATAGCAGACTGTCTTTTGAATTGAACAAACAGCGTTCTACAGTGATTTTCTTTACCCTTTGCTATTGCCAGGACACTTCCAAATATAGGAAAGACTTTTTTCTCATTTTCAAAGACTCACATAAGATGAACCTGAGTTCCTTCAAATAGCATCAAGCTTCACACCATTTTATCAGAGTCTGGAATAGCATTGAACCAAAACGACAAAAAATTCCTTGAATCCCAGGAATTGGACTTTCTATTAAAAGGTCATGGTGAAATAAAAAGAAGCTGTTCCCCACACATTGAAACAAAGACCAAAAAATAGTGAGTTTAGACTGATGGTTTACCAAACAATAATTACTTGTCTTCAAAATAATTTCAAAGTTTGTAATTTTCATATTTGTAAAGCTTGTGGTAATTTGTGAACATATTCAAGTTTCCTATGATATACAAGCTGAAAAAATATCATCCAGGTCTACAACGGAGCTGCTAACTTCGTGCAGCTTATCCAAAGCTGTTTCCTATTACATGTAAATGTTATGGATGAACTCATACAGCATATGCGTGTTTATAGATATCTACTGCCTATAGTGCAGACAAAAAAATAAAAATTAAAGAAACTTAATTTTTCTCAGTTACAAGCAATCAATATTGAAGTATTTCTGAATTCTCTGCACCCAAACTATGTAATTAGAAGGAGCTTTTGCTAATAAAAATGGTTGGGCATGGTGAAGATTCATGAAAATTGTTTACCTTATCCAGCAACAAACTTTACTAATAATCTCAAAGATGCACCAAATACAGCTGTATTTTTTTCTTGAAAAGTACCAATCCTTCAACTACAGCATCCAAAAATATTAATTTCCCATATATTTCAGATTGCTTTCATATTCAGGTAAACAGAAATGTTCTAAATAGTTCAGGCAGAAACATTGGTTATAAAAGAAGGCATGTCTTAGCTGATTCATTAGTTCCATATATAGAAGAATATATTTTGCTTCACATTTACCAACATGGCATACATCATAAATCAGTAAACATAGGATTGTTTACAATATGTGTTGTAGGTATAGCAGATACCTCCTAACAAAATAAATGTTTTGAATCAGAGGTCCTCATATCCTTTTCGAGAAAATGTATATCAAAAAATAGTTTTGTTTCAGATCTTTCCACAGAGAAAGGGAAGGAATATCAGGAGGCTAAAGTTAATGTACTCCAAAATGAAATTTGCGTATAATATGATATTGATTCAAAAATAATTACATCTTTATCAAAAAAATAATTACATCTTTATCAAAGTAACAATTAACCCTGAAGATTACACTATCATGAATATATATGCACCAAACTCTGGTGCACCAAACTTTATAAACACAAATTCCCAAGACCTCAAGGCACAGATTAACCCCATCCCAAACATAGTAGGGGACTTCGGTACTCCACTGATCCCTTTGGACAGGTCAACCAGACAAAGAATAAACAAAGAGACATCTGTACTGAACAGTATGATACACGAAGTGGACCTCACAGACATCTACCGAATATTGCATCCAACCACCAGAGAATATACTTTCTACTCAGCACCTCATGTAACATTCTCCAAAACTGACCACATAATGGGACACAGAAAAAAAAACTCAAGAAATACAAAAAGATTGAAATAATTTCACGCATTCAATCAGACCACAGTGCAATAAAGCTCAATATCAACAGCTGGATAAGCACTACTATCTACAAGAACACATGGAGACTAAACAACACACTCCTGAATAATGAATGGGTCAAGGAAGAAATAAAGAAAGAAATTAAAAGCATTCCTGGAGCCAAATGAAAATGACAATACAACACAACCTATGGGATACTTTTAAAAAGTAGTCCTAAGAGGAAAGTTCATAGACTTGGGTGCCTACATTAAAACACACACACACACACACACACACACACACAGAAAGAGCACAAATAAAAGATCTAACACTGGAGCTAAAAACACTTGAGAGACAACAACACATGAATCCTAAACACAAGAGGCAGGAAGAAATAAAAATCAGAACAGAATCAATGAAATAGAAACTAAGAAAACAATACAAAATAAATCAATGAATCCAAAGGTTGGTTCTTTGAAAGAATAAACAAGATAGACATACCTCTAGCCCAGTTAACCAAAAGAAAGAAAGAGCAACTCCAAAGCAATAGAATTCATGATGAAAGGGGAAATATCACAACAGAAAATGAAAAGATCCAGACAATCATATGGGAATACTTTAAAAACCTATACACTACTAAGTTTGAAAACCTAAGAGAAATGGATGAATATCTGAAATCCTGGGAATCGCCAAAGCTTAACCAAGAAGAGATTGACAGCTTAAACAGACCCATCATATATGAAGAAATTGAAAATGTAATAAGAAATCTCCCAAGTAAAAAGAGCTCAGGCCCAGATGGTTTCACAGCAGATTTCTATAAAACATTTAAAGAGGACTTACAACCATTATTACTCAATCTGTTCAGAAGGATACAAGCAGAGGGAAATCTCCCAAATTCCTTCTATGAAGCCAGCATCACTCTAGTACTGAAAGCAGGCAAAGAAACAACCAAAAAAGAGAACTATAGACCCATATCATTAATGAACACAGGTGCAAAAATTCTCAGCAAAATAATCACAAACCACATACAAACACACATAGAAAAGATCATCCATCATGGTCAAGTTGAATTCATACCACAAATGCAGGGATGGTTGAGCACACAAAAAACAATAAATATAAAACACATAAACAGAATGAAAGAGGAAAACCACACTATCATCTCAATTGATGGAGAAAAGCCTTCAACAAAATCTAGCATCCCTTCATGTTTAAAGTCTTAGAGGGAATTGGACTGGAGGGATCATTCCTCAATGTAGTAATCAAGGCCATATACAAGAAATCCATAGCCAACATTATCCTAAATGGAGAAAAGGTACAAGCATTCTCCTTAAAGGTAAGAACTCAACAAGGCTGCTCTCTGTCACCACTCCTCTTCAATAAAGTGCTTGAAAAACTTTCTAGGGCAATAAGGCAAGAAAAGGAAATTAGAGGAGTACTAATTTGAAAAGAGGAAATTTAAAAAAATATCCCTTTTTGCAGATGATAAGATAGTTTGCCTAAGGGATGCTAAAAACTTCATGAGAAAACTCCTAGAAATGATTAAGAGTTTCAGTAAATGGGAGGATACAAAATTAACCTAGAAAAATCAATAACCTTTCTTTACATCAACAAGGTCTCCTTGTGTTCCTTCTTCAAGCAACTGAAGAAGGAACACAAGGAGACATTCCCATTCACAATAGCCACAAAAACAATAAAATAGCTTGCAACAAACCTGACCAAAGACACCAAATATCTCTACAATAAAAATTTTAAACCCCTGAAGAAGATTGAAGAAGACATCAAAAGATGGAAAGACCTCCCATGCTCATGGATTAGAAAATTTAATATAGTAAAAAATGTCCATTCTACCCTAATTAATATAGAGATTCAATACAATCCCAATTAAAATCCACATTAGTTTATTCACAGACTTGGAAAAAAAAGTCCTTAAATTTATATGGAAAAACAATAGACCCTGAATAGCCAAAGCAACACTGAGAGAAAAGAGCAATATGGGTGGGGGGTGGGGGGTGGGGGGGATTTCTATACCAGATTTCATACAGGTAAAAAATATGGAAATCTTGTTAAAATGCTTGATTTTTATTATAGTTCATGTAAGACTTACTTTTCTGTTTAATCAGATATCAGTCTTGGGACCGATTCTTGTAATAGAAGCAGACAAGTATTTTTCAGTGTAGACTACAATGGTGCTTCCACAGGGATGCATTCATCTTCAGAACTGTTTGGCTGCTTTAGGTTGTTTTTTTGTTTGTTTGTTTGTTTGTTTGTTTGTTTGTTTTGAGAAAATATATTGCAATGTGAGCTTCTGGTGCAGTATGGGAAGCCCAGACATTTTTCTATTGTAAGTTTCTTTCCATCTGATTTTATAAAATCATTAATTTCTCTGGAGAGGAAAGAAAAAGCTATTACTATTAAAAACTATGATTGCACATTGGGAATTCAAAACATATTGACAACAAATCTCAACATAAATATAAATTCTTACACATTCAGAGCAGTTTGGTGAGTTATCTGGATTTTCCTAAAATGTCTTCTCACTCAGCACTGTATTTCTAGGCTATGCCAGACTGTCAGATAAACTGAATATCTCCTTGGAATACACTTAACCCAATAAGACAAACAGGATTAACTACTGTTCTGCTGAAATGGCAAATGCATATTCATACATCTAAATCTGAAGTCTTAACTGTTTTATACTACATCTGTGTGTCACTAAATGTATAACATTACATACATCTATCTTTCCCTTACACTTTGTATACCTATTGATCTATAGCCATATTTTATGTGTAGGAATATCATGAATTCTGAGTCTACCTTTATATACATCGGAAATTTTAAAATGCAGATAAGCATTCTTTCAGTTATATTTAATCATATCCATGTAAGCATGCTAGGGACAAATCTTGTAAAATTAATAGTTGTAGCTAAAGAATAACTTCTCTGATTTGGGTAATACATTCCCCAGTGACTGTGTTATTAGTTCCACTGGGGCCAATTTAATGCCATGGACCCATGGGCTGAATAAGGCAATGCATCATTGTTTTAATTTACTACTGAAAAAAAATGGAATCCAGAAGAAAATACAGTAGGGCTGATAAACAGAGTAAATCTTCCTCAGACAAAATTGTTTTCAAAGTTTAATTAGTTTATTATTTGAAGGTGCTTAAAGCATCTGAAATTAAAAAGATATTCATTTTTACCTGGAAAATTGCTCCCTGTTTTTACCAAGTGATACGCTCTGCTGCAGTGATCCCAAATAGAGGGAAAAGAAGAGTCATCCACCAGGCAGTCCTGTTATGCAAGGTATTATGCCTTCCCTATATTCACGAAGTTTTAGTCTCATAAAAATAACAGGCATTTTCTTACTGTTCCCGTTTTACAGATGAAGGTGAATTTTCAGTTCTATCTGAATCACTTTCCATGCGAATACCCACCACGGAGATTTTTCCCATGAACCTAACCTGCTCTGTCCTGTTGAATCCCTTTGCTGCCATTCCTTCATGCAATCACAGGCATTATGTAATGACTTCTTAATGCATGCTAACATGCTCTTAATCCAGAACTTCATGCATCTGCCCATTTTCTATCATCTTTGTAAAAAGATGATTAAAATTTCATTCTTTGTCCCATTTAATTTAGTTCATACCATTACTGCTTTCTGGATTTATTATGCTGATGCTCCAGATTCTTTCAGCTTTATGAAACAATTATGTGTCTTTCATAATAGGCTGTAAGCAACCTGACAACAGTGACTCTGTATAATACACCTTTGTGTATTTGGTATCTAAAATTGTGCTTTGAATAAAGTATTATGAACGAAACACCTAGTCCTAACAGGATAAATGGGAGCGTGTGAAATAGTCGTAGGATCTGTGATTAATGAAGTTAGATTATCTTTTGCTGTGCAATAGTGCCTTGCCACCAGTTGGTAGACAGCAATTCTCAGAAGTTCAAATTGTATTAACCCAAAAAGTTTTAAAGGAAAGGTCACCATCTGGAATGACAGCTTCACATATTTATTTCCAAGACGCTGATTTAGGAGGAATTATTACATTCCCAGAGATTTTCATTAATTCTTGAACTTGTTTTTGTTACTAAAAATAAAAATTACCACTGGTACTCATCAAAGGCCAGTACCTCAATTCCATTTTAAGAACATCAAATCAGGGCTTTTTATAAATCAAAATCAAAATTATCTCTTTTTTTTTTGGTCTTTTCGAGACAGGGTATCCTTGTAGCCCCTGCTGTCCTGGAAGTCACTCTGTAGACCAGGCTGGCCTTGAACTCACAAAGATCCGCCTGCCTCTGCCTCCCAAATGCTAGGATTAAAGGCGTGCACCACAAAATTATCTCTTAATGTATGTATAATCACATTACTTTTACTTGTTTTAATGGAAAAAACAAAAATATTTGCCTAGTTTTATTGTTAAACATAAGATAAATAAATAAATAGAATTAAATAATTTAATAAGGTTAAAACCATAAAAACTTATATTTCCTAATAATATTACATTGAACAAAATTACTTGTTACTTCATTAACTATATTAGATTAGTAATCCTACATGACTATTTTAATGAAATAATAACTCTTTTTAAGTCAGAGTCCATGTATTCCAGTCTGGCCTTGAATTTGTTATGTGGTTAAGGCTGAAGATGAACATCCACTACAACTGGCTTCCCCCTCCCAAGACTGAGAATACAGTTCTGCACCACCACACCTGATTATGGTGCTGGGCTTCATGCATTCTGGATAGGTACTTTACAGTTGAGGTATATCCCCAGCCCACCCACTACAGCTATTGGTTCAGTTAATGCTCACAGAAACTTTCAAGCAAGATTTGACAGATATTATCTTGTAACATTCTTTGATAAATAAAATCAGTTTTAGAGATATAAAATTCTTTTATTTTTTTCTTTAATATGTGTCAGATTATAAGCAGTAAGTAAAAGAGTAATGTCTTCCTAATCTTGAATGTAGAAACACATTAATCAATGACACAAAAAATGTGAAAATAACTATTCAAATAATATGATGGATATTAAACATACAGTAAATATGGAAAATCTAATATACCTATAATTGTGGGAAACTGACCTCAGCCAAAAGTCCAAAATATCTTTACTCGAGGAAACATTGATAGTACAACCTATTGATAGTGAATGTAGCGATTACCTACAAAGAAAACAGTAAAATGACATATATTTTTGAAATAAAAATCAGTAGACCCAGAAAGTTATATTAAAGGAAGCTGGTGTCTGAATCTAAATCTCTTAATTTATAATTCAATATTACTATATAATAAAAAGGAGTTTGAGATTAATCAATTCTAAGAAAATTATCCAACAAAGCTGATGCAGATGTACTTTAACTAACACACTGTAACAACAACAAAAACTGACATCAACAGAAAATAACAACAGAAAACAAGAAATGGCAGTATTTGTATCCCAAAGTGTTTATGTGCTGCCGATACCAGCCTGTTCATTTACTTATATAGTCAGCATGCTATAACACCCACATGATATCATTGACTTTAGATGCTGTAGTAATTCCCATCACTTTCACAACAGTCTACGTGCAATCAGCATAGGACTGTCCCTTCAGGCACGTGAAAAAGAGAATGGGTCATGCCATGTTCTTGCTTTGGCATTAGGCTGTGTGATTTGTCATGTGGTGCAAGGGTTTGAAACTAGTTTGAAACTAGTTTGAAACCTTGCCTCTTTGTAATAAATTAAAAGCTTAAGAGTTGAGTACTTCATTTCGATTAGTGCTCTGTTTGCTAAAAGATGAGCAATGATAATATGTAATTTTGAACTTAAAAGTTTTTGTAAATGTGTCTTCTGAGTGTTCTTCATGCTGAAAACCCTCATTGTTGTTAACAACAATTCATTTCTATAATAAGCATCATAATCCTTCCATATTCAAGAGTCTTGGTTCTAGGACCTCCCTCCACACCAAGAAGCTGAATTTCTGCACAGAAATAAGTGAAGTACCCTGTGCACATACACTTGTATCTTTTTTTTAATTTTTATTTATTTTATGTGTATGAATGTACTGTCTGCATGCAGGTCTGTGTACCTGTGTCATACAATGCCGCGGAGGTCAGAAGAGGGCGTCGGATTCCCCTGGAACTGGAGTCAAAGAGGGCTCTCAGCTGCCATGTGGGTGCTGGGGATTGAACCCTGGTCCTCTGCAAGAGCAGTCGGCGCTCTTAACCACTAGGCCATCTCTCCAGCCCCACATTTGTATATTTTAAAATATTTCTATATTTTTTAATACTCAACACAATGAAAATACTGTGCATTTGTTTTCTTATGCTATTTGGGAAATCATGAAAAGAAATATAAGTTGCACACAATCAATACAGGCATAGTTTCATCAAATATTTTTGTTATATTATGAATGCATAGAGGAGACTCTGTTATTCAGGAATTTGTAGGTGCGAGAACTTTACTAAAGAAAACATGCACACCAGACATCAACGTCAGTCAAGCCTCATGAAATACCTCTGTTTCTACATTGTAATTGAAGGTAAGATTATGAACCTAATAGGTTTATTGAATGTAATTTAGAAAAACAAGGAAGAAAAATGTATTAGTAACATTAAGCTAATTGTTTCTAAATAACTTTGGGAAAGGGAAAACTTGAAGCCAATGAGATTTTAATAATCAACTTGGGGAAATTTTCTAACATATTAATAATCTACTATTTGAGGCCTGTACAAACTTGATCTAATATAGCATTGGGTTGTTGGCAAAGCATCATTTGGAATTTCAGATGGTGACCAAGAATATGTACACATCATATTGATGTTTATCTTAGTTGGGTAAGTGAGGGATAATATACCATGAAGACACAGATTCATTGCCAAGGAATAGGGACTTGGCCTTCCTTAGGACTACTAAGTGCCAAGTTAAAAAAAAAATGTATGAAGTCAAAGATGATCCTGAGCCCAGATGACACTGAGCCAGGCTAATGGGCGAGGAGCTTTGACTTTGAATGTGATTGAAGCCAGCCGCTGAAGTGATTTGAGCAAAGAATGACATCATTTTATCCAACGTCTTTTTTTTTTTAAATCTCTCTGGTTCATGCAATAAAATGACTATCCACACTGTCTGGAGTATGTTGAAGGAGACTGATTATTCATTGAAGAACCCAATCAATAATCCAATATATTGGCCTGGGTCTGTGTTGGATTAGTATATGTGGAAGAAACAGAGGGCTCCAAGTATTTTGAAGTTAGAAATTAGAGGATGTCTGTTAGCAGTAACGTTTTTGATCTGAGCAGTGGCAAAAAATGATATGGTACTTTGTTGTCTAGAAACCTAAAATCTATAAAATAAAACTCATAGAAATCAAAGAGAGAATGGTGACTGCCAGAAGCTGGGGTAAGGAAAAGCAATGTTGGGGAAAAGTTAAGAACTTTCACGTATGCAGAATGTATTATTTTTTTTCTCAGTGTGACAAAATCACTGACAAAAATGACTTAAGAAAGGAAGGATTTACTTTGATTTATATTTGAATTATAGTCATAATGGCTTTGAAAGCATGAAGCTGATCACAGCCTCTTCAATAAGGAAGTAAAAAAAGGTATCACCTGGCATTCTGCCTGATGTTTACATTGTATACAGTATGTTATCACAGACAGCAATGGTACTACTGACATTCTGCCTGATGTTTACACTGTATACAGTATGTTCTCACAGACAGCAATGGTACTACTGACATTCTGCCTGATGGTTACACTGTATACAGTATGTTATCACAGACAGCAATGA
Source organism: Rhizomys pruinosus (assembly GCA_009823505.1). Lineage (NCBI taxonomy): Eukaryota > Metazoa > Chordata > Mammalia > Rodentia > Spalacidae > Rhizomys > Rhizomys pruinosus. Next base: position 2,313,811 of record VZQC01003102.1, on the reverse strand, counting down.
TACTACTGACATTCTGCCTGATGTTTACACTGTATACAGCATGTTCTCACAGACAGCAATGGTACTACTGACATTCTGCCCGATGTTTACATTGTATACAGTATGTTCTCACAGACAGCAATGGTACTACTGACATTCTGCCTGATGTTTACACTGTATACAGTATGTTATCACAGACAGCAATGGTACTACTGACATTCTGCCTGATGTTTACACTGTATACATTATGTTATCACAGACAGCAATGGTACTACTGACATTCTGCCTGATGTTTACACTGTACATAGTATGTTATCACAAACAGCAATGGTACTCCCATTCAATGGAGATCTATTAATTTCAATTAAACCACTCTGAAAACGATCACACAAACATGCCCAGAGCTTTGCCTCCTAATAATTCCAGCTCCTGTCAAGTTGACAATAATGCCTGACCATCAAACATCCAACCACATCATCTCCACACACAAACCATATTTAAATAAAAAAAATACACAGTGGTTCTTAAAATGTTAATGTTTATTTCACATATTTATGCTAACTCAGAAAGTACTCAGATTTAACAGTTTCAACATTTATCAAAGTATAAATGTAGTTTCTCTTGAGACTCAAGTAATCTCTTAAACCCTGTAAAATCAAAACAAGTTACATACTCTGATGCAATGGCGCAGAGTAAACATTCCAATTCCAAATGGGAGAGAGCGTGACGTATCACAGAAAGATGGCACCTAAGCAAGACTGAAACTTGGCAGGTGAAACACCAAATCCTGGGGCCTGTCTTGCATTTATGGCTCTTTGGAGCATCTTCTGAGCTGTTCCAGCCTTGGGCCGCCCCACACCTCCAGTTCTGCCACTCACAGCAGACCAACACAGATAATCTCCCTGCTCCAATGGCACACTATGTCTGTGCTGTTCTTTATCAGACATCCCAGCATCTTGTAGGCCTCTCCAATAAACGGTACAAATTGCAGCTTGGAATTCATTATTTGTTCTTCACAGTGTCCTCTTGTTGCCTCTGTGAAGCGAAGAATCCACTGCCACACATTTCCACCCCTGTGAAGCATTCTGAATCCTTGATGAAGGATTCCATCTTCCCATATCTCATATTTTGAATCCTGAAGAACTGTGTTCATGAATCACAGTGGGAAGTTACAGCTGATTTTCCTGGAGGAAGGGTTGGTGGAGAGCATGAGATGAGTGGGTCGCATTGCGTACCCAGCCAAGAAAAACAAAAGGAATCAATACAGCTGCTTCACTCTCTCCTTCTAATTTGGCTGAGGACCCAGCCCAAGAGATGCTGCTCCCCTGCGTCAGAGTGGAAGTTTCCTACCCAATTCAACCACTCTAGAAACAGCCTTATGCACTATGCACACCATCCACTCTAGAAACAGCATACACATACTAAGTGTTTTTCTTATTATTGATTCTAAATTCCATGAAGTTGACAGTCAAGATTAATGATCACAGAGAAGATACACAGTCCAGAGAACTGCTGTGCAGCAAGCAGTGATTAATAATATGTTGAGAATTGTTAAAGGACTAGCTGGTGAACATTCTTATAACAGGAAATGATAAGGTATAAGGTGAATATGTTAATTAGTTCTTTAATTATAGCAAGTACGTGCATTATAGTTGTCCATCTTACACCAAGCATATGTGCAACATATTACTTGTCAATTAAATTTTTTCTTGGAGAGAGTACTACAAAAATAAAATCATATTTATCTTTTCTACCTACCACATCATTCATTATGCTAGATTATAGGGAAACTGTATAACTGTGAGAAATGCTTCATACAATCTAAGGATTAGGGTATGCTACATAGCACTAGCTGAGTGTGGTGGCACATACCTTTAATCTTAGTCTAGAGGTGGAGACAGGCACATCTGGCTGAGATTGAAGCCAGGTTGATCAAGTTCAAGGCCAGCTGGAGCTATAGGGATACCCTGTCTCCCAAAACTAAAATAGCCTAACCAAACCAAACAAAATGTAACAGTACTTAATCAAAATCAAGTACCATAACTCATATGAAGAATAGAAAACTTCTGCTCAGCAGTGGAGGGCCCCTGGGTTAGTCTTCTGGTTTTGCTGTTGTATAAGACTTGCCAGGTGACCATACTCGTTGCTGACTTATTCCTTCCTTATTTGTCATTCTCTAACTATGTCCTTAGATTAGGTAGTGGAGAATATGCCTATTATGGAGTACAGTCTCAGGGACTTGTGAGCAATATTGAGTGTCAAACAAGCACACTCTCACATGCTAGGCTTGAGTTCTGTTTAACGTGAGTTATCCCTTGCAAGCAGAGAGCTCTTTTGTCTCTTTTCTTCTACATCATAATAAGGAGGCTCAGATGCAGACATATCTATATACACCTATATACCTATATACATTTGGGGAGGTCTTTTGTGACAGGGTCCCCCTGAAGCTCCAGCTGTCCTGGAATGCACTATATAGACCAGGCTGGCTTTGAACTCATATAAATCTGCCTGCTCTGCCTCCTGAGTGCTAGGATTAAAAGCATGCACCACTGTGCCCAGCTGTACCTATATAATTTTATGTACTCAAAAAGTTTATTTTACTCTATATAATATAATTCCCAATCTTTTATAAAGTCCCCATGGGGAAAATGATGATAGAAAATCTCGGATGTTATAGCAATTGCCTTACTGTGATTTTTTTCTACTGACCTCTTTCACTTGCCTGTCACAAATAACTCTTAGCAATAGTTATTTAAATTCCTGGGGCCTCAGTCTTACCTGAGTCGAATGTGTTCCTCTGAGTCCTCATTTGTCATTATTTTAGTTGCACACAAAGTAGTTGACTTTTCAGCCTTGTGAAGGCTTAAATTGCTAGAAATTTTGTCCATGTAGATCAGAGGCTAAGAACAAACCAATCTCTATTTCTAAACCTGTGTTTTCTGAAATATCTCCCTTGAAACCCTGCAGCATTTCCAAGGTATCCTCAATCTAAAATTCAATTATTAAATTATTCAATTATTAGAATAGATATTGCCCTAGATTTTTCATGACTCATTTGTATGTAATTTTGTGACTTTCAAGGAAATGATGCATTTCATTGTAATAAAATTTGTAGACATGGATTCTGGTCTTGTTTTGCTTTGTTTAATCTACTTTGAATATCTTTTTTTAAATTTGTTAATTTAATTTTTTTTTCAAATTTCAAACAATTTATTTTGCTCATATTTTTAAACTTTCTCCCCTATTTGCAGCGCTCTTATAACCAGCTCCCTTGCTGAATGTCATGTAATCAGTCCTATATGTTAAGGCCAATATAACCAAATTATGTCCCTAAATGTCTTTCAGTGTGCGTCCATCCACTGGAGCCTGGTTATACTTTGTAACATCACACCTTTGAAGAAGATGGGCTCTCTTTCTCCCTTCCTGGTAATATAACATTACTCCCTTAATGAAAACCAATTGTCCCTCTCCCAGTGGTGAAGTGTTGCCAATCTTTCTGTGGCTAAGGTTTGTTATTGCTTGAACTTGCATGGGTCTTGTGCATGCTGTTCTTATTGATGCAAGTTCATATGAATACCTTCCTAGTTGCCTGGAAAACTCTGATTGTGTTCATCTACCTACCTATGGCTATTCACAGGACCTTTCTTTTTTTTTTTTTTTTTTTTTTTTGAAATGTTTCCGGAGGCATAGGTGGCAGAGGTTTGATACAGCTGTCCTATTCCACTTATGGCTTCTGGGACGAGTGTGATTCCCTGTGTAGGATAACCCCAATTAAACTTTTATGGAGATATATGTGCATTTATGAAGCTCATGAGCTAAAGCATTTCCACATTGTTTTTTCAAACACCCTAGTGTTAGTTATCCCTCCCCTCAACCACTTCTTCTTTCTTACTCTCCTGTTACTCTACCCACTTAACCCCCACACCTCTCCGTTATTCTCTTTTCCCTGCATAGCACCCATCTTTTACTATCACCCTTCCCTTAATATCTTTTCTCCCTTCTCCATCTATGATGTCTCCTTCTGGTCTCATGGATTCTAGGAATCCAAATTGAACATATCAATCTAAAGATTTGAATTTACCATCTACATATGAATGAGAATATGCAATGAATGTCTGGATTATCTTACTGAGAATTATTATTTCTAGTTCTATTTATTTGCCTTAAAATTTTATACTTTTTCTTTATAACTGGATAAAATCTTCTTGGATACAGGTACTACAGTTTCATGATCATTCATCAGTTGCTGGACATCCAGGATTTTCCATATCTTAGTTATACTGGATAGAGCAAAGATTAACATGGATTTGCAAGTATCTCTGTAGTAGGATACAGAGTCCTTTGGGCTCATGTCCAGGAGTGGGAATGGGAGACTAGGAAGAGGAGGTGCTTGAGGGGAGGGATAACTAACACTAAGGATGTTTGATATTCCCATTTATAGCTTTAGTTTTGTCATTTTGAGACAGGACCTCCCTGTAGCCAAAGATGCCCTGGAACTCACTGTATATATCAAGCTGACCTTGATCCCACAGAGATCCGTCTACCTCTGCCTCCTGAGTGCTGGGATTAAAAGCAAGTACCACCAAGTTCATTAATAGCTTCTGGAGGAACCTCTACACTGATTTCTCTAGTGGGTTCAATAGATTACACTCCCACCAGGAACACAGAAAGAAACCTTGATCCCTGTACCATCTTTCCCTTGTACCTTTAATCTTTTTATAGTGACTCTATCATACCTCTTTTAAATTATTGTAGTTTATCCATGGGTTTTATCCATGCAATTTACTTTTTTGAGTACATTTTCATTGTGGTAACTATATTATGAAATCTATATAGACATATTTTCAAAATTAAGGTTTTCATACTTGATTACATGCTGTTATGCCAGCAAAATTGCAAGTCACTTCTATTGTTGTGTTTTGGATTCTAGCATTTTTACCTTCCTCAGAGTTGCCATATGTTTCCACATTTTATCCATTTTCCATGTTTTGCTTTGTTTACATTAGAGTTCTCAATATATTCATTATAGCAATTTTAAACTCCTGATCTGAAATTTTCACATCCTTGGTCATACCTTAGTCTGGTTTTAATGCTCATTATTTCCCCTCCCCATGTGTGTTTGTCTCTTAAAGGTGCATTAGAACATAAAGTGCTGAGTCACACACACTGTATTAGTAAATGGATTTAAAATTTGGGGGAGAAGAGATGAATTAGCTGTTGAAAGCATTGACTTTTCTTCCGAAGGACCTGGGTTTAGTTCCCAGCACCCACAAGGCAGCAAACAACTATCTGTAATTCCAGATCCAGGGGATACAACACCCTCTTATGACCTCCTTAGACATTCTACATATAAGACGCATTTGCATATATGCAAGCAAGACACCCATACATATATTATTTTTTAATTTTTTTTTAAAATTAGCCATCTTGAAGTATACAGGTGGGGCACAATGTGGATGTGTACCCCAGATATGCTGCATTGGAATAATTCCCCCTTGTCTATGGTTTTTACTTCCAGATGTCTATTGCAGCTTGAAAGTATTAAATGGAAAATTCCAGAAAAAAACAATTCATAATTTTTTTTTGTCCTACTTTATTTTTTTTTTATTTTTTTTTTATTTTTAACAAATCTAGAACCATGTTCCCGCTCATTCCCCCACCCCACCAGAGCTCGTGCATTCTGCCAAACATGCTTTCCATCTCTTAGTCTTTCTCAATATTTTCCATGGGGAAGTTGACTGTTTTGAGCAGAAGTTCACTGTTTCAGTCAGTTCTTTGATGCAGTATTTTCTGTTGTTGTTGTTGTTTCCAAAATGCATTATGTCCAACTGCTTTGTACAAAAGCTCAGGGGGCCTTACACAAGAAATACTTACAACTGGGTAATTGGCACTAGCATCCACAGATGAGTGATACCATGCATCGTTTGTTTTTCTGGGACTGTGTTACTTCACTCAGCATGATGTCCTCTAGCTCCAGCCATTTTCCTGCAAAGCTCGTGATGTCGTCTTTCTCTCCTGCTGCATAGAATTCCATTGGTAAGATTTTACACATCTTTCTCTATCCACTTCGTCAGTGAGGGGCATTTAGGTTGGTTCAAGCTCTTGCTATTGTGAGGCATTACTGCAATAAACATGGCCGTTGCATTGATCTCTGTGGTGGCGTAAGTCTTGACGTGTCACATGCCTAGGAGTGGTATGGTTGGGTCGGTGGCAAGTTCATTCCAAGTCTTTTTTTTGTAAGGGTCTAAGCCTTTCCATAGTGTTGTTGTACAGTTTACATTCCCACAGCCAGTGGATGAGTGTTCCCCTTTCCCCCACAACCTCTCACAGCACTTGGTATCATTTGTTTTCTGATCTTGTTCACAAGTTTACTTGGGGAGTAAGATGACTATTTAAAGTGGTTTTCTTTGCATTCCTTACATGAATCAGTGAATGTTGATCAGTTTTGAGGTTGGTTTCTCAAGCATCTCTAATTCCTGCGCTTGTGAGTCTCTGTTCAGTCTTTGCTCCATCTATTGAGCGGGTCATTTGTTTCTTTTTTCTGTTGTTTTTTGAGTAGTTATATTTCTGGAAACAATCCTTTTGTCAGATGTATTCTGCATGAAGGTTTTCCTCCCACTCTCTGTGGGCATTTTCTCTATCACTTCCTTGCATTGTTTCTTTTGATGTAACAGAAGCTTTGAGTCTGATGAGGTCCCATTTGTCAATTGGTCGACCTTAATTCTTGTTCAGTGTCTGTCTGATTTAGGAAGTCTTTTCTACGCCTATTGTCATTGTAGTCTTGCTTGCCAACTTTTTTTTCTATTCACCCTTCAGAGTTTGGGTTTTCACTTGAGGTCTTTAATCCATTGGAGTTGACACTTTTTTGTCAGGGTGAGAGGTAGGGGTTTAATTTCATTCTTCTACAAGTTGGTGATCCAGTTTTGCGCCACACCACTATGCTGAAGATGCTTTGTCTTTTCTCCACTTGATGGTTTCTGGGCCCCCTTGTCTCAAATATAAGAGATGGCTGAAATGTATGTGCTCAGATTTGGAATCTTCGGTTTTGTCTCCCATTGGTCAACAGGTCTGTTTTTGTGCCAGTACCAGGCGTTTTTATGACTATAGCCCTGTATAGTATAGTTTAATAATCCTGTATAATAGATCCCTCCTGTGTACGATCATTTTACTAGGGTTGTTTAGCTATCTCAGGTAGGGTCTTTTGTTTTTCAAAATGAATTAAGAACTTTGTTTCTCAAGCCTGTGGAAGAAACTCTGGGATTTTGAATTGGGATTGCCATTAATCTATAATAAGAAGTTTTGGTAAATAATGACATTTTTATAAACAATGTTATTATTTTCCCAAACCCATTGGGGGGAGGGCATGGGAGGTTTTCCCATCTTTGAGTCTTCTTCAATTTCTTTCTTATAAGGGTTTAAATTTTTGTTGTTTGTAGGTCTTTGGTATCTTTGGTTTAGTTTGTTCCTAGTTTTATTATTTTTTGAGGCCTATTGTTGAGTGGAAGGTCTTCTTTGAATATCTTTCTCCAGTAGCTGTTGTGGTTTGGTAGAAAGGAAAGGCCAAATTGATTTCTAAGGTTAATTTTTATCCTGCCACTTGCTGAAGCTGTTAATTCGTTTTTCTAGTAGTTTTCTGGTGGATTTTAGCATCCCTTTAAGTAAACAATCACTCATCAGCAAATAGGAAGCTTGACTTCCTCTTATTCCCCAATTAGTTACTCATTTAATTCCTTTCTTGCCTTATGCTCTAGCACGTGTTTTCAAGCACTATGTTGAAGAGGAGTGGTGATCGGGGGCAGCTTGCCGGGTTCCTACATTTAAAGGGACTGTTTCTGTCATTTCCCCATTAGGATGATATTGGCTGTGGGTTTTTCCGCTATCTGGCTTTGATTACATTGAGGAATGATCCCTCCAATCCAATTCCTTCTAGGAACTTAAGCATGAAGGGATTGCTTGATTTTGTCCAAGGCTTTTTTTTTTTTTTTTTTTTTTTTCTTTTTGGTTTGGTTTTTGTCTTTGATTCCATATGGTTGATGATGTTTATTGATTTCGTATGTTGTAAAAACCATTCTTGCATCTCTGTATGAATCCAACTTGGTCAGATGGATGATCTTTGATGTGGTGTTCGTATGCGATTTGCCAGTATTCTGTTTGGAATTTTGGCATCTGGTTCATGAGGGAGATGGTTCTACAATTCTCCGTTTTAGTTGGCTTTTTGCCTGGTTTTGGTAATAGCGTGATGTTGGCTTTCGTAGAAGGACTTGGGAGGGAATTCCCTCTGATTGTATACTTTCTAAACAGTTTTCAGAAATAATGGTTTAGGTCTTTTTGAAATGTTTATAGAATTTCTGCGTGAAACCGTCTGGGCCTGGGATTTTTTGTTTGGGAGGCTATTCTATACATCTTTCTTTTTTTCTTCCTCTATTTCTTCATTATGTTATGGGTCTGTTTAAGCTGCTGGTCTCTTCTTGGCCGAGCTTTGGTGATTCCCAGGATTTCAGATATTCGTCCATTTCTTCTAGATTTTCAAACTTGGTAGAATATAGGTTCTTGTAATATTCCCATATAATTTTCTTGATCTTTTCCTTGTCCGTTGTGATATTTCCCTTTCCATCACAGATTGTATTGATTTGGAGTTGTTCCTTCTTTCTTTTTGTTAACTGGGCTAGAGGTCTGTCTATCTTGTTTATAAACAATTCATAATTTTTAAAATTTCAGGCCATTCTGAACAGCATGTTGAATTCTTATGCCTTCCTCCTCTGTCCTACTCTGCAGTATGAAGTATCCTTTTGTCCAGCGTTCTCACTCTGTGTGCATCACCTTACCATTAGTCATGTGGTAGCCATCTTCGGTAGCACATATACCACTACAGTCACATAGTGCTTGAATTCATGGGGCATGTGTGTTACTTAAGAGTAAACCTGAATTGTCAGGATGAATAGTGATGCTGGTAATTCAGTTATTCCACACAAAAGCTACAAATTGCTTATTTTAAAGGAAAGAATGAGAGAGAGAGAAAGAAAAAGAGAGTTCATCCACATAATTTTCATTAATGTAATGCCACAGATTGTTATAAAAGCTACTTTATTACTGTTAATCTCTTACTGTGACTTATTTAGGTTTGACTTTCTCATGGATGAGCAGGTTTAAGAAAAGCATGGTAGGTCAGCCTGGTCTACAGAGTGAGTTCCAGGACAGCTGGAGCTACAGGGAGACCCTGTCTCAAAAAGACAAAAAAAAAAAAAGCATGGTAAAAGCAAGATTCACTACTATCATTGGATTCAGGTCAGGCGTGCACTGTGATTCTTGGAGCATATCACCCATGGATGAAGATGCAACTGAGAGGGAGAGTGTCACAAATTAGCCATCGTATAAAAAAGGAGGTAAAATTACAGGAAATGGATGAAAGTAGAAACTATTATACTAAGTGAGGCAAATCAGACTCAGAAAACTAAGCAGAGCTCTCTCTCACTTGTGGAACCTTGCTCTAAAGCCACAGATGTGACTATATATTCTACTTTGCCTACCTCTTTCATTTCCCTAGACTAACATAATTTCTTAATGTATTCTAAACACATATCCTTATATTCACAGACAACTCATAAAATAAGGTTGTTTTTGTAACAGATGGAGAATATTTAAAAGTGCCACAACTGTCCAATTGCAGAGAACAAGCGCTCAGCCCTAAGTGAAGGATCTACAGTGAAACACAATCTCTTCACCCAGGGCTTGAGGAACATAGCAGAAGGGGTAGGATTTGACAGAACGTAAGAGCTGGAGGGTCTACATACCTCCTGTCTATTGATGCATCCCAGACATAATAGGAAGCTGTAGCAATGAAATCCCTACTGCATGTTAGTCTGAACTTTGTCCAATGACAAAGTCAGCTGACATGTCAATGGAGATAGGGGAATGTAGTTATGTCCCACTTCAAGATGAAGAGCTATATGAAATCAGTGTGCACTAAAATATGGAGAATTATCTTTCCCAGGGACTAGCTCTCTGAGACATTATCATATCCAAAACAGACTGCACTAAACATAGGAACACCCAAGCACCACAAATATCCTCAGTGCATTACTACTTACTTGTATATTTACAAATGTTTATACAAAAATTAAAAATTAAAAAAAATTAACCACCTTTTACAGAGGAACTGAAATTTCAAATGGCATTTCATATAAAATTTTGTGTTTATTAACGATATTTAAGCTATGCTTAATGTGTCGTTTAGCTATGCTGTTTGTACGTAGAATTCATCTACTCTTTGCCTGTTGTCGCTGGCTGTTGTTTTGGGTGTACCTGACAAGGGGATTCTTTTCTGCTCTATTTTTACCCTAATACCCCAAACTCAATGAACAAACATGGTAAAGAGGGACAAGAACTGGAGCTTTAGTCTAAGACTGGGTCAATCTCCGACAAAAATCTGTTCCCCTATACTGTGACTTTCCAAAGTACTTAGGTTCTGTCCTTGTTAGATGAGATTGAAGGAAAAGTATAGTTACTTTGACTATTTTTCTTCCAGCAGTTTGGTAACAGTCTGGACAAATGTGGATTAGGCTCTGGTAAAAAAAAAAAAATTATTCGAAGGCAAGTTTTTCTGAGAAAAACAAAGAACTATGAATGCATTCTACATGGTTCTTTTACCTCCAGTTCTCGGAAGTAGTAGAGGAAATATTATTTCTTCACTCTGGGAATTTTGCAGTTCAGCCAGAGGTAAACTCACAAGGGGTAGGACTTGCTCAGGGTTGAGCCCAGGCAGGTTTTAACACACAAGTTACTAGATAGCCACCCTCTACCCGTTGTGCAGGTACTAATCTTACATTCTCTTCCAGTTTCTTTTCCTTATGTGCTGTGACTGTTTGTGCTATGAATTTAACTCTTCATTGGAGAGGGGAAGGGGGAGAAAATATTCTGTTTTGTGTCATCAACAAAAGATACCAAAGAGAATTGTTGATGTTTACCATGCTCTAATCTTTTTCTTTTGTGAGCTTAGAAGAACAACCTTCAAGGCTTTTATTTGTTGGACCAGCATTTAAAACCTTTTTATATCATGACCTATGTCCCTCCCTCTAACCCTCCCTAATTTCCTTCCTTCATTCTTTCATTCCTTAGTTCCTTCCTTCCTTCTTTTCTTCCTTCTTTCTTTCATTCTTTCCCTTTGCATTTCAAAATTCTTATGTTTCCTTCAATCAGGCAAATACTAAACATAAATTTATAATATATCATAGACTAAGTTAAAAGTATGACAAATTATCCCAAGAAAATTGGGAAAAGGGCAAGTTTATACTTATATCAGAATAAATACACTATAAATCTAAAACTGTTAGATGACTATAAGTGCCATTATTTAATGAGAAAGAGGTCAAGGTATCTGTAATTTTCAATAATTATAAGTATATAGCAGCCAACATTTGAGTTCCTGAATAACTACTGTAATTATCTGTTTCTGGAGATAGTAATAGACAGCAATTCAATTATATCCAACTAAAAGTACAAAAATGGCTAGATTATGACAGTAGAAAATCAATAGGGAAACACTAAACTTGAGCCATACTTTGTACTAAATGTACCTGAAAGATATATGCAGAGTACTCTGCTCAACACAGCAGGACACAGAATTTCTAAGGACATATGAAACTTTATCCAGAATAAATCATATCTAAGATCATGAAAGAAGTCTTCACTAATTAGGTGAAGATTACATTATGCATGTTTTCCATCTCAAAGATATGATGATTTAGAAAACATAAATAAAAGCAGGAAATGGAGAAAGTGATGGGAATTAACACATTCCTGAAAGTTCCATAGGGGAAAATGAAAAAGAAAACAAGATAGAAATTAAAAAAAAAAAATCTTTAGACAAAGAAATGTGGAAAGATAATTCACTAAAACTTGCCAAATAGAGTGAAAGCTGCACAACGGGGAAGATTAGAGTAAATAGATGCTGATATTAAGAAAGGTATCAAAGCACTCAGTTTAGCCTCTGAGACCCTGGTAAAGAAAAGGGGAACTTAAGGTGGGTAGCATAAATCAAATGCAAATCAGGGCAGATATAACTGAAAAAGTTGATAAAAATAAACAGAAATTATGAACAAACTTAAGAAGTCTTCTATATAAAAATATAGTATGAACACAAATTGGCAAGACTAAAGAAAATGACTCAAAACTTAAAAATTAAAAAGGAAAGACTGTAGCTTATGTCCTCACTATGGAGAATGCTCCTTCAATATTTTGGATAATCTGGGAAAAGCAATAATCCTACATATATACAACATTCCATAAGTGAGTCCTGAAGACACAAAAACATCTGAAGAGGCCAATAACAGAAAGAGATTTTTCATTTGTTCTGTTTTGTTTGTTGTGGTGGTGGTTTTGGTTTTGAGACAGGGTCTCTGTTTACCCTCTATGTACACCGTGCTGCCACCCATCTCACAAAGACCTGCCTGTCTCTGCCTCAGTGTTGGGATTAAAAGCATTTACACTATTCCTAACCAAGGAATAAATTTGAATCAATATTTTAAAGTCTCCCAAACACACAAATCTTCAGGGCTACACGACTTCATTTGTGAATGCTGTCATCCCTGTAAATCCTTCTCAGACTCTTCCAATGTACACTGAAATTCATCTCATTAACATATCCTGACGCTACAGTCAACGATTTCATTGAGTATTTGTAAGTGAGAATATGGTTGATTCTGATTAATCTCCTTTCTCATTAAAAGACTTAACAGTATCTTTGATAACTGTAAAGACTTTTTAACTTAAAATGTAGACTTATAGGGATGGGATACTTATTCTCTCTTATGGTCTATAATTTCTAATTACTTCCTACTATAAATTATATGATAAAATACAAAATAGTTTTATCATAGCATTTCCATGAATATGGACCACTATATTTGTTCTCAATAAATCCATTGGAAATGGATACTTTTATCTTAAAAGACTTTTAATTAAGCAACGATAAATCTTAAGATTCATAGACCTTGTGCTTTCCTTCTGAAGATTTCAAATTCTTCTTTTTTAATGTGAAAATACATAAGCAAATCAAAAGATAAAGATAAAAATATTAATCTCTTGAAAGGCAGCTATCATATGAGTAGGATCTGAGCATGTCCAACACTCACTCAACAAGCTCCTTAGTATCACTCTGGTTCCTTAAAAACAAATTCTTGACTTTTCTCTGTTCAGTACTTTCAACAAATTGCAAAGATTTGAAATAGACAACATGCTTATTTTTTCTGAAATGTTTAAGGAAGTTAAATATATTCAATAAATTATGCAGATGAATTAATATCTAAAGTTCAATTTTCATTCAATAAGTGAGAATAAATAAGTTTGCTAAATTTCAAAGTGTGATTTGTAGAAAGATTCACTTAGGAGAGAATATTCTCTATTGTTAAGCTCAGGGAAACATTCTGTAGAGACAAAGTAGTCCAGGGTTCCACCCAGCAAAGGTGGCAATTTGTCAAGCTCATTCAGAGCTGGAGAGGATGTCCATTAATGGGTGGTACCAAAATAGAGAAAACATTGGGTCTCAATCATGAAGGACACAGATGTTTCAGAAGAGGAAGATGGACGGCTTTTTCTTTTTTAGTAGCAATCAATTTGCAAGTTTTTAAATCTAAAATGTTGCTGGGCGTGGTGGCCCATGCCTTAAATTTTAACACTTGGGAGGCAGAGGCAAGTGGATCTTTGTGAGTTCAAGGCCAGGCTGGTCTACAGAGTGAGTTTCGGGACATCTGGATCTACAGGGAGACCCCATCTCGAGAAAGACCAAAAAAAAATCTAAAATGTCTTCAGAAATATTTATTTATATGTATCAAAGCATCTATATGTGGCTTTTGTCATCTCTGTCTAGTGGTCATGGAGACAGAAGAGGGCATCAGGTATCACAGTGCTGGATTTGCAGGAAGGCGTGAACTAGCCACAATGGATGCTGGGAACTGAACTTAGGTCTTCTGTAAAAGCAGCATCTCCTCTTAGTCTATGAACTATCACTCCAATCCCATTATCTAAATTTCTTGACTAAATATATTATGAAAATTATTTATTTTTGCATTACTTCTTGGAAATTCAAGCATATATTAAATAGCACGTAAAAGGTATATTTTCAAAATTTACTTATAAGATAACATTGACTCTTAGGCCATAGATCTTTCTATAGTTAATCTAGACTATTATTTCTGCAATATATACTACAGGAAATATTCTGCCCAAATTAATTTTTAAGTATCTGTATGTGTGAGAAATAAATGTTGAATAAAACTCTAAACTCAGAAACTTTTTTCCTATACTTACATACTCTTGTTGAAAAAAAAAAAAGTGAACCAGTACAATCAAGATGGTATGGCTTTTATAAATAGAGTTGGTCTCAATTTCAAATCTTAATTTGTCTTTTGAATCTTCTGTTTCACTTTGACATTTCCTTATAAAACTAATCAGAATTACATAGGCTACAAATGTAGACATTTTACATTGCACAGCTGTTGGGAGAAATTGAATCCCCTACAAATAGAACATGAGTTAAATTTATTTTTTTCTCAACATATGACAGATAAAGTTCCAAATTTAGCAATACATTTGATAAGTAATTTGCAGATAGAAATTGTATGTCAAACATGATATGTATGGTCTTATGTATAGCTCCCATTATTGGAAATCGTTGCAACACAATAGAATCCAGCAACATTGTTCCAAGAAAGAAGTCACAGTGCATAACTAAATTGGACCTCTTAATTGTACTTTCAAACAAGGAAGAATAAAGCATTCTTTTACTCCACTGTAACACTGCTGTCTGAGATGTCATTATGGCACTCTCCTGGTTCTTTTTTCCTTCCCCTTCTTTCTAGGAATACATAGCATATTAAATTATCCATTCTTATTTTATAAAAAAGTGACTGAAAAGTACAGTTCATTTATGATTGTATGTAGTGTGCATGATCAAGCATGCACATGGCAGTTCCTTATAAATATTTCAACCCATGTTCTGAGCAAATGGAACATCTCATAGAACCAAATCTCCCTGCCAACTACAGGACTCCAGTAGTGTAACGAACATGTGCGCATTCTCTGGGCAGGTTTTTCTTTCCATGGATATGAGAAAATTAAAAAAATTGTTCCATAACTCTCACTTAGATATGTCAACATCTTTGGAATAATTGGTCTATGTGGTCAAGTCAGATCTTTTAAGTTCTAGAATTAAAACTGTTAAGGTTATTAAGAGAAAACCCAAGGATGATAAATATAAGTAATATGATATTACTTTATTTAAACTAATAATTTATTTCATCTTATTAAATAAACACATTTCTATAAGACATTTATAATGATAGTTTTAGAAGTTTAAAAAGGAAAAACTAGAAATACTACTGCAAAACAATCAGAAGTCAATAGCTCTTTAGTGGAGAGGTAGGGCATGTAGAACTGTTGACTGGCTTGATGCTGTACAGGTCTGAATTCAGGTAACCACACTTTCTGTGAGTTCATGAGTGTCCAAAATACAGACAACCTATTGTGTTTTAAGGGATTGTGTTTACTAGTCTCCTACATTATTTTTCGTACAGCTTTCCTTTTGTTAGCCTTCACTCCAGATCCCAGATTTCCTCAACACTCCAGTACTCCTCCTGCACAGTGATCCTCCAGCACCATTGGACTGTTAAATTATTTCCATCCCCTGATATTTGATTACTCCTTGAACCTAGAGAGGAAGAATTAAGATTTATCATTTGTCGCTGGGCATTCAGTCTTATGTTCTCAGCACTTTGAACAATTATGCATCTATTAATTACTGTCCACTGCAAAAAAGAAGAATCTCCTATGAATGAGAATGATAGCAGCTCAGGTTTATGAGTATAATTATAAATATACATAAAGCATTTGACCACATAAATACTTTGCAAAACATTACTGGTTCCATTAGGCATCTAAATCTCTCAATTGTGAGCTTTTGAGCAGTGATATATGATATGATATTCTCCCTTGTGGGGGAAACCTCAGTTTCATTCTGAAAGTGGTTTGTTACCACCATAATAGCCAGAGATTATTGCACTTTTGGCCACATCTTGCCTGGAAGGTTAGAATTATAGATGCAGGTATGAAAGGTCAATTACTATGGAAGACCATTAATGCCATTTATCCACCAGAAGCCTTGGTGTCATTTGTTCTTACTTGTTCAATCCAAAACATAAAATTAGAACTCAATAAGAATCTTGGAATAAAAGGCCAAATGAAATAAAGGATGAAATAAAAAAATTGAGGAAATCCAACAACAAAAACAACAAAAAACCCTCAAAGAAAGAAGCAAAAGTAGAGGAAATGGAACAGAGAATATCAGATCTTGAAGACAAGCTCAGAAAATTGGATTGTTCAATCAAAGAAAATATTAAATCTAAAATAAGCCAGGAAAGAAATATGTAAGTCCTTTGGGGCACTGTAAAACGTCCAAGCTTATGAAATATAGGCATAAAAAGATAAGAAATTCAGGTCAAAGGCTCAGAAAATTTTAGTAAATTCACATGGGAATAGTTCCCAATATAGGGAGATACGTATTTTATGTACAAGAGGCATATAGAACACTGTGGTGGGGTCAAAGGCTCATAAAATTTTAGTAAATTCACATGGGAATTGTTCCCAATATAGGGAGATACATATTTTATGTACAAGAGGCATATAGAACACTGGTGGTTTGCATGAGTGTCCCCCATAGGCTGTAAGTATTCAGACATTTGTCTCCAGTTGGTGGCGCTGTTTTTGGAGGTCTTAAAAGGTGTGGCCATGCTGGGGGAAGTGTGTCACTGGGGGTAGGCTTAATGAGTTTTAACAAGCCTCTGTGGTCTACAGTTGCCCTCTCCGTTTCCTGTGCTCTTTGCGAGATCCAGCCGCCACGCCTCCCACCACAATGGACTCTAATTCCCTGGAACTGCCAATTGTAAGCTCAAATAAACTCTTCCTTTTTTAAGTTCCTTGGTAATGGTGCTTTATCACAGCAACAGAAAAGTGACTGATACAGTTATTGGTACCAGGAGTGGGGTTGTTGGCTGTGAAGAACCTGACCATGTGTATGTTTGGAGAAGTGTGGAAGACTTTGGAACTTTGGGCTGGAAAGGCTGTTGACTATTGTAAGCAGAGCTTAAAGGGCCATTCTAGTGGAGGCCTGGAAGAAAGCATGGCTGCAAAAGATGTGGTTCCAGGGGAAAATAAAGACTTAGGCAGCAACAACCAGGATATTTTGATAAAAGAGTCTGGCAACAGTTTGACCCGCAGCCCTAAATACTTGCCAGATGCTAAAGTTGAAAAGACATTGACTGATGTATTTGGCAAGAGGATATTTTTCAAACACGCCTAGTTGTTGGAAATGGTGGTGTGGCTTTTTAATGGTTGAATATTGTGACAGATCTACAGTGAAAGAAGAGGCAGATGGGGCAGAAAGAAATGCGAATGTATAGTTTGGATCGATAATTGCACTAGGAAGATTAAGGTGGGGCCAAAGGCATGTAAAGGAGAGGCTCCCATTTCTCGGCGATTAAAAGCACTTGAGAGGGGGGGGCCTTGCTTGAGATTTAAAGTAAACAACAGAATCAGTACCTTTGGGGCAGGACCACACCCAGCTAATCTCCCAACAAGTCCAGGGCAGCGAAAAATTACAAATGTGGTTCGTCGTACCAGTGACGGCATTTGTGCGCAAGGGTCCATCACAACCTTGCAGCCAGATCAGCAGTTTCATTCACTGTGGTGCTGGCTTTATAGGCATGAAGTTCGCAATAGAGTGAGGGGTCATCAGTTCTTCCACCATGGTTTCAGAGAGCCAAAGATGCCAGGAAGAGTACAGCAGGTGTGTCCCTGAATAACGTAGGCCCTGATAGGACATGTGTTGAAGCTGTGCAGCTGTGAAAGCATGGTTGGCAGCAGAGACCACAAGAAGACATTCGAGTGGACAGATCTGTGAGATATTTGCCAAGGTAAGCTGCATACAGGGAGTTGTACAAGCCTAAGAAAGAATGTGTGCTGCTAAGTAAGGTGGAAGAGCTGAGACATCTAAGACCTTTGGAAGTAAGTCCCAGAAGTCAGATATGGAGCTACTGTATTTGGTGTTTGCCCTGCTGTGTTTTGGTCTTGTTTTGGTCCCGTATTTTCACTATGCTCTTATTCCTCCCTTTTGGAATGGAATGTGTATTCAGTTCCATTGTTTACATTGGAGTATGTAATTTGCCTTTTGATTTTACAGTAGCTTAAAGTTAGAGATTGGCTTGAGTTCTCAGAGGAGACTTTGGACTGTGGATTGAATGGCATTGAGGACTGGTAAAGACTGTGGGACTTTTTTTTTAAGGTTGTCGGACTTCACTGAATTTTGTATTTTTATATCGTCAAGAGGCCTATGGGGGCCAGGGAGAGTGGAATTGTGGTGGTTTCAGGAGAGTGTCCCCTATAGGTTTTAAGTATTCAGATATTTGTCTTCCAGTAGTTGGTGGTGCTGTTTTGGGAGGTGTTAGAAGGTGTGTGGCCATGCTGGAGACAGTGTGTCACTGGGGGCAGGCTTAGTGAGTTTTAACAAGCCTCTGTGGTCTACAGTTGCCCTCTCTGCTTCCTGTGCTCTTTTCAAGATGTGACCCTCAGTTTGCTGCTCCAGATCCAGCCGCCACACCTCCCGCCACAATGGACTCTAATTCCCTGGAACCACCAATCGTAAGCTCAAATAAACTCTTCCTTTTATAAGTTCCTTGGTCATGGTGCTTTATCACAGCAACAGAAAAGTGACTGATACAAACACCAAGTAGACAATACCAGAAGAGAAACTCCTCACATGATATAATAGTCAAAACTGTAGCCAGGCATGGTGGCACATGCCTTTAATCCCAGCACTCTGGAGGCAGAGGCATGCAGATCTCTGTGAGTTCAAGGCCAGCCTGGTCTACAAAGAGAGTTTCAGGATAGCTGGGCCTGCAAGGAAACCTTGTCTCAAAAAGACAAAAATACTGCAAATGTACAGAGCAAGGTAAAACATATTGAAAACTGTGGCAAAGGACGAACAAGTCATATATAAATCCAGGCCCATCAGAATCAACAGTCCTTATTGAAGACTCTGAAGCCAAAGGTAATAGCATATACAAGATCCATGCATGCTCAAGCCATACACATGTTCTAGCACAGAACTGGGGAAGTGGGTAAGAATACCCAGCTTGTGCTGAGGAATTGTTAGAAATGCACAAACATTGATAGATGGAGATTTAAAGGCATGATAGTATATAAGTTAACCTGGTTCCAGTGGATGGATGGACAATAAAAGACATTTGTGGACACAAACTTTTCTCAAAATGCCTTAATATGTATGGCAGCACATGAAATCCATCTAGAGAGTGAAGATTTGGAAGGGGTCTAAATATGATAAAAATATATTGTATGAAATTTCCAAAAATTCAGTAAATAAAATCAACAAATGATAGAAGTCAATACATTCCATTCAATATTAACTCTTAATTTTAATGATTCCAGTTCTGCAAATAAGAAGACAGAGACTAGAAAATAGGATCCATCCTTTATGCTGCTTCAAGGAATCACATTTTACTACTAAATATGGACACTACCTTAGGGTCAAAGGATGAAAAAAAATGTATTCCAAGGAAATGGAGCTCAGAATCAAACAGGTGTTGCTATTATAACATCTGACACAATAGATTTCAAACTAAAAATGGAAGAGGTAAGGTTAGTCACTTCATAGTCACCACTGGAGTAGTATATCAACAAGACATTACACTTCACAATGTATATAGGCACAGCCAAATAGAACAACATATAAACCCAGGTAATGACTTTCTGAATCAGACTGAGGGAGAATAGGAAATAGGGCCAAAAAGTGATGAATGGGATTGCATGAAATTAAAAAGCTTCTATACAGCAAAGGTAACTGACAGTGTAGGGAAGCAGTAGGCCACAGAATGGGAGAAAATCTTTGTTGACATTTCATCTGGCAGAGGATTACATTCTAGAATGTACAAAGAACTCAAAAGTCTGAATATTAAGAAAAGAACCTACCCAATTTAAAATGAGCTATGAGAGTATTTTTTTTAATTCCAAGTACCATATATTTACACTGAGGGACATCTGCATGCATTGTGTGACAGGATAGCACTTAGCATATTTTATAGAATGCATATCGAATGCATGAAATCCAGTGTGGGTTATGGAGGAGGCATATGGGAGACTGGAAGACGGGCTCTAAATTTAATTAAGATCTATTACCTGAAAAGCACAAACACTCAATATTAATATTTTTTTTAAACTGCAAATTTCTAGAAAACACTCTAAACAGTCGTCAACATGCTTAGCCATCAGAAAAATACAATGAACCACGAGGAGGAGACGTAGCATTCTCTCCTGAGCGTGAAGCTGGTCTTGGTGTTGCTTTACTGCAGCTGCCACTTGCCATTGATGATCGTTCTTCTCTCTTTCAGGAGAGCAGAGGGAGAGAGTGCAGTCTGAGTGGAAAAGAAAAAAGAAAAATACAATTAAAGCTATCTTAAATTTTCCATCTCACTCCAGTATGAATATCCATCATCAGGAATACAAATGTCAAGAAGTACTGACAAGGTTGTAGCGAAAAGGAAAGTTCTTATATATTATCAGCAGAAGTGTAAATTAGTAGGCAATGTGGAAATCATTCTAGCATTTTCCTCAAGAAATGAGAAATAGAAATTTCAGATGATTCAGCTTTACAACTTCCAGGCATGTGCCCAATAGCTTTTCTGTCTTCCCAGAGAATCTCTTGCATATTCATTTTAGCATCACTGTATTCACAATAGTTAGGAAATGGAATCACTTAGATGTTCACCAACAGATGTATGGACATGGAAAATATGATATTTATATACAGAATGGATTATTGGCTGTAAAGAAAAATGAAAAAAACGAAATTTTGAGATTTGAGGAAAGGCCTGGGAAAATTTACTCTGAGTGGAAAACTCAAGCCAAGGAAGACAAATATTGGATGGACTCTGCCACAGGCAGATCCATGTTCCAGAAACTTTGTTTTCGTTTGCCTAACTTGGAGTACTAGTGAATGCCAGGTGGTGGTCCAGGGAATGGGGAACACACTGGGGAACTGGGATAGTGGAAGCAGAGATTTGATTCGGTGTGGTGTCACGGTGCTCAAACCCCATGCACTAGATGACAGGGAAAAGGGAAGACAGCAACCATCCTAAACCCTGGGGCCAAAAGCTGACAACCTTTCCACTGCCCACCTGTCTCATCTAGCAACTACACCAGGCAATGCCTTTTTGGCACTCCCAGATCCTCCAGACTGCTGCCTGATTGGTCTAATCCCCCCACACACACACTCACTACACAGCAACAGCTGGCGACCTGATAGTTCTCCTTCCCTCCTTCCAGCCCCACACCACTTCCCAGGTTGATGGTCTGAGTGACTGTCATCCAACCCATTGGTCATGACTACACAAGCCTCATGGGCTAAGATTACAGGCACAAATAGGGGAAGGTAGTCCCTGTCAGATGGTAAGAAGGCCTTTTTATTCACAACATTCTTTTTTTATACCCAGAGTGACATCATATCTCAGGGCCTGGTTTCAAACCCAGTGCCTCATGTTCTATAATATCAAGAGTACTTGTCAATGCCTTTGATCCCAAGGTGTCACAGGCTTGTTAATGCACAGACAAATCCTGCCTAAGGCCAAATTTCAGTGTAAACAAACAAGCAGGTGATTTAGCACCAAACAAGCCACAGGTGGCTTCCTGTTTCCCTTTAGTTCAGCTCTACCAGAAACCATGAACTCTCCTCAAGGTTTTCCCACCCAAGCCTTGGTGCATTCCCTTTCCAGCCATCCCTGTGCCTGCTGTCTCTGCTCTCTTAGGACTCTTGTGGATCCTCAGAAGTGGGAGCTTTCCCACACCTGCCATGGTAACTATTCTTCCCCAACATCCCTTGGCTCCAATATTGTAATCCAAGCACGTCCAGGACACTTGTATGATACTGAGTGCTTTACAGACCTTTCTTACATTCAGACCCACTCAGATGGCTGGACCTTTGTGCCCAAGGCCTGTGAGCTCTCCCAGCTTGACCTGTCAACCATCCTGGTTAACTGGCCATCCCCCAGTGCACTCTGCTGTTGCAGAACCATGACAAGGCAAACCTGGAATGCCAACTCATCCTTAGCATAAGTGACCATTACTTACACTCATTTGTACATCAACAGCCCCCAAACTGAACACCAAGCACAAAATAGCTGGGCCATAATCTGACAGGTTTGGGAAACAGAAAACAAACACAGAAATGCACTGGTCTATAAATACTCAGCAATTGGGAAATATTATAAAATTACATTGGTCTAGGAGTGTGACCAAAGTAGGTTTTCCTGAATGGTCTATGATATCTCACCATATGCATTCGCTATAGTTACAATAACATACATGAGCCCCCTCCCATTGAATGTGACTTAAGTCCAATTAGACAGCTGTTGATTTCCTCTAAGATAATGCAACTACTGTGCTAGTAGAGATTATTTCATTGTTGTGGTTAATTGACTTCAGAGATGGAAGGGATAACTGACCGTTTTCTCCCTCTGCAGTTTGGATAGTATCTTCTGATACTATTCGAGCTAGTCTTTAGGGAGGCGGCTTCCAGGTTGGTCCACCTCAATTGTTCCAAGTTCTGTGTCCAAAATAAGCCTTGTCTTCAGCAATAAGATCATAGTTTGAAATTCTGGGAGGCAATTAAGGACTATGGCAATAGCCTGTGTTATTTTTGGAGTCTCTTACTGTCCTGACCAATAGCTTGAAGGGAGGTTTCCCCCCGCATGACACTATGTTTTTGGTTTTGTAGTATCAGCTTTTGAACTAAATCATTTCCCTCTGCCTTTTCATAGTACCTAATCATTGTTTATCTGCCCTCTTTCTCCCCTTTCATAGACTTCCTTCTACCCTCCTCATTATCCCTCATCATCAGCATCTTCTCCTTGTTAATCCGTGACTCTTAGTATCTTCCTCTCTCTAGCTCCTTCTCTCCTATTGTGGGTGTGGTTCGCTCCCATTTTCCTGGCTTCTCTCACTGCATCAGGGTATATACTCATATCTAAGGATTGAGAGGTACAAGTTCGGAGCTTGAGGCTGAGCATGTCGAGCCGTGGCAAGCAGGGCGGCAAGGTGCGCGCCAAGGCCAAGTCGCGGTCGTCGCGCGCGGGGCTGCAGTTCCCGGTGGGCCGTGTGCACCGGCTGCTGCGCAAGGGCAACTACGCGGAGCGCGTGGGCGCGGGCGCGCCGGTCTACCTGGCGGCGGTGCTGGAGTACCTGACGGCCGAGATCCTGGAGCTGGCGGGCAACGCGGCGCGGGACAACAAGAAGACGCGCATCATCCCGCGCCACCTGCAGCTGGCCATCCGAAACGACGAGGAGCTCAACAAGCTGCTGGGCAAAGTGACCATCGCGCAGGGCGGCGTCCTGCCCAACATCCAGGCCGCGCTGCTGCCCAAGAAGACCTAGAGCCAGAAAGTCAAGAGCAAATGACCCCGGCCCGCCGGACGCATATGGTGCCCGCCCGTGCGTGTGTCACGGAGAGTGGCGCGGGTCCTCACCCGTGCCTGTGCCATCAGGCCCCGGGACGGGGGCGGTGAGAAGCCCGCTGGAGTCGGGAGCCAATAAAGTCGGTGAAAATCTAGTGACAGCATAAAAAAAAACAAACTGAGGTACACAGATAAGAGAGAAAATATGTTACTTGTTTCTCCTGAGTCTATATTACTTCACTCTATATAAATGTTTCTAATTCTATCCTTTTACCTGCAAATTTCCTTTTGATTTACTTCTTAGTAGAACTCCATTGTGTAAATGTACCACATTTTCAATGTCCATTCACCAGTTGAGTGACACTTAGGTTATTTCCAGTTATTAGCTATTGTGAAAAGACCAGCAACAACCATGGCTGAACAAGTATATCTGGAGTAGGAAATTGCCCTTTGGATATATGCTAACCAGAGGTATAACCAGAACATCAAATAGATTTGTGTCCAGATTTTAAGAGCTCACCACACATTGTGCTACTCTGCTTTCTATATAGCAATAGCAACTAATCAGATAAACAGCTCACACAAACACTCCCATTCACAATAACATCACAAAATATCTGGGACTAAACCTAATCAAAGACATTAAGGATTTCTACAATGAAAGCTTAAACTCTTTTAAGAAAGAGATTGAGTAAGGCACAAGAATTGGGAGGACCTCGCATGCTCATGGATTGGTAAAATTAATATTTTATAAATGATCATTCTACCAAAACCAGTTATAAATTATATGCTAGTTCATTCAAAATTCTTATGGCATTCATCATATAAATAGGAAATGATTCTAAAATTAATAAGGAACCATATAGGCTATGAGTAGTCAAAGCAATCCTGAAGATAAAGTACAATTCTGGAAAGATACCAGATTCCAAACTATATTGTGAGCAATAGCAATAATAACATCATGGTACTGGCAGAAAAACACACGTGTAGATGGATGGAACAAAATAGATGACCCGAGCATGAGTGCACACAGTTTCAGCTACCTGATATTGATGAAGCTGCCAAAAATACAAACTTGAGGAAAGACAGCATCTTCAACAACTGTTGCTGGAAAAACTAAAGAAAGAAATTATACAAAAGTCAACTACATTATCCTATACAAAAGTCAACTATAAGCAAATCAAAGACCTCAATGTGAAACCTAAAACTTTGAAACTGTTAGAAGAAAACATGGGCAGTTCCTTACAAGAGATACGTACAGGAAAGGACTTTCCAAATTAAAGTTCAGTTACTCCGAAAATAAAGCCAACAATCAACAAAGAGGACCTCATTAAACTAAACAGCTTATGTACATCAATGGAAAACAGCCAATAGAGTGAAGTGTAAGTTCACAGAATGCCAGAGAATCTGCCCCAGTTGTACATCTGACACAGCATTAATAGCTAGACTATACAAAGAATTAAAAAAAAAGGAATCAAGAAAATAAATAAACCAATTAAATGTTCTGTGGATCAAAAGAAGAAAAAAAGTCTAAGAAATACTTTAAAAAGTGTCCAACATCCATAATATCTAGAGAAATGGGAACCAAAACTATTTGAAATCATCTTATTTCAGTCAGAATGGCTATGGTCAAGAAAACAAATGACACGCAGTGTTGACGATGTTGGGAAAGGTTATCCCTCATTTTGTTGATTTTTATCCTGTCATAGCTCTTTTGATAAACTGTCCTGATGTTGTTTATTTATACCCTGTACCCTCTTTCATGAGTTTGTCCTCATCAGATTGAAATATCGCTGCTAATATGCTCTGTGTAGATGTCCAAGTTAGCATAGTTCCTTTACTGAATTTAATCATGGAAACATTTCATTTCTCCTTCAATTTTAACAGATAGTTTTGCTAGGTACAATAGCCTGTTGTACTTTTTTTGAGCTTGGAATGTATCTCCCCAGACAATTCTGGTTTTAAATTTGTATTGAGTAATCAGGTGACAATCAGATGATCTCCCTTTTGCAACTTTCAATATCATTTATTTTGTCTTTTTTGGTAGTGAGTTTATCTTCTCATTCTATTTGGTGTTCTGTAGGAATCTCTTTACCTGATCTGAAAATTTTTCTTTTACAATTTTACTGAAAATATTTTCTATGCATTTGGTGAGGCCTCCTTCTCCTCCTACACAAATCATTGACCATGACATGGTGTCTCAGTAGACTACAATGTTCCCATTTTTAATTTCCCATACCCAGCATCCATCAGTTACCAACAGTTCCACAGGAAGAGTTGGCATTTCTTACTCACATCAAAACTTGTATGCTTGGATTTTGTTAGCTTGAACTTATGTGGGATTTTTTCCATACTCTCACTATTGTTATGAGTTCATGAGTAACTGAAAAACTGTGTAGAAATATATGTTTCTTTGTCATCATCCACCTCTTCTGGATCCTAGGGTCTTTTCACCACATCTAAAGCAGTTGTCTTTGAGTGTTGGGGGCCAGAAGTGTCAATGGGTGTCCTATTTGTGGATAAACAGTGTGCAGGATAGCTTTAGTGTCAACTTGACACACCTGGGTTGAGGGAGCCTCAATTGGGGGATTGGCTCCATTGGATTGGCCTGTGGCCACATCTGTGGAGTATTGTCTTAATTGTCAAGCAGTGTGGGAGGGCCCAGCCCACAATGAGTGGTGCCACCCTGGGCGCAGGTTGTTGTGTATCATATAAGAAGGCAGGCTGGGCATGAGCCAGGGGAGCAAGCCAGTAAACAGCATTCCTCCATGGCTTGTGCTTCAGCTCCTGCCTCCAGGTTCCTGCTCTGAGTTCCTGCCTTGGGCTCCCTAAGTGATGAACTGTGACCCAGGAGACGTAAGCTGAATAAACATTTTCCTCCCCAAGTTGGTGTCAGTCAGAGTGTTTTGTCACAGCAATGGAAGACAAACTAGAACAAACAGTTTGGAGCATTTTGCTCAGTTGTGGCTCTCTGTGTTAATCATCATCATCTACTGAGAGTTGAGAGATTCATTAATCTATGTGTAAACCATAAATCATTAGAAATCAGTTTAATTAGAACTAAATATAAATAATTTAGCATCTATGTGTATCACCAGAAGCCATTAGAAATCAGTTTAGTACTATATCTATTTGGCAGAATAGATGTATTAGGCTTTTTCTCCCATGGCCTGTTGGCTGACTAGCCTCAGGCTCCTAGTTCTGGGCTCCATCCTAGGTATGGACTTCATACTATGAAGCCTACTTTAAATCTGCTTAGAAAGTAGTTGGTTACTCCTAGAATATTGTTCCACTCTTATACCTATGTGTATAACTTTCAGGTGAATTCCTGTAGCTTCCAGTATTCAAAGCTGGGTAAGATTCATGCTAAATTTTCTTTTTATGTAGCTTACATAGCACCTTCTTGCACTGTGAAAGGTAGCCAGTAGAAATGATGCCTTAGAGTCAGAATCAAGTTGATTTCTCCTTGTTTGTTCTATGGTTGATGTTTGTAATATCTCCAGCAATAAGGTCTTACTGTGATGTTCTGGTGGATAAACAAGACTAGAGACAATGGGTGGTATTGCTTGAGGTTCTATGGGATCCCTTTTCAACACATTCAAAAGAGGATGTTCATTCCTAGCTAGCATTAAGCTTTCACTTTTCTAGCCTATGATGTTTAGTGCTGACAATACCTCCCTGTTATAAGGTAACTCCTTTTAATAATACATATTTTTATAATGCATCTGTATAAACTTTGAGGAACTTCTATGGGGGTTTCCATGTGGTTTCAGTGTTATTTCTACCTCACCATACTCATTCTTTGACAAACCTTCCCATGCCACACCTCATTTGCCCCTTCATACACTATTATTTACTTCCCCCCTTTGTATCACAGTACTCTACATAGCTACCATAATAAGAAGCTTCCCCTGACCCATTGCCATTTATGAATTTCTTGAATTCTCTGGATTATCTTGCTGTAAGAGAAAATAGAAAATATGAGTGCACAGAGCTTAGATCAGAGAATTCCCATGACCACCTGAAGCACAGGTAAGAGCCAGGCACTTCAGCCAGGCAGATTGTTGGAAAATTCTATCACTGGGTTGTTGGATAATCATTTCATTGGTCTGTTGGAGAATTCAATCTTTGTCTTGTGGGAGAAGAGTCTCCCTGCTAGCTGGTATAAGCGGTAGGCCTGTTGCCACTGTGAGATTTGAGTGCACAGAGCTTAGATCAGAGAATTCCCATGACCACCTGAAGCACAGGTAAGAGCCAGGCACTTCAGCCAGGCAGATTGTTGGAAAATTCTATCACTGGGTTGTTGGATAATCATTTCATTGGTCTGTTGGAGAATTCAATCTTTGTCTTGTGGGAGAAGAGTCTCCCTGCTAGCTGGTATAAGAGGTAGGCCTGTTGCTACTGTGAGACTTTCATGCACAGAGCTTAGAACAGGGATTTCCCAAGACCATCCAAAGCTAAATGAGGCATATATCGCCTCCCCCAACTGGAATTGCTGATGGAGTGTCCAAGTGGATTCTTTGGAGAACCTTCAGAACAGAAAGGGAAGAGTGAGTTAGACTCCCAATAGAAAGCCTAAAACTTAGACACTCCATAAGCAAGAAGAAAAACAAATCAAACAAACAATGAAGGCATCTAAAGGAGGCAAGCAAAGCAAGCCTTCAACACAGTGAAGAGGCATTTGGGATTCGCATTGGAATACAGGCAAAGAGAAACCCACATGCCAGGGACATGATGAAGGGACAACATGGGAAAGGTGCAGGATAATTCCACAGCAAGCTCTACCAACCCTGTGGGAGATTCCTACAGTGGGACCCCTCTGGGAATGGCCCAGGACACAGATCTTGGAGGAACAATTGCAGACATATTCAAAGAAATCAAAGAATATAAAGAACAAGTCAGAGAACTAAGGAGAGAGAATGAAACACTCAAGAAGGACCTAGAGAAAAAGAATGACAAATGCCAGAAAGAACTAGAGGGAGACAAAATCCGGAAGGAAGTGGAAATGACAGAGACAAATGACAAACTCCAGACAGAAGTGGAAACACTGAAAAGATCCCATGTTGAAATAAAAAAGGAAAACAACCAGTGAAACAAAGAGCTACAGGAAGAGACTGAGAAGCTCCAAAAGGAAGTGGACATACTAAAGAAATCACAAGATGAAATGAAAAAGGGAATTGAACACTCATCCAATCAATATGTAAGGAAAGGAAAAAGCCTCAGAAGTAGAATGGAGGAAGCAGAACAAAGAATATCAGACCTGGAAGATAACAGAGAACAACTAAAAACCTCAAGGAAAGACTATGAAAAATTTAAAAATACACAAAAGTGGAACAACCAGGAACTGTGGGACACTATGAAAATATCAAACCTCTGATTCATAGGGATAGAAGAGGAGAAGAATCCCAAGAGAATGGTATTAATCAGATCTTTAACAGAATAATAGATGAAAATTTCCCCAAACTAAAAAGAAAAAAAGACAACCCATACAAATACAAGAAGCACGTAGTACTCCAAATAGACAAGATCAGAAAAGAAATTCCCAATGCTATACCATAGTTAAAATGCTAGATGCCCCAAACAAAGACAAAATTCTGAAAGCCACAAGAGAAAAACAAGTTACATAGAAGGGGAAACCCAACAGAATTACAACTGACTTCTCAGTGCAAACTATTAAAACAAGAAGAACGTGGGGCAAAGCTTTCCCAGTGTTAAAGGACTATAGATGCCAACCCAGGTTACTCTACCCAGCAAAAGTGTTGATTCTAGTTGAAGAAGAGAGAAAAATCTTCCATGTCATAAACAAGATGATAGAATACATGTCTAAAAAACCAACCCTTCAGAGAACACATGAAGCAATTCAAGGGACAGAAGAAAGGAAAAACTATCCCCAAGCACCTAGAAAGAGAAATTAACAAAAGCATAACTGCAGAAGTATAAACCTGGACCCAAAATGCAAATGGATAATAAGGTGAAAGGAAGAAACACACATCTTTCAGTTATAACTCTAAATATTAATGGACTAAACTCCCCAATCAAAAGATATAGACTGGGAGATTGGATTAGGAAACAGAAACCATCTATATGCTGATTACAAGAAATGCATCTTACTCTCACCAATTTAAAGAGAAAGGATGGAAAAAATTACTCCAAGCAAATGGTACCAAAAAGAAAGCAGGTGTTGCTATTTCAATATCAGACAAAATAGACTTCAAAGTAAAAGAAATCAGAAGAGACAAATAAGGCCATTACATCTTTATCAAAGGAACAATTGGCCATAAGGATTTCACATTCATGAATATATATGCACCAAACTCTGGTGCAGCAAACTTTATAAAGATAATTCTCCAGGACCTCAAGGCACAGATTAACCCCAGCACATTCATAATAGGGGACTTCAATACTCCACCAAGCCCTTTGGACAGGTCAAACTGAAAAGAATAAACGGAGAGACATCTGAACTTAATGAATACAATACAATAAATGGACCTCACAGACACCTACTGAATAATCCACCCAAATACCAGAGAATATACTTTCTACTCAGCACTCCATGGAACATTCTCCAAAATTGACCACATATTGGGACACAGAAAAAAATCCACAAATACGAAAAGATTGAAATAATTTCATTCATTCTATCAGACCACAACACAATAAAGCTCACTATCAATATCAGGAAAAGCCCTACTGTCTACAAGAACACATGGAGACTAAATAACACACTCCTGAATAATGAATGGGTCAAGGAAGAGATAAAGAAAGAAAGAAAGCATTCCTGGAACTGAATGACAATGATAATACAACACACCAAAACTTATGAGATACTTTAAAAGCAGTCCTAACAGGTAAATTTATAGCCCTGGGTGCCTACATTAGAAAAGCAGAAAGAGCACAAGTGAACTATCTAACACTGCAGCTAAAAACACTTAAGAGACAACAAAAAATGAACCCTAAATGCAACAGACAGGAAGAAATAACAAAAATCAGAGCAGAAATCAATGAAATAGAAACAAAGAAAACAATACAAAAAATCAATGAACTCAAAAGTTGTTTCTTTGAGAGAATAAACAAGATAGACAGATCTCTAGCCCAATTAACCAAAAGAAAGAAGGAACAACTCTAAATCAGTAGAACCCGTGTTGAAACAGGACATATCACAACAATGAAAAGATACAGACAATTATATGGGAATACTTCAAAAACCTATACTCTACCAAGTTTGAAAACCTAGAAGAAATGGATGAATATCTGAAATCCTGGGAATCACCAAAGCTCAACCAAGAAGAGATTAACAGCTTAAATAGACCCATAATATGTTAAGAAATTTAATATGTAAGAAACCTCCTAACTAAAAAATGTCCAGGCCCAGCTGGTTTCACAGCAGAATTCTATAAAACAATTCGAAAAGACTTAGAACCATTATTACTCAAATTGTTCAGAAGGATACAAACAGACGGAATTCTCCTAAATTCCTTCTATGAAGCCAGCATCACTCTAATATCAAAAGTAGGAAAAAATGCAACCCAAAAGGAGAACTATAGACCCATCTCATTAATGAACATAGATGCAAAAATTCTCAAGAAAGTACTTGCAAACCGCATAGAGACCCACGTCAAGAAGATCATCCATCATGACCAAGTTGGATTCATAGCAGAGATGCAGGGATGGTTCAACATACAAAAATCAATAAATATCATCAAACATATAAATGGACTGAAAGACAAAAACCACAGGATCATCTCAATTGATGCAGAAAAAGCCTTTGACAAAATACAGCATCTCTTCATGCTTAAAGTTCTAGAGGGAATTGGTTTGGAGGGATAATTCCTCAATGTAATCAAAGCCATATACAGGAAATCCACAGCCAATATCATCCTAAGTGGAGAAATGACAAAAGCATTTCCTTTAAAGGTAGGAACTCAGCAAGGGTGCCCCCTGTCACCCCTCCTCATCAATAAAGTGCTTGAAACACTTGCTAGGGCAATAAGGCAAGAAAAGAAAATTAACGGAGTACTAATTGGAAAAGAGGAAGTTTAGCTATCCGTTTTTGCTGAGGATAAGAATGTTTACTTAAGGGATGCTAAAAACTCCACCAGAAAGCTCCTTGAAATAATTAATAACTTCAGTCAACGGCAGGATATGAAATTAACCTAGAAAAATCAGTAGCCTTTCTTTACGCCAAGAACAAGCAACTGAAGAAGGAATACAAGGAGACCTTCCCACTTACAATAGCCTAAAAAACAATAAAATACCTAGGAACAAACCTAACCAAAGATACCAAAGATCTCTACAAAAGATTTTAAATGCCTGAAGAATGAAATCAAAGAAGACATTAGAAGATGGAAAAACCTCCCATGCTCATGGATCGGGAAAATTAATATAGTGAAAATGTCCATTCTACTCAAACTCTTGTACAGATTTAATGCAATCCCAACTAAAATCACCAAGAGTTTCTTCACAGGCTTGGGGAAAAAAGTGCTTAATTTCACATGGAAAAACAAAAAACCCTGAATAACCAAAGGAACCCCAAGCAAAAAGAGCAATACAGGGGGGATCTCTATACCAGACTTCAAACTATACTACAGGGCTATAGTCATAAAAACAGCTTGGTACTGGCACAGAAACAGACATGTTGACCAATGGAACAAAACTGAAGTTCCAAATTTGAGCACATACAATTTCAGCCATCTCATATTTGACAAAGGGGCCAAGAAGACACAATGGAGAAAAGACAGTATCTTCAGCAAGTGGTGTTGGCAAAACTGGATCACCGCTTGTAGAAGAAGGAAATTAAACCCCTACCTCTTGCCCCATACAAAAGTCAACTCCAGATGGATCAAAGACCTCAACGTGAAACCCAAAACTCTGAAGGTGGAAGAAGAAAAAGTTGGCAGCAGCCTACAAGACATACGTGTAGGAAACGAATTCCTAAATCAAACAGCAGCTGCACAAGAATTAAGGTCAACAATTAACAAATGGGACCTCATTAAACTGTAAAGCTTCTGTACATCAAAAAAAAAAAAAAATCAAGGAACTGAAGAGAAAAGTTGGCAGCAGCCTACAAGACATACGCATAGGAAAAGAATTCCTAAATCAGACAGCAGCTGCACAAGAATTAAGGTCAACAATTAACAAATGGGACCTCATTAAAAAAAAAAATACATCAAAAAAAAAAAAAAAAATCAAGGAACTGAAGAGAACCCACAGAGTGTGAGGAAACCTTCACCGGCAGAACATTTGCCCAAAGCATTGATTTCCAGAATATATAAACTACTCAATCAAACCAAACAAGAAAAACAAACGACCCATTCAAAGATGAGCAAAGAGCTGAACAGAGACTTCAAAGTGAGGAATTAGAGGAATTTTGCTGAGAAATTAGAATTTTGGCTGAGAAATGAGAATTAAGATGGCTGAGAAACATCTCTTTTTTTTTTTTTTTTTTTTTTTTTTGTCTTTTCCAGACAGGGTCTCCCTGTAGCCCCAGCTGTCTGGAACTCACTCTGTACACCAGGCTGGCTTGAACTCACAGAGATCCACCTGGCTCTGCCTCCCAAGTGCTAAGATTAAAGGCGTGTGCCACCACGCCTGGCGAGAAACATCTTAAGAAGTGTTCAGCATCGTTAATAATTAAGGAAAGGCAAATGAAAACCACCTTAAGATGTCATCTCACTCCAACAAAACTGGCTAGGATCAAGAAGACAAATGATACCAAGTGCTGGAGAGGTTGTGGGGAAAGGGGAACACTCATCCACTGCTGGTGGGAACGTAAAATAGTACAGCCACTGTAGAAAGCAGTGTGGAGAACCCTTGGAAGACTTGGAATGTGCTTGCCACTTGCCCCAGCCATACCACTCCTAGGCATGTACCCTCAAGACTCACCCCACCACAGAGATACATGCACAGCCATGTTTATTGCAGCTCTTTTCACAATAGCAAGGAGCTGGAACCAATCCAAGTGCTCCTCAACTGACAAGTGGATAGAGAAAATGTGGTACATCTACACAATGGAGTTCTATGCAGCTGTGAAGAAAGATGACATCATGAGCTTTGCAGGTAA
This sequence comes from Rhizomys pruinosus, assembly GCA_009823505.1. NCBI lineage: Eukaryota > Metazoa > Chordata > Mammalia > Rodentia > Spalacidae > Rhizomys > Rhizomys pruinosus. The sequence continues at coordinate 2,280,262 of VZQC01003102.1, read as the reverse complement.
ATGGCTGGAGCTAGAAGATATCATGCTGAGTGAAGTAACACAGTCCCAGAAAAACAAATGAAGTATGGTATCCTTCATCTGTGGATGCTAGCACCAATTACCTAATCGTATAGCAAACTGAGCAACGTTAATGTTATCTGAAAACAACTGTGCTCTTATACTATGAATCCCTTAAAAATAAATAAATAAATAAATAATTTAAAAATAAAGGAAAAAATTGGGGCTGAAAAGATGGCTTAGCAGTTAAGAGAAAAAAGTTAAGAGAAAAAAAGATGGGCTGGAGAGATGGCTCAGTGATTAAGAGTGTTGACTGCTCTTGCAGAGGACCTGGGTTCCATTCCCAGCACCCAGATGGTGGCAAAGAACCATCTTTAACTCCAGTTCCAGGGGAATCCGATGCCATGTTCTGGCCTCTGCAGCACTGCATGAGACGTATGCACCAATCTACATGCAGACAGTCCACTCATACACATAAAAAATAATAAGTAAGAAAAAGGAAAAAAGAAAAAATAAAGATAAAATATGTGACTTTTGTCTATGTTCCCTCAGGATAATATTTTCTAGTTCCATCCATATGGAGAAACAGTAAAAAAGCCAAAATAATCTTGAACATTAAAATAACTGGTGGAGGCAGTACCTTACCAGATTTCAAATCACAGTTTTAGTACTAAAAATTACACTGTACTTGCAAAAACAAAACAAAACAACAACAAAAACAAGAACACCACACAGTGATCAACAATGGCTCATCACTGGTTCTGGTCAAGTTGGATACTCACATGAAGAGAAATGGGACTAGATATTTATTTCCCAAAATACACAAAAGTCAACTTCAAATGGAGCAAGGACCCGAACAGAACACTCAATACTCTTAATCACATTGATGAGAAATTAGTGAATACATTGGAACATATCAGTGGAGGTAAGGACTTTCTGAACAGGACCCCTATAATATAAGCTTTAAGTGAATCAACTGACCAATGGCCCTTATAAACTAAAATACTTGTATATCATAATGGACATCATATTTGAGTGAAGAGGCAGAACGGTGCAAAATGTTTACTAACTATACCTCTGGTAGTGGGTTTGCATTTAGAATATACAAAGAACTAAAAAAAAAAAAAAAAACCCTAAACAACCCAGGCTGAGGAGATGGCTCAGTGGTTAAATTAAGTGCACTGGCCAGTCTTGCAAAAGACCCAGGTTTGGTTCCCAACACCCACATAGTGATTAACAACTGTCTGAAACTCCAGTTCCAGGAGATCTGCTGCCCTCTTCTGACCTCTGTGGGCACTACAGGACATGGGTGTACTTACATGCGAGGATAACACTTTTACTTCTACACATAAAATAAAAATAAGTAAGTAAAACAACCCCAAACAACCTTATTGAAAATTGTGGCAAGGAGACAATTGGGGAATAAAAGCTCTTTTTATTCAGCATTATTGAATTATAGTATTTTAAATTCTATATATATATATATATATAATATTTGCAAATTGGTTGGGCTTTATGCATATTTCAAAATTTTAGATACAACTGAGATTTATTTAACATCATATAAGTGTGTCTATGTCTATCAACACATAGAAACTATGTGTGGTAAATTAAATCTTTACTTCCCTTCTAATGTCTTGATTTTTGGTAAAGTTCCCATCTTACTTATTCTCAGTGATTAGACCTCATTCAGACTTTTTTCCAATGCAGTCTAAGAAATAAAATAGAAAACCCTTCAGACTCCTCTCCCAAGCGATTCTTACTTTGTTTCACATGCCACTTAGGCCCGATGATATAAAGATTTACCTCCAGAATCTGAACTTTTGAAAAGACATAATGTTAATTCATAAATCAACATGAAGAAATTTTAGAGGTTATGAATAAAAATAAAATTATATAGTGAGATTTTGGAATGCTACAGGTGTCCAAAGGCTTCACCAGGCAGAGATGCATGGGGCATTTATTAAATTATCCAAAGCTGTTGTGTGTCCTGATGGACTAAGTGTTCATAGTTTTTGGAATGTAGTATTTTCCTAACATTATCATTATTTCATTTTTAAAGATCTATTCTTCCAGTTTCCATTGCCTCTGTTTTTAAAGCAGGATCTCTGGAAAGAACACATAATTACACAGTGTACAGAAGACTGGCGTCGTGTTGGCGCACGCCTTTTATCCTAGCACTGGATGGCAGAGGCAGGCTTGGATCTTGTGAGTTCAAGGCCAGCCTGGTCGTAGTTTCCAGGACAGCTGAGTTCCAGGACAGCTGAAAAAAAAAAAAAAAAAAAAAAAAAAAAAAAAAAAAAGAGACTGACATTGAAATAGTCCGAACAGCATCTCATAGCTTCCGCTATCTCAGCTTATATGTTTCTTATCATAGCTGACTTCCTTATCTACTGTTCTGAGTACCATAACACCAGATCCCCCAGATGAAAAGCAAGCTGAATAACATTATTGTTATATTTCTGTTTATCTGAAAGCAACTATGTAGTTATAATATGAATCTCTCAACAGGCTCTAAAATCCACCCACCAATTACTTTCAGACTGTAATTACTGTATATGGGTGGAGAGTATGTATCCATGTTTTAGAGTAATATAAAATTAATGGAGGAAAATGTGAATTCCTAAGCATAAAAAAAGACTGAGAGAAAGATAGAGGACAGTTATGGCATAATGCATGATCTGTGGTGGGGTGGGGGTAAGGGAAAAGGGAATATGCCTGAACTGAATTGAAAAATGATGTCTAAATACAGAAAACATCAATAAAAAACGTCAGTGGATTTGAAACAACACTGAATTATTATTTTTTTTAAACCATTCAGAAGATTGACTATAGTAGTCCTATTCAGGGACATGCATTCTGTATTCTCTTGTTCTCTAAAACTTAGAAAGTTGTGGTTTCTTTGCGCATCACACTTTGTTATATGAGGAAGCTTTGCTTGTGAGTTGAGCACATTTTAGTACTCGTTCTACCCCCTGCTCCACTAGGTTCCATGAGCCTTAGTTATAGACGTCTCACTGTAGATGTGTCATGTGGGGTTAGCGAAAGAAACATTGGCAACTGTTTACTGCTGGTTGAGGAGAATAGCTCTTCTTTAAGGTAAGAGTTACTCTAGATAGACTGACTAGAATCCAGAGGATGAACTTCACTGAAGGACAGCTTGGATAATGACAGAATGCATGAAATCTAGTGAGTGTGTGTGCGGGGGCTGTATTGGTTGGTGTGTGTAGGGGAGAGGGTCTAAATTTGATTAAGGTCTATTATTGGAAATGCAAAATATCTCATTAAAATGTTCCTAAAAATATTTCAAAGGTGCTATTATGTGAAGGAAAGCAAAGTACCGTTTCCTTGTTTCCTTTTATTATGTTTTAATTTAACCATGCTAAACAGTCATTCAAAGTCCAACTGTATGAGAGGATTATGGTGTAGACTCGAAGTCTTTTTTATCAGCCACCATGTGGGTGCTGGGGATCGAACCTGGGTGCTCTGCAAGAGTGGTCAGTGCTCTTAACCCTAGGCCATCTATCCAGCCACCTCGAGGTCTTTTTTGTTAAAAAACCTTAATTTCCAAGTTTTCTGTTTGATTGTTACATTCATATTTCCTATTAGCATATTTCTGTGATTCCTTCTATATTTGTAAATTTTGGGCATTTTCTGTCTGTTGGCTCCAGGGATGAGGAGTTAACATTCTGACTGCACCTGTTGTCTGCATCCCACACTGGAAGCTATACTAATGGATTTTATCTAGATTATGATGATTATCTAAGTGCGAACTCATTTTCCCATGCCTTCTTATGGAACAGTTATGTTTTTTGTTCTGTGGCTTCTCAATCCTTTGTTTATCTTGCCCAAATTGTTTCAGATCTCTGCATTTTACTTAATCCTATGCCATTATGCTTGATCACAACTGTTGAGTTTATTTCTTTGTCAGAAACCTCACTTCAGAAGTGCCTCCATGTCTGTTAGAATCAATTGGTCGCAATTCCATATACACAGATGTTAGTCTTACAATACTCCGCATGTCCTCAGATGGATCTCATCTCTTAAATTGCATATATTTTCTCACTCAAGTCACACTGATATTGTCTGATAATGTGAGAAAGTCTCTATGAGAATAAAAATCTTCAGAAGTTTCACTAAGGATGCTAAGGATTTTTATTTCCGTTCAAATTCATTGGCTGTTTATTTTAGGATATAACACATGTATTTGAAGTTTAACATGTAACTTTAATGCCTTTATGCTTCATTTTAAATATGTCAGTGTTGCTATAAAATACATTATTATTCATCATATTATGTATAAAACACTCTTCTTTGAAATGTTTGGAATCTTTTTGTATAATGATATCATGAAATTTTGATGATTTTTATACTGTAGCTTACCTGCCCTTTTATCGACAATGCTGGAGACCTTTATAACTGCAGAAGTTCTAATATTTCAAGGCACTGTTCATTTTATAATTTCTCTTTGAATTTTCTCCCTGCTTGTTACTCATTATATATCAGTTCCTGGTGAGATGTCCTGTTTTATTATCATTTCCTATTCTCTATAACATTTAATTTTGTTATATTTCAGTGAGATTATTCTGAATTTATCAACATAATATTCAATTTATTTTCTTTGTTATATGTTCAGCTCCCCAACACTTTTCTGATTAGTTGATAGATCCTGTGCTATATAATAGTATGTCTTTTTAAAATGTTTCAAAGTTGAAGTCAAGCATACATACCGAAAAGAACACAAGTCAAGTTTATACAGTTGGATAAATATTCATAATTTGAATACAACTCCAATCACCATACAGGCTATGAAATCAGGTATTCTCAGTTGTTAATGAATGTGTGGACTCAACTATCAGTTGGCGATGCTCTTTTCTATCAGAGCAAAACATAATTTTTATGTCTCAGAACACAGAGTTGTTTAAAACTTTCTGACCAACACTGTAAACTTCTGTTTACAAAAAATTAAAAAAGACTGATAAAAAGCTGGAAGACTGAACTTACCATGTATGCCAGAATGCATGAACTCTGGTGAGGGGGTATGGATGGGAGAACAGGTCTAAATTTCATTAAGAAATGTTGTATGAAATGTACAAAAGCTCAATAAAAATTAAAGAGAAAAATATGCAAGGTCTTAGTGATAATTATATATTCCATTGTATTTATCTTACTTTAATCAGTTCTATTAGTCTTGCCCCAAAGTTAATATCATTTTTAACCTTAATAAGAATAAGAGATAGCTTCTGAGATGCACAATCAGGAAAGGTGCTTGCTGCCAAACTTCCTAATCTGAATAAAATCTCAAGGATCTGCATTGCAAAATAAGGAATCAACTTCAACAAGTTATCCTCTGGTGCGTGTATACAAACACACACACACACACACACACACACACACACACACACACTAACTGAATAAATAGGCTTAAGAACCTAAGGCTAAACAGGTCACAGGAGATAGTGGAAAACAAAATACTAGGTTTCTAATAAATACTTATATTAAACTTACTCTTAATGACTAATTGCTATACACATAGATTAATGCATCTCTCAACTCTCACCAGAGAATTTTCTTAATGTAAAATATAGTGAATAACACAGAAATCCAGACTGGCCAAGATGTAGAGAACAAGAGGCTACAGAATAGTTATCCCTGAATAGAACACCCATATCAAACTTATGCCAAGGCTCAGGGATCGTTGTGGAACAGGGATTCAAAGATTGTAAAAGCTAGAGATGGTAGATGACCACAGGAAATCGTGTTCTATTTTATTTTTTTTTCTATTACTTCTTTATATTTTTTCATTTTTAATGATATGTAATAATTTATGAGTACAAACATCCTTCATATAAAACCAATTTGCAAGCAGTTCTGCCCAAACCCACACAGCCCAAGGGTCCCACCATCCAGCTGGGGGGTGGGGCTTATATGTTCAATCAAGTTGATCAAATAAGTGTCCAGACTATAATGCTGTAGTTTCACCATTCACCCCAATTGCAGCCCTTACATTCTACCATACCCATACCCTCCTCTTCCAAGGTTGTTCCTAGCTTAGAAAAGGGGCACAGGTGGACGAGAAAAGCAAAACAGTCTTACTTTCTCTGGAGCTGTTGTTTGGACTCTGGTCAATCTGGCTGTTCTTCATAGGCTGACAGTTTGTCAGGAATAACCTTTTGATCATACTAATGAAGAACAAACAATTAAGATTATCTAGAGTATTTAAACAGTACTAATTAGTACAGTAGGTTACATCCTGGGCATAGACACAGATGTTTCAATGGTATCTTAATCCATGAATTAGGTTTTTTGTTTTTTCTTTCTGTTAACATATGACAGGGTCGTACTGTGTTTATAAACATCTCCTAACCACTAGATGATGTAAGCTTGTGGCATCAGCTGGGGGTTATTCCTCCAAAGAGAAATCCAATAGCCAATTATTAGATTGGGATATATACGGCATTTGGCTGCCTCTGCTGCACCGTCTTTCCAGGCAGGTGAGGTGTGTAGCTGGTGCTGATGGGGGGGTTTTGCTTGACTCAAGCAGACCTATATTTGCCTTAATGGTTTAGTGGCCTTTGGCAACACTCTCTGGTATTCCATAGACCAACTGTACACTTGCAAGTGTGGTCTCAATACATCTTTCCCTGCTTACATCAGGTCTTCGACAGCAGGGCCTTATTTTCTCTCTTCTTGCAAGTATCCCAGTTTACATGCAAAGAAACCTTTACCTTTTGTTGGGGCTTGGATCCCCGGCCAACATCTCCTTGGTAGAATTAATCCATTACTGATATCATAGCTCTCCTGTATTAATATATTTTGCTTAAGTGCATTAGCTTAAGGAAACCTTAAACTACATTTGGTTCTGAGTGGAGAATAATCCTTTTCACAGTTCCTATGTATACTAGTCAATTAAAGAAGGCAGTTTAGTTTTACCGTGTTGGTTTATAAGAGATTTACCTTCTCTAACATGGGCTCCAATTTTACCGTTAGAGAACAACTCATAATAATCATCTTATTTCTCTTTGTTCTATGGAGGGGAGGTAGAAAGTCTCTTGTATTAAAACTTTGTGGCACCTATAAGGTAAGATTTTGTTAGGACTCATTATCAATAGTTGTTACAAGTAGGATCCACAGAAGGGGTTGATGTCTGTAGCAGTCTGATGTTTTTCTTCTTTTCAATGTTCAGAGGGGCCAACCTTTCTTCTGGCACTTCCTGGACCTCCACCCAAGGCAAAAGCTGTATTTTTTCTTTCGCAGCTGTTAAGTTGGGGACATTTGACTGGGGCACATTACAATCTTTTCCCGTTAGGTTACCTTTAAGATGTGAATTGCAAAGTTTTTGACAAAAAAAAAGTTTCATTATATATATTATATAATATTATATATATATATATATATAGAACTATCTGTATCCCCCTTTCTATTTACAGTTTGTTTTTGACCCAGAGTCTCAAAACAAGGCAGTTGTATAACACATACTATAGGCTGTGATCAAGGCACAGATTTCATCAAATTCACCCAAGCTGTTTTGGGTGCACTGCTTGTGGTTAACTTGGGAAGCAAACTTATTTTTACGTTAAATCATCTATGGTAAAAGACAATGCACAAGATGCTACTCGACAAACAGAAAAATATATCGAACATTTTATGTGTCAATCCCAAAGTATTGTTATACCATTTTAATTAAAACAAATGTGGACAACATAAATTTATATTTCCAATTACCGTTTTTTATGAGCTTCCTACACATGGTGGAAAAAAAAAATCCTCAATTCATTTGGAAAAACAAACATGCTGTCCAAATAGCCACAGCAACCCTGAGTGAAAAGAGCATACAGGGGGATTGCTCTACCGGCATCAAACTATACGACAGGGCTATCGTCATAAAAACCTAGCCTGGTAACTGGCACAAAAACAGACCCGTTGCCCAATGGAATAAAACTGCAGATCCAAACCTGAGCACATACAATTTCGGCCACCTCATATTTTTGACAAGGGGGCCAAGACGACACACTGGAGGAAAGACAGCCATTCTTCAGCAATGGTGCTGGCAAAAACTGGATCACCCCTTTAGAAGAATGAAATTACACCCTACCTCTCACCCTGTCAAATTGTCAATTCCAGATTGGATCAAAGACCTCAACGTGAAACCCCAAATCTGAGAGGTGATAGAAGAGAAACTTGGCAGGCCACGATACAAGACATCGGCGTAGGAAAAGACTACCAAAATCAGGACAGCAGCTGCACAAGAAATAAGATTGACAATTGACAAATGGGACCTCATTAGATTATAACTCAAAAGCTATGTACATCAAAAGAAAACAATAAAGGAAGTGAAGAGGAAAACCCACAAAGTGGGAGGAACCTTTCACTGCAGATACATCTAACAAAGCTTTAATTTCCAGAGTATACAAAGCTACTCAAAACATAAAGAAGAAAGAAAGAAAACAAGATGAATCACTTCAAAAGATGGAGCAAAGAACCGAACAGAGACTTCACAGAGTGAAGAATTAAGATGGCTGAGAAACACATTCTTAAAAACTGTTCACCGTCACTAATAATTAGGGAAATTCAAATTAAGACCACTCTAAGATATCATCCTCACTCTGTTAAGACTGCCAGGATCAAGAAAACCCAAAGGATACCAAGTGCTCGAGAGGGTGTGGGGAAAAGGGAAACATCATCCATGCTGGTGGGCATGAAACCTGTACCGGCCCCTATGAAAGCAGTGAGCAGTGTGGAGAACCATTAGCAGACTCAAAATGAGCTTGCCGTTTGACGCAGTCATACCATCTGGGTATATTACCCACAAGACTCATTCTTATTGCAGATTATACATGCACGCTATATTTATTGCAGCTCGTTTCACAATACCAAAAAAGCTGGACCCAACCCAAATGCTCCCTCACTGACAAGTGGATAGAGCAAATGTGTTACATTGTACACAATGGAGTTCTATGCATGCGTAAAGAAAGACAACATCATGACTTTTGCAGGTGAATGGATCGAGCTAGAAGATATTATATTAAGTGAGTTAACCCAGTCCCAGACAGAAAAACAAAGAACGAATAGTATTATCCCTCATATTGGATGCTAGTGCAAGTAACCCAGTTGTAAATATATCTCGTGCACGGGATGAAGATTAAAAAGAACAACAACAGCAAGATTGCATCAGAAAAACTGACTGAACTGGTGAATCGGGAGGGGAGTTGGCGGGGATGGGGCGAGGGAGCGGCCGACACGGACACGGGTCTATATTCGATTATTGTATATTTAATTACATGAGTCCAACAAGTATCAAATTTTGCCAAGACTCTGTCTTGCAGGTTACGTGGTGTTTAGGAATCTTAGTTAAAAGTACCTATGTGTATTTTAAACAACATTGGTTTAAAGGTTCTGATAAACAATGGTAATGCGGGGCTGCAGTGAAGTCCTATGTGCGTTAAGAGCACTTGACTGCTCTTGCAGAGGTCCTGGGTTCAAATCTTAGAACATACATGGTGGCTAAGAACTTCTGTAACTCCAATCTAGGAGAACTCCAGTCCAGGGGAATCTGGAGACCCTCTTCTGACTCTGCAGGCATTGACGACATGGGTGCACAGAACCTGCATGCAGATCAGTACGTTCATAAACATACAAAAATAAAGTTTTAAAAAATTATAAACGGTTAAGGCCCCTTAGTAATTGGAAATATAAATTTTTGTTTTCCACATTTGTTTTGCTTAATAATTTGTGTAACAATAACTTTGGGTTGGCACATAACAAATTTCTCTATAATTTTTCTGTTGTACAGTATCATCTTGTACCATTCTCTTTTACCTGTAGGATGATTTAACTAAGAAAATTAAATTTGCTTCCCAAGTTAATGAATTATAGTCACCAAAAACAGCATGAGTGAATTTGATGAATGTTCCTATCCTGCCTGATAGGCAGCTGCACTCCGTCGGATATATGCTTGCTCTACTCCCCAATGGCTAGGAACTGACATCAGCTAGAGATTCATCAAACTGATGACTGGATAATGGAAATATCTGATACAAGACGTAACATAATTTATTCAGCAGTAAGCTAAATAATTAAATTTGCTAGTAAATGGATATAACTGTTAATATTGTCCCATTTTTACTCAAAGCCCAGAAGGACAGACACCGGGCTGTTGTTCTTCCTCTTCTATATGAATGCTAGCATTGACCCTTTAGTTTTCTTAATTTAACTTGGAGTACCTGTGGAATTCTGGAAACTAGAAAGGGGATACTGGAGGGTGGGAATCATTTGAGAGAATGGGAATAGTGGAATGCAGGGAAAATTAAGTGGGGGAAATATTGGTCTTGGACAAGTTTAAGCACGGTGTGGACATCAGTGAGGCAAAGGTTTGGGGAAAGCTAATTGAAGTATACAAAAAAGTCATATGGAAAATTATTATCTTTTAGCATAACTTAAAATATAGCAAATAGCAGGAGTTATCTTCCAATGATGGACAATGCTGTCCTTATAAAGAGAAGATGGCTAAATAAAAATTTGAGTGCAGAGTTTAAGATATCTCCATAGGTTTTATTGGTCAGAGAGACTCCAGAGTGCCCCAAACAATGCAAGCTCTTGTCATTCATCTTGGTGACCCTCAAGAACTAGAAGATAAGTCCCTATTGCTGAGGAAAAGACATATCTTAGGAGCCAGGTACAAGGAAGCAAGCTGGAACTGAACTGGACTACGGCCTGTCTTCCTGTGGGCTCTTTAAAAGAGTGCTGGGAGGTGTGTAGTATAAGCTCACTTATAGCTAAAATGAAAAAAAAAAAAACTGAGAGAAAGATGAGGACAGTATGCAGAATGCATGGATCTGGGAGGGGGGGGGTGCGGGGGACGGGAAAGGGAAATAAAGCCTGAACTGAATTGGACATAAAAATGTATGAAAGCACAAACATCCAATATAAAAAAACTAAATTACAAAAGGGGCACAGGTGGATGAGAGGTAAAACAGTACACTCTCTCCGGAGCTGCTGACTTGGACTCTGGTCAAATTCTCTGTTTCCTTTCATGGGCTGGACAGTTTTTGTCCAGGCATAAAACCTTTCGATCCTATAATGACGAACAAGCATCTAGATATATAGGTATTTAGGCAGCACAAATAGTGCTGGAGGTTACTTTAGCATAGCCACATGTTTGGATATGTTAATCCATTGCATACAATTTTCCCCCTGTTAACTATGACAGGGTCTTACNACAGCCTGGTACTGGCACAAAAACAGACCAGTTGACCAATGGAATAAAACTGAAGATCCAAACCTGAGCTCATACAATTTCAGCCACCTCATATTTGACAAGGGGGCCAAGAAGACACAATGGAAGAAAGACAGCATCTTCAGCAAGTGGTGCTGGCAAAACTGGATCACCACTTGTAGAAGAATGAAATTAAACCCCTACCTCTCACCTTGTACAAAGGTCAACTCCAGATGGACCAAAGACCTCAACGTGAAACCCCAAACTCTGGAGGTGATAGAAGAGAAGCTTGGCAGCAGACTACAAGACATAGGTGTAGGAAAAGACTTCCTAAATCAGACAGCAGCTGCACAAGAAATAAGATCGACAATTGACAAATGGGACCTCATTAAACTCAAAAGCTTCTGTACATCAAAGGAAGCAATAAAGGAAGTGAGGAGAAGACCCACAGAGTGGGAGGAAACCTTCACTGCAGATACATCTGACAAAGCATTAATTTCCAGAGTATACAAGCTACTCAAAAAACAAAGAAGAAAGAAAACAAATGAATCACTCAAAAGATGGAGCAAAGAACTGAATAGAGACTTCACAGAGGAGGAATTAGAGATGGCTGAGAAACATCTTAAAAACTGTTCAACGTCACTAATAATTAGGGAAATTCAAATTAAGACCACTCTAAGATATCATCTCACTCTGTTAAGACTGGCCAGGATCAAGAAAACAAAGGATATCAAGTGCTGGAGAGGGTGTGGGGAAAGGGGAACACTCATCCATTGCTGGTGGGAATGTAGACCTGTACAGCCCCTATGGAAAGCAGTGTAGAGAACCCTAGGAAGACTGAAAATGAGCTTGCCGTTTGACGCAGTCATACCATTCCTGGGTATATACCCACAAGACTCATCTTACTGCAGAGATACATGCACAGCTATATTTATTGCAGCTCCGTTCACAATACCAAAAAGCTGGAACCAACCCAAATGCCCCTCAACTGACAAGTGGATAGAGAAAATGTGGTACATGTACACAATGGAGCTCTATGCAGTGGTAAAGAAAGACAACATCATGAACTTTGCAGGTGAATGGATAGAGCTAGAAGATATTATATTAAGTGAAGTAACACAGTCCCAGAAAAACAAAAGACGAATGATATCCCTCATATGTGGATGCTAGTGCCAGTAACCCAGTTTTAAATATTTCTTGTGGAGAGGGATGAATATTAAAAGAACAACAACAGAAAGACTGCATCAGAAAACTGACTGAAATGGTGAATCGGGAGGGGTGGGAGGGGCAGGAGAGGGACACGGACACGGGTCTATATTCGATTATTGTATATTTAATTTACGTGAGTTCAACAAGTATCCAGTTTTGCCCAGACTCTGTCTGCAGGTTACGTGGTGGTTTAGGACTTAGTAAAAGTAAATATGTGTGTATTAAACAACATTGGTTTAAAGGTTCTGATAAAAACGGTAATGCCCTGGGGCTGCAGTGATAGCCTAGTGGTTAAGAGCACTGACTGCTCTTGCAGAGGCCCTGGCACCCACATGGCGGCTAAGAACCTTCTGTAACTCCAATTCCAGGAGAACTCCAGTTCCAGGGGAATCTGAGACCCTCTTCTGACCTCTGCGGCATTGCACGACATGGGTGCACAGACCTACATGTAGACAGTACGTTCATACACATACAAAAATAAATTTTAAAAAATTAAAACGGTAATGCCCCTTAGTTAATTGGAAAAATAAATTGTTGTCATCCACATTTGTTTTACTTAAAATCTGTATGACTATAACTTTGGGATTGGCACATACAAATGTTCTCTATAATTTTTCTGTTGTACAGTATCATCTTGTACCATTCTCTTTTACCTGTAGGATGATTTAACTTAAGAAATTAAATTTGCTTCCCAAGTTAATGACATATAGTCACCCAAAACAGCATGAGTGAATTTGATGAAATCTGTGCCTTGATTCCTGCCTATAGGCAGCTGCACTTCCGTGATTACTGCTGCTCTACTCACAATGGCTAGGAAATGACATCAGCCTAGAGATTCATAAACTGATGAATGGATAATGGAAATCTGATACATAGACGTAACATAATTTATTCAGCAGTAAGCTAAATAATTAAATTTGCTAGTAAATGGATAGAACTGGTACATATTGTACCATTTGTACTCAAGCCCAGAAGGACACAGGCTGTATGTTCTTCTCTTATATATGAATGCTAGCATTGACACTTTAGTTTTCTTAATTTAACTTGGAGTACCTGTGGAATTCTGGAAACTAGAAAGGGGATACTGGAGGGTGGGAATCATTTGAGAGAATGGGAATAGTGGAATGCAGGGAAAATTAAGTGGGGGAAATATTGGTCTTGGACAAGTTTAAGCACGGTGTGGACATCAGTGAGGCAAAGGTTTGGGGAAAGCTAATTGAAGTATACAAAAAAGTCATATGGAAAATTATTATCTTTTAGCATAACTTAAAATATAGCAAATAGCAGGAGTTATCTTCCAATGATGGACAATGCTGTCCTTATAAAGAGAAGATGGCTAAATAAAAATTTGAGTGCAGAGTTTAAGATATCTCCATAGGTTTTATTGGTCAGAGAGACTCCAGAGTGCCCCAAACAATGCAAGCTCTTGTCATTCATCTTGGTGACCCTCAAGAACTAGAAGATAAGTCCCTATTGCTGAGGAAAAGACATATCTTAGGAGCCAGGTACAAGGAAGCAAGCTGGAACTGAACTGGAAACTTCCTGTCTTCCTGTGGGCTACTTTTAAAGTGCTGGGAGGTATGATGAATATCACTTATAGCTAAAAATGAAAAAAAAAA
>VZQC01003102.1:2110289-2259579 GCA_009823505.1 Rhizomys pruinosus | reverse complement strand
CTAGGCCATCACTCCAGCCCTCAGTGTTACATTTTATCCCTTAACCATACCTAGTGGATCATTTGTTTCACTTTTTAAGCTACTAATGGAGAGCTGGGCCCAATAGCCAAGCCTGGAAGCTGAGCACTCAGGAGGTAGAGGGAGGTGGATATCTCAGGCCAGCCAGGTCTGAGTTCCCAGATAGCTGGGGCTCAGAGAATACTCTGTCTCAGAAAAGAAAAAGAAGATATTATTAGAGAATAAAAACAATGTCTACTTATCTACACTGTATGCCCATAGATTTTCATGAAGTTAGAAATGATTTGAAGTTAGGAAAAATGATATACCTTTTACTAAAATATTTTACACAGGTAAATGAGAAAAGAATTCAATATAAGGGACAACATCACCAGAAAGAAAAACAAGCAAAGGAAACAGTCTAAGAATTAAGAGAAGGCCATTTTGTTAAATTATGGAAGACAGTTTAGAGACATTGGGAGAGAAGCAGACATATTATGGAGTTTCTAGTCCATAATCATCCTCATAAAAAGTAAAACATAAACTTTTGGCTAGGAAAGACACTGTAAATGGCTGTTTGAAAATAACTTTTCTGGTCTTAAAAAGTTCTTACATATTTTTAGCATTGCTTTCAATGAACTGAAGATACTTTGCCTTAATATACTTGGTCTAAAATTACCAGATAATATCATTGTTATTAAAAGAGAAAAACCCTACAAATTCTTTAGGTTTTATTCCTCAATTATTGTCCTCTTCCCCTTTATGAGTACTTTTTCACATAGATATATGTTTAGTTGTCTTTTTTGTCCATTTTCCTGTTTTGTTTTCTTATTTTACTAGTCAGTGTTCAGAATATGCTCCTTATTACACACACTAAGTTGAATAAAGTCAATGATTTTACTGTGAAGAAATGGTAGGTGGTATGACAACAGAAGTTTAATAGGATTTAAATACATCAGATATGATTTATCAAAACATCATATGGTAGATACTTAAAGCATACAATTTTTATGCATTTGTATATTTAAATGTTTTAAAAGATTGAGATTTAAGTGGTGTACTACTGCAACATCAACATTTGTAGACTAGAAAAGAGGATCAGGAATTTGGAGCCTGGATAATTTGGCAAGATCCTCTCTCCAAACAAAGAAAACCAAAACAAAAAAAAATTTAAATTGCAGCATTAAATTAATTGAAAAGCATGGAAAATGTAACAAATATTGCCATATTCATAAGAAGGTGATGACAGTGTGGTGATATATTCCTTTAATCCCAGTACTTAGGATGTAAAGGTGAGCAGATCTCTGTAAGAATAAGGCCAGCCTGGTCTACACAGTGAATTCCAGGCCAGGTGGGGCTACAGGGAGACTTGTTTTCAAGAAATCTGTTTTGAAAATCTAATGCATCTCCCATAATTCTCTCCCTATTACTTTAAATATCTGCTTTTAACAAACATATGTTGTTTTTGATGTTTTACATGCTGGGTATTACTGGATCCTGATCAAGTTTTTTGAAACTTAAAGCTATAAATTGGTTGTAAGTTGCAAAGAAATAATCTTTAAACTACATCTCTTGTGTGTAGCTGTTCATTGATCCACTACCTCGCCTTATGGCCATGCCTACATTTTATAGTCATCATTACAAGAATAACAATGCTAGTCTGTTTCAACCAGTAGCATTAACAGATGCCAACAGCACAAGAAAGCACATGGGCTTTCAAGCGCACCTTTCAGACTGACTGACTGCTTTTGTCTGGGGAATATATTTACGATGATATTTCCATTCTTTCCCCCAGCTGTTCTAAACATTTATTCAAAGAGCTCCTGTTTCCGGTCTATAATTCTAGTGTTTCAATAGTGTTTCCTTCATGTCCTTTCCTTTTGCTCAGAATAACTTAATAAAAACTTCAGGAGAAATATCAAAGATAGATTAGAGCTCTCAAACATTCTGAAATGGTGTCCTCCAAGAATGGTGGATGCTAGAAAATGGACATTTGGAAAAATCCAACAATTTTCCACATGGTTTGATTTCCAATGTTTTCATTATTGTCAAATATATTCTTAAATTCTAATTTTAATTTTAGTCATTCAAATACATATTGTTACTTATTCTGAAATGTTTTGCAAAAACACTAAATGGCGAAAGTAAATTATGCCATATTTTCACTCTCTAAAGATTATTTCGTTTATTCTAGTCTTTGTTTCATTTTATGTGGTGTAGCTCAAACCCAGAACTTTGCTTATCCTTAAAGCATGCTTTGAATTTTATGTAACTACTGTCAATGGAATCCTCCAGATGTATTTTGGAGGACCTAGTCCTTATTTCTCAGCATGTTCATTTTGGTGTGTCCCAGTGTTCATATATTGTTATTGCAT
The DNA here is from genome assembly GCA_009823505.1 of Rhizomys pruinosus. Lineage (NCBI taxonomy): Eukaryota > Metazoa > Chordata > Mammalia > Rodentia > Spalacidae > Rhizomys > Rhizomys pruinosus. The sequence continues at coordinate 2,257,207 of VZQC01003102.1, read as the reverse complement.
ATCACAAATTAGTTGTATACATATGCTACAGTTTCACATCTTGTGCAATCATTTGATGATGGATGCTTTGGCTGTTTCAATACTACAAACGAAGTCACCATGTGGTACATTAAAAATATTAAATAGTGCTAAAGAGTAGTTAATAGCACTGGCTACTCTTGTAGGGGACATGAGTTTGGTACTGACCATCAATATGGAAACCAACAGCCAGCCATCGCTAACTCCTGTTCCAGGAGGATTTGGTGCCCTCTTCTGACATCTTCAGGCACTGCACAACGTGGGTGCACTTACAGCATTTTAGGCGAAACACTCATACAAATAATAATCAAAATAAATGGAGCTGGGGAGCTGAAGTTTGGGCTTGGCTCGCAGGGTGTGGGCAGCTTGTGCCAGAGCAGCATGGCCCAGAGGTTTCCGGGAGCTGGGGAGCTGAGTTTTGAACTCAATTTACAGGTAGCTGGTGCCAGAATGGCAGTGGAGAATACCTGTGTGCAAGCAACTCAACCAAACCCCCCCCCCCCACAGTGGCAGTGCTCAGAAGGTGATATCTGGTTTGTTACCCACCAAGTTCTTGCAGAACAAAAGGGAAGAGTGAACTACACCTCCCAATATATAACCAAAATTGAAAGCTTGAAACCAACTGAATTGAAGCCAACCAATTGTAGTCAACACTCCATACATAAGGAGAATACAAGGAAGGCACCTGAAGGAATCAAGGAAAGCAATCCTTCAACAAGGTGAAGAGGCATTCAAGATTCACATCAGAATACAGGCAAAAATGCAAACCATATGCTGAGAGCACAATGAAAGAACAATATGGGGAAAGCACAGAACAACTCCACACCATACTCTATGGAGCATGTGGAGAACTCCTTCAATGGGATCTCCCCAAATGTAACCCAGGACACAGATCATAGAATAACAATCACAGATATATTCAAAGAAACCATGGAACTAAGAGAAGAGAATAAAAAACTTAGAAAGGACCTAAAGGGAGACAAGGACAAACTTCGGAATGAACTAAAAGGAGAAAATGACAGACTCCAGAAGGAAGTGGAAACACTGAAATGATCCAATGCTGAAATGAAAAAGGAAACCAATGAGCAAAACGAGCTACAAGAAAAGATTGAGAAGCTCCAAGAGGAAGTGGAAATAGTAAAGAAAACACAGGAAGAAATGAAAAAGGAAATCGAACAGGCATTCAATCAAAAGGAAAGAATGAGAAAAAGTATCAGAAACAGAATGGAAGAAGCAGAAAAATGAATATCAGACCTAGACGATAATACAGAACAACTAAAAAGCTCAAATAAAGACTAGGAAAAATTTTTTAAATTTTATTTATTTTTTTTTATGTGTACGAATGTACTGTCTGCATGTAGGTTTGTGCAAACGTGTAGAGCAATGCCATGCCATGGAGGTCAGAAGAGGGTGTTGGATTCCCCTGGAACTGGAGTTAAAGATGGTTTTTAGCTGCCATGTGGGTGCTGGGGATCAAACTCAGGTCCTCTGCAAGAGCAGTCGGTATTCTTAACCACAAGGCCGTCCCTCCAGCCCCAAGGAAAAATTTTAAAATGCACAAGAGTGGAACAACCAGGAAATGTGGGACACTATGAAAAGATCAAACCTCCACATCATAGGGATAGAGGAAGAAGAATCCCAAGAGAATGGTATTGATCAGATTGTCAACAGAATAATAGATGAAAATTTCCCCAAATTAAAAAAAGACAAACCCATACAAATACAAGAAGCACATAGAACACCAAACAGACTAGACTAGCAAAGAAACTCCCCCCACCATATCATAGTTAAAACACTAGACATGCAAAACAAAGACAAAATTCTGAACGCCACAAAAGAAAAACAAGTTACATATAAGGGTAAAGCTATCAGGATTACAGCTGACTTTTCAGTGCAAACTATGAAAGCAAGAAGAACGTGGACCAAAGCATTCCCAGTGCTAAATGACTACAAATGCCAAACCACATTACTGTACTGAGCAAAAATGTCAATTCTAGTTGAAGAAAGAGAAAAATCTTCCATGACATAAACAGGATGAAAGAATACATGTCCAGAAAACCAACCCTTCAGAGAATACTCAAAGCAATCCAAAGGACATAGGAGAGGACCAAATACCCCTAGGCAACTTAAGAGAGAAAAATAATAAAATCAGAAATGCCAAAGTAGAAACCTAGGCAAAAAATGCAAATGGATAATAAGGTGAAAGGAAGCAACGCACACCTCTCAATTATAACCTTAAATATTAATGGACTAAACTCCCCAATCAAAAGGCATAAACTGGGAGAATAGATTAGGAAACAGAACCCATTGATATGCTGTCTACAAGAAACCCATCTCACCCTCAAGGATAGGCACCAACTTAAAGTGAAAAAATAGGAAAATATTCCAAGCAAATGGTACAAAACAAAAGCAGGAGTTGCTATTTTAACATCAGACAAAATAGACTTCAAAGTAGAAGCAATTAGATGAGACAAAGAGGGCCATTACAAACTTATCAAAGGGAAAATTAACAATGAAGACCTCGCAATCATGAATATATATGCACCAAACTCCAGTGCACCAATGTTTATAAATACAACTCCACAGGACATCAAGGCACAGATTAATCCCAGCACACTCATTGTAGGGTACTTCAATACCCCACAGAGTCCTTTGGACAGATCAACAGGACAAAGAATAAACAGAGAGACATCTGAACTGAACAATACAATACAGGAAATGGATCACACAGACATCTTCTGAATATTCCACCCAAGCACCAGAGAATATACTTGCTACTCAGAACCTCATGGAACATTCTCCAAAATTGACCACATACTTGGACACAGAAAAAAACCTCAACAAATACAAAAAAACTTGAAATAATTTCATGGATTCAATCAGAACATAGTGCAATAAAGCTCAATATCAACATCAGGATAAGCCGCTACCTACACGAACACATGGAGACTAAACAACACACTCCTTAATAATGAAAGGGTCAAGGAGGAAATAAAGAAAGAAATAAAACCATTCCTGGAACTAAATGACAATGACAGTACAGCACAACAAAACCTATGGGGCACTTTAAAAGCAGTCCTAAGAGGGAAGTGTATAGCCCTGGAAGCATACATTAAAAACAAACAAACAAACAAAAACAAGACAAAACAAAACCAGAAAGAGCACAAGTAAATGAGCTAACCCTGCAGATAAAAACACTTGAAAAACGATAACAAATAAACCTAAATGTAACACACAGGAAGAAATAACAAAAATCAGAGCAGAAATCAATGAAATTGAAACAAAGAAAACAATACAAAAAAATCAATGAGCCAAAAGTTGGTTCTTTGAAAGAATAAACAAGATAGACAGACCTCTAGCCCAGTTAACCAAAAGAAAGAAGTAACAACTCCATATCAATACAATCCATGATGAAAAGGGAAATATCACAACAGACAATGAAAAGATCCAGACAATCATATGGGAATACTTCAAAAACCTATACTGTACTAATGTTGAAAACCTAAGTGAAATGGATGAATATCTGCAATCTAAGGAATCACCAATGCTAAACCAAGAAGAGATTGAAAGCTTAAATATATGAAGAAATTGAAAATGTAATAAGAGACTTCCAACTAAAAAAGCCCAGGTCCAGATGGTTTCACAGCAGAATTTTATAAAACATTTAATGAGGACTTACAACCATTATGACACAAACTGTTCAGAAGGATACAAGCAGAGGGAAGATCCCACATTCCTTCTCTGAAGCCAGCATTACTCTAATACCAAAACCAGGCAAGGACACAACCAAAAAAGAGAACTACAGACCCATCTCATTAATGAACTCATGGAAAAATTCTCAACAAAATACTTGAAAACCATATACAGACCCACATCAAAAAGATCATTCACCATGATCAAGTTGGATTCATAAGAGAGAACCAGGGATGTGAAACATACAAAAATCAGTAAATATCTTAAAACACATAAATGGACTGAAGGACAAAAACCACACAATCATCTGAATAGACACAGAAAAAGCCTTTGAGAAAATCCAGCATCCCTTCATGATTAAAGTACTAGAGGGAATTGGACTGGAAGGATCATTCCTGAACATAATCAAAACCATATATAAGAGACTCACAGCCAGTATCATCCTAAATGGGAAAAGTTAGAAGGATTCCCCATAAAGGTAGGAACCCAACAAGGCTGCCCCTTGTCACCACTCCTCTTCAATATAGTGCTTAAAACACTGGCTAAGGCAATAGTAATGCAAGAAAAGGAAATTTAAGAAATACTAGTTGGAAAAGAGGAAGCAAAGCTATCCATATTTGCAGATGATATGATAGTTTACCTAAAGGATGCTAAAAACTCCACCAGAAAACTCCTAGAAATGATTAACATTTTCAGTAAAGTGGCAGGATACAAAGTCAACCTAGAAAAATCAGTACCCTTTCTTTACAGCAACAACAAGCAACTGAAGAAGGAATAGAAGGAGACCTTCCCAATCAAAATAGCCTCAAAAACAATAAAATACCTAGGAACAAACCTAACCACAAAACCCCAAAGATCTCTACAACAAAAATTATAAACTCCTGAAGAAGGAGATTGAAGAAGACATCAGAAAATGAAAAGACCTCCCAGGCTCATGGATTGGAAAAATTAATATAGTAAAATGTCCATTCTACCCAAATTAATATACAGATTCAACACAATTCCAGTTAAACTTCCAAGGACATTCTTCACAGGCTTGGAAAAAAAATTCTTAAATTCATATGGAACAACAAAAGTCCCCGAATAGCCAAAGCAACCCTGAGCCAAAAGAGCAATACAGGGGAGATTTCTATACCAGACATTAAACTATACTACAGGGCTATAGTCATAAAAAAGCAGCCTGGTACTGGCACAAAATCAGACCAGTAGACCAATGGAACAAAACTGAAGATCCAAACTTGAGCACATACAATTTCAGTCACCTCATATTTGACAAGGGGGCCAAAAAGACTCAATGGAAGAAAGACAGCATCTTCAGCAAATGGTGTTGGAAAAACTAGATCACCACTTGTAGAAGAATAATATTAAACCCTACCTCTCACCCTATACAAAAATCAACTCCAAATGGATCAAAGACCTCAATGTGAAACTCAAGACTCTGAAGGTGATAGAAGAAAAATTTGGCATCATCTTACAAGACATAGGCATAGGAAAAGACTTTCTAAAGCAGCTGCATAGGAAATAAGGTCGACAATTGACAAGTGGGACCTTACTAAACTCAAAAGTTTCTGTACAGCAAAAGAAACAATCAGGGTAGTGAAGAAAAAAACCACAGAGTGGGAGGAAACCTTCAATGATACATCTGACAGATCATTAACTTCCAGAATATATAAACTACTAAAAAAACAAAGAAGTAAAAAAACAAATGATTCACTCAAAAAATGGAGTAAAGAGCTGAATGGAGACTTCACAAGTGAGGAAATAGAGATAGCTGAGAAACATCTTAAAAAGTGTTTGGCCTAGAAAGATGGCCTAGCGGTTAAGAGCGCCAACGACTCTTACAGAGGACCCGGGTTCAATCCTCAGCACCCACAAGGCGGCCAAGAACCGTCTGAAACTCCAATTCCAGGAGAACTCCAATTCCAGGGGAATCCAAGGCCCTCTTCTGGCCTCCGTGTCATTGCACGACACGGGTGCACAAACTTGCATGCAGACAGTACATTCATACACATACAGAAATAAATAAAATTAATTTTAAAAAAGTGTTTGACATAGCTAATAATTAAGGAAATGCAAATTAAAACCATCTCACCCTGATAAGGCTGGCAAGGATCAAGATAACAAATGATACTAAATGATGGAGAGGGTGTGGAGAAAGGGGAACACTCATTCGCTGTTGGTGGGAATGCAAACTTTTACAACCACTATGGAAAGCAGTATGGAGAGCCCTTAAAAGACTCAAAATGAGGGGCTGGAGAGATGGCCTAGCGGTTAAAAGCGCCGACCGTTCTTGCAGAGGACCCGGGTTCGATCCCCAGCACCCACATGGCGGCTAAGAACCGTCTGTAACTCCAATTCCAGGAGAACTCCAGTTCCAGGGGAATCTGAGACCTTCTTCTGACCTCCGTGGCTTTGCACGACACAGGTGCGCAGACATACACGCAAACAGTACACTCATACACATAAATAAATAAAATGAAAAAAAAAAAAGACTCAAAATGATCCTACCACCTGACCCAGCCATACCACTTCTAGGAATATATCCATCAGACTCTTCCTACCACAGAGATACATGTACAGCCAAGTTTATTGCAGCTCTCTTCACAATAGCAAAGAGCTGGAACCAACTCAAGTGCCCCTCAACTGAGTAGTGGATAGAGAAAATGTGGTACATCTACACAATGGAGTTCTAAGCAGTGGTAAAGAAAGATGACATCATGAAATTTGCAGGAATGGATGGAACTAGAAGATTTTATGCTAAGTGAAGTAACACAATCCCAGAAAAAACAAAAGACAAATGGAATCCCTTATCTGTGGATGCTAGTTTCAAGAACCTAGTTGTAAGATAAACTGAACAACATTAATGTTATATTCCTCATGATCTAAAGACAACTATGCTCTTACAATGTGGATTCCTAAACAGGTTCTAGAGCTGACCTAACAATTCCTTTCAGTCCTTGGGTTTTCAGTACATGATGGAGGGTATGTGGATCTTTTAGAGCAATATGGGATTAAAATGGAAAGATGTGAACCAAGCAATATGATATGGAAATAACATACAGTTTGTTTCCAAAGGATACTATTTTAATAGAGGTGCAATGTAATAGGCTGGTGCAACTTAGCCTTTCTGAGTTCTTAACGACCATACTTAACGCCCATACATATTTGGCCAAGGGACCTAAGGGATAACTTTGTTCCTTGCCCTCAGAGGTCAATTAAGTCTTAGGGGATTATGCATGGGAGCATATCCTGAAATGTCCTGCAGACATAGGTCACCAGTCTTCCTGTTTAGGGACTTCAACTAGTGTCCAGTCTATAAAGAGGAAAGTCTGCTCATGCTTCAGAAAAGGAAGCCTGGTTTAGCAAGACCTGATTTTGTCCTTGAGAGGATGGAACTGGAAAATGATAAGTTGAAGGGAGCAAGGTGCTCCCACCCTCTTCCCTCGCAAAACAAACAAACAAACAAACAAACAAACAAACAAACCCCAAGAGACCCCTAAGGACCAGATCTTCAACTGACCTCGAGAAAACAAAAACCTTGGTTAATCTGGGCTAACTGTGTGGCCTTAAGCATCCAAAAGGAAAGTACAACCAGATATAAGTAATCAGTAAGACTAGAGAAACTGTACTGCAGACATAGAACTTGAGATTTTAGTAAAGAGACAAAAAGAAAAAAGAGAGAGTACTGTTGTTTGGCCTGTCTTCAATTCTTACTGGCAAGTGCATCAACTCTGTGGCTGCCACCGCCTTTGGCACTCCTCAAAGACATGAGACACAGCTTTATAACATTCCAATATGGACTAAGGACTCATGTCTCTCCAAGAATCCTCCAAACCTTCAATGCCAGATGGGGACTAGTGAAATACCCAGCTTGTGGACTAAATAGCTAAGGAAATGTAGACTGACATTGTTGGACTACCTGAGCTGTATCACAGAGGCCAGTGCAGGGGGATCAAGACAGGATGCGTGCTTACTGGACTTAATTTGGGGGACCATGGGAGGGAAAGACCCCCAGGTGGAGCAAAGGTGCAGGATTTATAGTTGTTTGTAAATATATTCTCCAAGTTTATGGATTGTATTTTCATTACTTTAACTGAGATGGACCATCAAAGAATAAAGATCTGCAGCAGTTAACACACAGTAGACATTTATCTACTGGATGATGCTTTTGTTTTCATAACTAAGAATATTTCACTTATAAGATTATAGACATTTCTCCTAGATACTTTAGAGCTTTAGGCTCTAGGTGTAGACCGATGCTACATTCTGAAATATGTTTTTGACTTGTTAAAAATTATGAAGAATTAAAGGAGAGGGTAGTTATTCAACTCTTTCAAGATCTTTCTTAAAAGATCTACCCTTCAAATGTCTGTTTGGCCACTTATATTTGTATAAATACACTATTATCTTGGTTTCTTGATGTAATTTTTGTGCATTATAGGAAGTACTGAAATTGGATAGTTTTGGTGACTCAAATAATTTCTTTCAAACTTGTTTTGACTATTTGAGGTCTTTTTTATTTCCAAGGAAGTTAGACTTATATTGTCAATTACTATAAAAAACATGTGATGCCAATTTGGAACAAAGAGATAATATTTCTATGAAAAATTGGTTTAGTTGGTCCAAATACAAAGTTGGTACAAAATACAAAGTATCTGTATTTTGTTTTGTTTTGTTTTTTTTAATTTTATTTATTTCTGTATGTGTATGAATGTACTGTCTGCATGCAAGTTCGTGCATCCGTGTCATGCAATGCCGCGGAGGTCAGAAGAGGGTCTCGGATTCCCCTGGAACTGGAGTTCTCCTGGAATTGGAGTTTCAGACGGTTCTCGACCACCATGTGGGTGCTGGGGATTGAACCCGGGTCCTCTGTAAGAGCGGTCGGTGCTCTTAACCGCTAGGCCATCTCTCCAGCCCGTATCTGTATTTTGAAGATGATACACTTTTGTCATCTGAAGACATAAATTTAAAGTTAAAGGGTTAAATGGGAGATTTTATTTGAGGTGATGAATTATGAAAGCAAATTGTACATAGACAACTAGCTCTCCTCTATGCCATAGATTATTTTTATATTATTCGAGACTAAAGGGGTCCCTAGAGGTGTGAGACAAATACAAGATGCATTATACTCTAAAAGAGCTGCTGGAGTTTTACACCTTCCGCAGACCGAAATATGGGAAATGTGTATGGTAACTGGTGATATTATATAATGCTAAAAAGAGCAGAATGTTGAATCAGGCAAAATGATGTTGATTTATGTTCTCCAAATAAATGTCTTACGTTTAATATTGCAGCTCCTGGAACTGGAAGGGTTTATAACAATGTGTTGACCATCTGTGACACGCCACAGACAGTGCACTGCAAGGTAAAGATGCAGACGTTCTTTGGTTTATGAAGAAGGGATTCAATGGCTGAGGTAGATTAAAATGTGAGGACAGAGCTGCCGTTTAATATCTAATCTTCTCTACTTAGAAGGTCAAGAAGACATATTAGCACTGTGAGAAATAAAAGTGGAAGTGTGGAATTAATATCCTCAAACTATGTGGTCCATGTTCTCTGTAAGACAAGACATACAGTGAGAATTACTGCCATTAAATTGAGAAACCCAAATGCAATGAAGATAGCTAGACTGCGAACTGATTTGTGCCAAGTGGTAACACAAATCTCAGAAGGATAGTGGACAAAGTTATGGTGAAATACAGCGGAAGAAAATCAACCCTGCACATCTATTGATTGTGTATTTGGCAGAGATGTTGCTAGAAGTGAGATAGATAGGGATTCTACTTAATTCTTAATTCTTACTTGATATGTATAAGCAGAAACGTTTTAAGTCTAGTTAACAGAAGCCTAATCTGAATCATACAAATAGACTAATCCCTCAATCAATTCCTAAATGAACCAATTTATATGTCAATATATTTGAGATATAGAAACATGTGGTCATTCAACTCAAGAACGCCTGAAGATGAACTACAGAAAATATATACTATTGATATTCAATCCTTCTCAAAATGGGTTTATGGAATTTTCTTCAAGGAAACTATTCACCAAAGGAAATGATTAAGTCTTTAGAGATGCCTAGCTAGAGAGAGGACTTCGGGACCTTAGACCATCACTGAAGTTCCAGCTGACATTCTTCTCAAAATAAGTCAAAATTCATCTTGTTATTTTCTTAGCTCTGGAATTCCAAAGTAGAGTATATGTTATAAACAGCTGTCAGAATCACCACATGTTCCATCATCCATTGAGTAAGGGCACTGATAGAAGCAAAGGTTAAGGGAAGCTGTAGGAGACAGCTCTACTTTCCTGTAGAAATTCCAGGATTATTTTCACTATTAATGAGTTGAAAGAGGCAGAGGTGGAAACTGATGTCACACCTATTTCTAACTCCATGCTAAGATGGATCCTAAAGAATGATAGCAGGTATGTGGCAAGCTGAAGTAATTACTATCCCTGTATGAAATGTGCTTTAAATGCTTAGGCAACTATCCATATTATTTTATACCTGATAACCAGCTATTGATTTGTCACTGATCTGCTTTCTAGTTGATTTTCGTTTTATCATCCTTTCTCAAAAGGTTAAAAAGCCACTCCTCCTTCATCTTGCAAAGAAACACTAGTTTACATATTTGTGATTAAAATGTAGTTTACAGGGCTTGTGATCAACTTTACCATTTGTTAGAATATCCTGTGTCCACTGCAAAGATGATTTTTGTTCATTAACTCTAATCAGCAATGAGTAACAAATTATATGAACTTATTAGTATAATATTTGGTTGTCAAAGGGTGAAAACCATCTAAAAATATATAAATGGTGCCTGTAATAGTGACACGTACCAGCATATCTGATAATTTTTGAAGTGTTTGTAGTATAGAAAAGCTGCTTTTAACCACTGGCTAAACCTTACAAGTAAACCACAGTCCAAAATTTTGGACTTTCCAACTTCTCCATATCAACAATCTCATTGTTGGAACAGGTTTTGACCTACTACCGATCTTTATTAGATTTTCAATACTAAACTGTAAACCATGCAATCTGAGCTACCCATCTTGACCTTCAGTCCATGAGGTAATGAATTTGGCTACACAACACCTTCCCCACACCATGCATAAGTAACCCATATATAATTAGACCTAAGTTGACACTGGAAAACACAAGAAAATTTGTTAGGACTAAGTGGGTGCAATGATGATAGCCCACACTCTTGCCATACTGCCTGCTCTCTTCCACTCTGCACCTATAGCTTCATATGAGCTCCTAAGATCAAGGAGAAAGGAAGAAAATGCTACGGCATAGTTTACAGGTACTACATCAAAATGTATGGCTGAATCATTGGATAATGTTTCTGGATATCCTTAGGAACAATAGTGAAGAGAAATTTCCCCAGTGAGCAAAAATTAAAGCAGTACCACAGTTAATCATCCTGCTTCAAATAAGAAATAGCCATATGTGCTGTTTCATGTACTGTGGCAAGTTGCTTAGCTGGATGGTCAGGAAATTGTAAAGTTCATGATTGAAAATTGGATGACAAGGAAATTTGGGCAAGAAGACACAAATTCCAGCAACGTCATTTGTGTCTCATGTAAATGTGGACCAGACAAACATAATTTCAATCACCATGTGGATAGGATGATTATTGAAACTGTCACCATGTTCCCTGCCTCTCTTGTTATTGATGAGCTAAGTGGGTGGAAGTTTTATGTGGGCTCAGCTACAGGAACCTCCAGTAATCAGGCTTCATTTTCATGACCACAAATATGTGGCCAATATGAATGCAAGAGAGGCCAGCACTGATCCAGATAAAACTTTATTCCTGTGGTGATCTGAATGAAAGAAGTCCTCTATAGGTGCCTGTGTTTAACACTTGATCCCATTTGGTGGTGCTATTTGGCAAGGATGTAGAACATTTAGAAGGTGGGAGTTTGCTGGAGAAAAGATAGCTAGAAGAGGATTTTGGTTACAGATAGCATGGGTCTCTCTCTCTCTCTCTCTCTCTCTCTCTCTCTCTCTCTCTCCCTCTATGTCTCTCCTTCTCTTCCTTCCTATGGGATGAAAATGTGATGAGCCAGGTTCTACTGCCAACACTCCCCCACTGTGATAGATGGTATTCTTCTGGAACTGTGAACCAAATAATGAAGAACCACTCCTCTAAGTTGCTTTTTGTCATGATATTTTATAATAGGCAACAGAACAGTAACTAACACAGATCCTCATCTCTGGCTTAGGATTCAACTATATCTTGTGTGATTAGTTTGGAGGGTCACAGCAGGGCAGTGTTTGGATTTATAAGAATGCATCCTTATATTGGATATGAAGTTGACATCTCTAGATACAAAATTTCTGCCCAAACAATAACTTATGGACTTAGAGTGTACTTCATTCAGCATCAAGTTACTCCATACAGTATCAGTTACATTCAAGGAAATCACAGGACAGTAAAAGATATGCATCAATGGGTGGTGCTCAGGGATCTCAATCACATCATGGTGATCCCACAATCCCAAATCTAAAATCTTGAGAGGATGCTTGAATGCCTTTTGGAAGACCATCACAAACCTGGCCAAATATATTTGCTTACAGTTCTTATCCAAGTTTCTTCATAAAGCTGTATATGCTCTCAAACAGTGTCAGATAAAGAGCATTATTTTCTCTTAGACACAAGATTTTCTATTGCAGAAATTAATGGATGGAAATAGAAATGAAACATCTAATTATTACTCTAATTACCATTATGTCAAATTTGTGCCTTCTGTTTCTGTAGCTTTATGAACCGATGGCCTATAGGTCTTGGTTCTGTGGGGAATACAACACTGATTCTGCTGAACTAAAAGCTGACATTACTACTGCTCACTGTGGGCTCCTCCCCTACCAGTGAATCAGTCACCATACTAGAGGGTTACCATGAGCTGAATAGTCTTGACTATCACGGTGTACTTTAATATATAATGAAGATTATATAGTTATAGTTACAGATTACACAGAATCCCTGGGCAGTGATGGTTACAAGAGTATTTGGAATATAAAACATTCAAGTTACCTCTTAGTATTACTACATCTTAAAGATTAAGGTCAATGGGAAAACACATAACTTTAATTCCGAAAGGATTACTAGTGGAAACCTCCTTCTATGTTGAGACATCATTCTATCTGCTAGAAAAGGGTGAGGAGCTCATGTGATTACTGACAAGAGAGAATATAGAATGCATGTGGACAGTGGAAGAAAATATTTGTAAGTATAACTTTCACAAGTACAGCCATGGGACTAATTAAAGAAATAAGGACTATATTTTTCATGAGTATTTTTCTTATTTTCTTATAAAGAATTTCATATTTATTTATTTATTTATATGAATATACTATCTGCGTGTAGGTCTGTGCACCTGTGTTGTGCAATGCCACGGAGTCAGAAGAGGGCATCAGATTCCCCTGGAACTGGAGTTAAAGCCGGTTCTCAGCCACCATGTGGGTGCTGGGGATAGAACCCGGGTCCTCTGAAAGAGCAGTCGGTGCTCTAAACCACTAGGCCATCTCTCCAGCCCCAGGAATTTCATATTTATATCCATCCTCACAAGTACATCTGTTCATATATTATAGATCTCTCTCTCTCTCTCTGTATATATATATATATATATATATCCATTATATATGATATATATATCCTGTATATACACAAGAAGTCTCTCTGTAATATATAATACTTAAGAATTTCCGTTTCTATTGCCTATGCTCACCAGCCTCACCTAAAGATATGAGTGATCTCAAAATCGGAAGAATTTTCTAGGCTACTTTAAACATCTCAAACACATGGGAAGGGGAAGTCTGTAGTAGGGAATGTTAATTTGAGGATAGTTTGTTTCATAACTCTATGATATTTCTTTATCAATAATTGATATTTGGTAATTATTTCAAACTTAAGTTTTAGCTTTGTTTGATTATGGCTATGTTGTTTTCTTTTTTTATCTTTTTGAGACAGTGTCTCCCTGTAGCCTCAGCTGGCCTGGAACTTGCTCTGTAGACCAGGCTGGCTTTGAACTCACAGAGATCTGTCTGCATCTGCCTCCCAAATGCTGGGATTAAAGCCAGTCGTGTGCCAGCACACCCAGCTGGCAATGTTATTTTCAAAAGTATTGGTTAACTGGCAATCATGTGATTAGAAACCTCTAGGGGACAGCCATAAATTCGAGAAATATAAGAAAGTACATTTTGATCTACTAATTTAGCTTACTCTTTCTATTCTTATTTATGTAGTCACAACAAAAGAGAAAAGACATTTTTTTTGTTGCTCCAAAGTCAAACTTTTGAAACTCCCAGGTTTCAAATGTCTAAATTCTAAATTATTATAAATTAAAATTTACATAATAATTGGAATTTATACAGCTGTTAGAACTAGGTGTCATGCTAGATATGACTATATTTGTTTTTTTAACATTTTATTTATTATTTTTATTTTATGTGTATGAATGTTTGGCCTGCATAAATGTAAGTGCACCATGTGTGTGATACTTACAGAGGACAGAAGAGGGTATCAGATCCCCTGGAACTGAAGTTAATGATGGTTGTTAGTCACCATTTGAGTGTTGGTAATCAAATCTGGTCTTTCTGCAAGAGAAGCTATTGCTTTGAACTGCTGAGCTATTTCTCCAGGCCGCTGCTATCATATTTGCGCTCTGAGACAAGATGCGTTTCCAGCAATAATTTAAAGAGAGGGAAGCAGGAGTTTTGGTGCTGGGTATCCATCCCCTGGATAAATCCTCTGGTGAGGATGAGAACTCTATCTTCTTCTGGTTATTTAAAAAGCAGATAGGAACTTGAGTTGCTTGTTTACTTATGGTTCAAATTGTTAAGAATTGCAATTTTCCACTTCCCAGCCTGGTGTGATAACACTAAAAGATGTCTACATGAATGCTTTTAGACAGTCAGCTTTTAAAAGTATCCTTGTTTTGGCAAAGAAGCAAACACCTCAGTTTGCACTCATCATGAGTTAGGAAGTACCTTTAAACAAAACAAACACCACAAATATAGTGGTACGTTCTGCCCCATATCTTATCTTATGGTAAGGTGAAGCAATGGATCTTTATGGCTCCATCAGAAATGAAAGAGGATTTCATGGTAGAAACAACCTTACTGCACACATCTTACCTCCAAGTATAAACTGTGAGACTTTGCATCATTTAATTACTCAAGAGAATCAGCCTCCTCTGTTGAAGATTAACTTGATAAAATTTAAAATTTTAGCATTTAGTGAAACAAAGGCTTCAAATTAAAGTTATGTTTAGTCGTAAAATTATCAAATTTCACATGTAAGGAAATTATGGGCTTAGGATTTAGGTACTTCAAATTTCAAATAGATTGATTTTATAGAGTGTCAAACAATGCATTGGGTTTCATCTAAAAGCTATCTTAGTTTTGTTAAAAGCAATACACATTCTAAACCAGATCTGCCTATTGCAAGTATCTTTGAGGACAGACAGTTCCATTTCAGTGTGAGTTTCTTATAATTGTTTAAGACCATAAATTGTAGATCAACCTTTGGTTACTTGTTCTTATACCTTTGGAGTGAGATCCAGCCATTTAAGGCCTTTGTCCAAATCATAATTAATCTTGTGATAATGTCCCTTGTCTTTTAAAGCCATTTCCCATTAGAAAGGCCTATATGATTTCTAAGCACAGTGGACAGCAATTTTATTTCTGTGAAGAAAGGACAATCATATGTTCAAGATATCACTGTAAAATAAATAATGTTAAAGGCTTAACTTGAGCTATCATTAGTCTTCAAAAAATTTAATTGGCCCCAAAGGATTCTATGGATTTAAAAATTTGGAGAGGGAATTGAACAGAAGGAAAGATGTTACAGTTATCATTTCTGTCCCTGAGGCAAATGCTGGAAGGCTTCTTAGAAGCAGAATGGGAACTGTGTGCTTGGGGGATGCCCAGCAAAGGCTAACAGGAACCACCTCATTTGCACTTGACCTTTGCAGTACAGTTCTAAAAATTGAACTCAGCCTATAGCCTTGCCAAAAGGAATACATAAGCTTTACAGTTTTGACCTTGCCTAATTGGGAAACAATCAGATATATCAGAGTGAAAGAAAACATGCTTTTATTTTTCAAACCTATCTCTCATGCTTATAAAATAGAAAGGCAGGCCCAGGTAAGAAAAATGGGGCATCAGATAGTAGGCAGAGAACACCAAGTCTATTTGGGACTAATCACACTGGGAAAAGTGAAGAAAATAATGTATGGGAAAAAGGAAGAAATGATTATGGACATTATATTACCATTTGGGTGTGTGTGCTTTGTCCTCGAAGGAGTGCTTATACATATGCACAATTAGTTTTGATTATACATGCAAATATTAAATCACTTCATTTGGGCTAATAGAAAAAAAGAGATGTTAAAAACTGTCACATATGAATGCAATCCTTTCGCTTTTTCTTGACCCTTTAAAAGGGAAAAAAGAAAAGTCTGCAGTAGTTGTGCCAGGAGGAACAGATGTTTCTGTTGTGTGTCTCTTACTCCCTAGGCATATTTGAGAATTCTAAATATAAACGTTCAAACAGACAAGGTGCAAACACACAGGAAATAAGAGGAGTGTGAAGATTCATTTAAGCAATTCGATCTGATTCACAACTTTTCACATGAATAAAAAAATCAGACACATTGGAAAAAATTGGTTTGGCCATATTAACATCATGGGTATGACATGCATCTTAAAAAGAAAGCAAGTTCTAAGAGCTAGCCAATTTTTAAGAATACTCTACAATATCTGAAGAATAAGCAGGCCAAGATTCAAAGATGCACACACTCATTTGATTTTACATAAATATTCATGCCTTTATATTTACTGTCCTCATCTGTAAGTATTTAAAACTCAGTCATATTTATTCCTGTGTTCTCTGGTAACTGACAGGTGAGACAGAGTGTTTTCTGATTAGTACACTCCTTAGAATATGGTCATTTTGGGGCTGGAGAGATGGCTCAAAGGTTAAGAGCACTAGCTGCTCTTACACAAGACCTCAGTTCAATTACCCTCATATACACACCAGGAAACATCCATCCATAACTCCAGTTCAGGAGAATCTCAAACCCTCTTCTAAGCTCGGTGGGCATTACATGACACACTTAAGTGCATGCAGCCAATACAGTCTTACACAGAAAAGTAAAAATAATAAAATATATATTTTTTAAAAAAGAACATGGTCAGGCTGGGTGTGGTGGCGCACACCTTTAATCCTAGCACTTGGGAGGCAGAGGCAGGCAGAGCTCTGTGAATTCCAGGCCAGCCTGGTCTACAGAGTGAGTTCCAGGACAGCTGGAACTACAGGAAGACCCTGTCTCAAAAAGACCAAAAAAAAAGAACATGGTTGCCTAGTGATGAATGTTTCTAATCAGGATGCTGTCAGAACTTAAGTACACTCTGGGTCTCCAAAAAATCTTATTGACCTCAGCCTTCTTCAATAAGCTGTTGAGTAAACAATTTCTAAGTTGGTTTATTGGCGGAGCCATTCCTGAAAGGTTCACTACCTGATGAAGTCCCAGTGACCTGACTCATCTGGGTGAAGTCTGCTCTCCAGCTGATCTTGGTTTTCAACAATTCTTTTTATCATATTAACTGTTATTTTTCTGGCCTGCTTGACTTTCAGCTTTCTAGCAGTTAGGATACCAGCTTCTGCCTCAAGGAGTGGAAATGACACTTTTTTGCCTTTTCTTTTCTTTTTTTTTAATTTTTTATTTATTTATTTATTTATTTATTTTTGTATGTGTATGAATGTACTGTCTGCATGCAGGTCTGTGCACCCATGTCGTGCAATGCCGCGGAGGTCAGAAGAGGGTCTCGGATTCCCCTGGAACTGGAGTTCTCCTGGAATTGGAGTTACAGACGGTTCTTAGCCGCCATGTGGGTGCTGGGGATCGAACCCGGGTCCTCTGCAAGAGCGTCGGTGCTCTTAACCGCTAGGCTATCTCTCCAGCCCCTTTTTTGCCTTTTCTAGAAATGAGTACTTTGTGAGAAATAATGACACTGTGTACACAAATTAAAAGTATGATACAGTAGCAATTAAGAATTCTACAGAAACTGTATCATGCACAGATTGCACAGGTAAAGAAAGGAATTTTCATTTCATGGTCAGGTTTAAACTAAAAAGAAGATCGTAGGGCAAAGTGAAACTAAGTCCAATGAGGCTGTGGATTCTAGTGATCTGACTTAAAGATTAATAGCCTTTAGAAAAATCACCTTAACAGAAAGTGTAAAAAACAGAAACTGAGGAAAACAATGACCAGAATAAAACAAGATATGAATGAAAACTACATCAGCCACGAAATGGCTTACAGGTCTATCAAACAAGGAACTAAAGTAAGAAAAATAAAGTTCTCTATTGTTAAAGCTTTAAAGCTCACTTTTTACACTGTCCAGCACCTATGTAACCACAAGGCATAAAAAATGAGGCCCTGAGAGTTAAAAGTTACTATTAACTTTGTTTTGCTGAAAAACTGCTAAATTGATTAGCTGAATGGCTGTACTATTATTGTTTTACTTTCTTGATGTCTCAACTAAGTGATTGTACCATTTATTGATTGTTTTACTGATTTTGATGTCAAGAATGATTTCAGGTGTGAATTTTCTGAGAAACATTTACTGGGAGGTTGGGTTATTTTTTTCATCATTAACTTAGGCTTGCATAACCTGTACTAGTTTTAGGGTATATAAAAATAAACATTGGGACCTGAGGGGTGGAGAAGAGAAGAAAGAAATCAGCAGAGTGGCAAACCTGAAAGGCCTCTGCACAGGATCAGAGAAGGCAAATGGATGCTCTCTGTAATCCTTACATGAAGAAATTGGCAGAGTGATGAACCTGAGACGTCCTCTGCACAGGAGCAGGGAAGATAGATGCTCCTCAGGTCACAAAAAGAAAGAGATTATTGGGTCTTATTTGAATAATTTCTTCGTCACCTCTGCGACCACCCACTTCAGGAGCTGAACCTGCTGGAGCTGGACTCTGGCAGCTTATCACTTAAAATTTAGAAAAAGACAATTAAAAAGAAAATTAAATTCAATATATCAAAACCAAATGTGCTTATTTTTGACTGTGGCAGAGAGCTATGCCAAATTTTATAACTGTATTTGATAGCACTATGCATCTGAATAATATATATTTGAAGGCATATATAATATTTTTCTGGTATATTCTTCAAATAAATTAAAATATGCAATATGGTATGTTAAGACTTTATTATCGAATCTCTTTATATGTTTGATTAAATCCGGACTTGTTTATCTTGTCTTATAAATATTATTTTAGCCTATGCAAAAAAATTATTGATGTGGTGCCCAGATAATTACTCATCCCCCAGCTTTTGTTCAGTGCTGGTTGAAAAGGTCCGTTTCTACCTCTGTCTATGGAGAATTGCACTTTATTGAAAAAGGCTTACTTTGTAATAAAATTTATGCTCTTCCTTCAGCTCAGAACCACAGGCAGTCTACTGTCAATAAAAATTGACCCAGGTACACAAAATACTATTATGGTCACTTGTTAAGGATGTCAGATACTAAAACTAAGTTTTCTTATAGCTAAGCCATTATATACATGGGTCTAACTAGTGATTATGTATGTGGTTTCTGAATATAAAATAAAAAATCACAGTGGATTTATTTAGCACTGGCAAAACCTAACATTCATGAAGTTAATTGGTCATCTAAAATCAGAAGACAAAGTAGGAACCCCTAAAACTTTTCCATCATTTTTCTAGATAGTAAATGAGGAGCAATATCATGTCCTTTGGGGAAAGACACAGATTATTCCCAATGCCTTGAAGGGTAGGATGTCCATATGACAACAATCCCTCACTTCATCGGTGTCACCCTGGTTTCTCAAATGGATAAATGGTGGATGATTTTACTCTCTAGTGATTAAACATCTAGTACATTTTCAATTGCTGTGCCAGATGCAGTATATCATCTTCCAGATGCAGCAGCATATCTAAAGCAGATTAACTAAGCCTCTCCATGTGTGGCAGTGGATTTAACCAATTTATTTTAATTAATAGCTTTAAAAAAATAAACAGAAACAGGTCGTATTCACAAGGAATGGACAAGGCTGCACAGCTCCTGTCTTGGTCTGGGACTATGTTAGTCCTGATTCTGGTCTGGCATCTGGACATTCAAGAGAATATTGCATCAGCTCACATTGTCTATGCCTAGTTAATTGGACCTAAATGGCAAAAAACTTGGCAAAAGCTGTGGATCACTGACTGAATCCAGACACACACTGGTGACTGAAAGATACACCCTGATATTCAGTGACCTGCCAAATAAAGGAAAAGTTTATTGAATTTAATATGCCAGGGCTCACGGGCACATCCTCTTCTACCAAAAGAAATGTATAAATACATATATTACAAACAAACCTTAACAGGGAATACAACACTTGGTCAGTAGCTATGTTCACATCATATGTCATACTCCTTACTTGGAAATGTTCCATCCTGTTTATCTGATAATTCCAGTCTTGATTCAAGTTTGACCAGGCCACAAAGAAGCAGGACATGCTAATGAGGGGTCGAATAATGGCATCCTGTATCCCCTCCACTGTGAACAAGCAGCCTTGATACTTTGAAAGAGTACATGGTTGACACATGGTAGAGAAGTGGTTTTGAAATGTGGGAACAAATGCCACAGTACCATGTTGGACTTCTGGAAATCTTCAAGGAGAAAGTTACAAATCAGAGCACAGACTCCTGTTGTCTGAAGAAAGAAATTCTCTTGTGAGGCTGGAGAGATGGCCTAGCGGTTAAGAGCTCCGACCGCTCTTACAGAGGACCCGGGTTCGATCCCCAGCACCCACATGGTGGCCGAGAACCGTATGAAACTCCAATTCCAGGAGAAATCCAGTTCCAGGGGAATCCGACACCCTCTTCTGACCTCCGCGGCATTGCACGACACGGGTGCACACACTTGCATGCAGACAGTACATTCATACACATACAGAAATAAATAAAAATTTAAAAAAATTAAAAAAAAGAAAGAAATTCTCTTGTAAGCAGGAGAAAAATCATAAACCTTTCAAAGAAAGGACCTTGAGGGAAGAAAGGCAGAATGACTCATGCAATAATTACAGTATAAGGCATCAAGATCAACTCAACCTTGGCTTACTGAAACATAGAAATAATGACAGGTTTCCAGCACCCACAGGGCAGCTAACAAACACCCATAACTTCAGTTCCATGGGATCCAACACCCTCTTCTGGCCTCCATGAGCAATGCTTTCACATGATACATATACTCATGCAGGCAAAAATAGTTATATATATATATATATATATGTATATATATATATATATATATATGAATGATAGGTCAACAAATGAAAGAGATGAACAATATTAAAGCATCTTTGTCTAAAAATAAGAATATATAAAACCATACTAAAAAGGATGAGGATATCCCAAAAGGGGCAAAGGGGCTGATTAAGAAGGCTAGCCATGTCTAACACTAGATGACAATGACCAACAAAATGCCACAATTTGTTTCTAAACCATAAGACACATTTAAATAATTCAATTCAGATATAGATAAATAAGGGATAAAATACAAATTTATCCTCTTAAACAGTTCAAATAATTCATGAAGATAAATGGCTCTGCAGGACATTGGCTGAGTTTCCCCCTCAAATATGGAAACACATAGTACGTTTATTCTAAGAGCAGTATCTGTAAACAAAGAAGACTTGCAAGCAAGTCAAGAAGTAGTAGTAGTGATGATGATGATGGTGATGATTCATTATTATTGTTGTTCATTATTATTGTTATTACTTATATTATAAAAACTTTGTCAACTACCATTTCTATCATCAAGGATAACATCGGCAAGGCAAATCCTAATGGTAGCATATACCTTTGACATGATGCCCAAAACAGCATTTTACTTCTCTACAGTGCTTAAATAACACAACATTTATCCACTCAGTGGAAAAATATTAAACATACATAAATTGTGAGGGACTTTCCAAAACATCAGACCAGGAATTCTGAATACTCTCAAAATCATCAAAAGCATGGATTGTCTGAGGTCAAGGAGACATGACTGCTAATCATAGTGGTCTCTATCATGGGATCCTGGAACAGGGAAATCTTTACACAAAGAATGAATGCATGATGTATTTTAGGACTTAATGGAGCTCTATGGAGTCATGAATAGTTCCAGATCTACCCAAATAATATAAGATTTTAATGATGCATGAAAGTGGGACTGAGTCATGTAAGACCCCCATGCTACTTATATTTTTCTATAAATGTTAACCTTAGTGAAATGAAATAAAATTTTTAATGTGATTTCTGAAAGATTTCTGAGCCCAAGTGGAGCTTGAATCAGACTACCACTTGTGGAGTTTATACTGTAGGGACAGGCTTGTCCTTCCAGACCTTGGAGCCATCAAGTCCCAAGCTCCAGTGATTCCAGCAGCAAAACACTGAAAAGTAGAAGCAGGACATTTTCAATCGGTCCAGACAAATCCAGAAGGATTAAGGAAGTTGTCTATGTAGGTAGTCAAGACACCCGATTGATCAGAACCTTTCCGTCATTTCATACCTACAAACGATGTGGGTTTCAAATGACCTTTGTGTGCAAGAACTAATTGCATTCGTGAATGCCAGCAGAAAACATACTGTAACTTCTCTGCAATATTAGCAATAATAGCCCTAGATCCTAGAAGAAATTTTAAGAAGCCTGATCAACTGGGAGAGCTCATAGTATATAACACATTGCTGGGCTTTGTATGGAGTGAGACATAGCTGGAGCCTAAAATTAGACACAAAGCAGTGTAAAACAAAATGGGCTAACTAGTTTATTGGAAACAGTTTGAGCATTTTTGTGATGTGTATTAATGCCTATCAGAAAGTGTTCCCTGGCCTAGCTCAGTATTCAAATTACTTACTCTGCAAACATAAGGATGTAAGAGCCAATTCCCAGAGCAACACAGAACCGTCAGTCATGGTATTATGCCTCTGTAATTCCAGTGCTGGGGGTCAGGTGGCAGGAGGATATTGGAGGTTCACTGACCAGCAAGTCTAGCTAATCTGTTTGCACCAGGTACAAAAGACCTTATCTCAAGATTAATCCCAATACACAGAAGGCAGGGGCAGGCAGATCTCTGTGAAATAAGGGCTAGCCTGGTCTACATAGTGAGTTCCAGGCTAGCTGGGGCTACAGGGACACCTGCCTCAAAATCCAAAATAGATAAATGAATGAATGAATGAATAAATAAATAAATAAATAAATAAATAAATAGCAGTAGGGCAGGATTTCAACCTCAGGCCTCAGACGCTTAAAGAGGCAAAACCTCCCCCCTGAATAAACATAAAAGAAAACTTTTCCTGGCAAAGAAGTACAAAGACCAGGAGATGGTATCCCCCTTTCCTTTTCTTTTCTTTTTTTTTTTTTTTTTTTTTTTTTTTTTTTTTTGTCTTTTTTGAGACAGGGTCTCCCTGTACCCCAGCTGACCTTGAACTCCTCTTGTATACCAGGCTGGCCTTTAACTCACAAAGAATCCGCCTGCCTCTGCCCTCCTGAGTGCTAGGATTAAAGCATGCGCCAGCCTGGCCCCGGCAGTATCCCCCTTTTCAATAGCTATAATATACCCCTTCTCATGTCCTCGCCAGTGTAAAACAGACTCTAAACTACAAACTACTTTTTTCAATAAAAATATATGTGTACATTTTTATAGCTATTATTCATTTTGCCTTTACGAAACCAAATAACAGAAGCCAAACAGCCTCACACACAACTGCCTCATGGGATGGCTACCTGTCTAATGGCACAGTGAGTTCTTTGGGTGTATTTTAATATAGAAAGGAAATTAAACAGTTTAGGATTGACAAGTACTTTGGTAAGATCTTAGCTTTCTCTGCGCAGCGAGTTCCCAACACTTCATAGCCAGACATAAGTAGAGTCCTTGATTTAGGAACATCTGTCCCTACTATTTCCCTTTTCTGGTTCTTCCTTTCCTTTACCTCTGTGTATCGTTCCCGTTTGCTGGTGTGTTGGTTTGAAGGAGTGTCCCCCCATAGGCTGTAAGTATTCAGACATTTGTCTCCATGTAGGTGGCACTGTTTTTTTTGGAGGTCTTAGAAGGGGTGGCCGGGCTATAGGAAGTACGTTATTGGGGGGCAGGCTTAGTTGAGTTTAACAAGCCTCGTGGTCTCGCTTGCTCTTTTCTCTCTTCCTGTGCGCCTTGGGCGAGATGTTACACCTCCGGCTTGCTGTCCAGATCCGCCACAATACCAATGCCTCCTGTCACAATGGAATCTAATTCCCTGGAACCGTCAATCGTAACTCAAATAAACGCTTTCTTTTATAAGTTCGCTGGTCGTGGGTGTTTTATCACAGCAACAGAAAAGTGACTAATACAGTAATTTGGTACCTGTTGAGAGAGGGTGTTTTGGCTGTGAAAACCTGACCATGTGGATGTTTGGAGAAATTGTAGAAGACTTTGGAACTTCAGACTAGAAAAGCTGTTGACTACTGTAAGCATAGCTTAAGGGGCCATTCTATTTGAAGCCTGGAAGAAAGCAATGGCGCAAAAAGTTGTAGTTCCATAGGAAAATAAAGACGAGATACCAGCAACTGGGGATATTTTGATAAAGAGTCTGGGAGCAGTTTGCCCACGCCCAGATGGACTTGGTGTTTGCTGTGCTGGTTTTCACTCTTGTTTTTGGTCCATTGTTTCCTCACTATGCCTCTCTACAGTCCAAGTCTCTTCTGAGACTTAGGCCAATCTCCAAACTGTAAGCTCCTGATAAAATCAAAAGAGAAATTACATATCCCAATGTAACAGTGGAACCGAAGATACACATTCCCATTCCAAAGAGGAGATGGACGAGGCATAGTGAGATAATACTGGACCAAAACAAGAGTGAAAACCAGCACAGCAAAACACCAAGTCCAGTAGCTTTCCACATCAACTTCTGGGACTTTATTCCAAAGGGCTTAGATGGCTCGACTCTTCCAGGTTTGTGTTGCAACATACATCTCTTTCTAGGCCGGTACCACTCCCCAAATGCAGCTCTCCTTGGCAAATATCACACAGGTCCTGACATCTCGAAATGGCCTTCTGTGGGGGGGGGGGGTCCTCCGCTGCCAACAGGCTTCACATTCACAGCTTCATGCAATGGCCATCAGGGCCTTCTTTATTAAGCGACGCCCCTGCTGCACTCTGCCTGACCTTGGCAGCTCTGTGAAACTGTGGAGGAAGAACTGTTGACCCCTTCACTCTTGCAAACTTCACGCCTCTAAAGCCAGCACCATGTGATCGAAACTGGCTGAGTTTGGCTGCAAGTTTTGGGATGGACTCTGTCCTACTTCAACTACATTTGCCATTTTTTTCTGCTCTGGGTTTGTTGGAGGATTAGCTGGGTGGTGTGGTAGTGCCCTGAAGGAACTGATTCTGTTGTTTACTTTAAATCTCCAGGCCTCTCCTTAATCACTTTAGTCCCCTTACAAAAGGGAGCCTCTCCTTCACAAGCCTTGGCCACACCTTTAATCTTCACAGTGTACTTTTCAGATCCAAACTGTACATTCTGCATTTCCTTCTTCCCCATTTGCTCTTTTTCACTGTAGATCTGTATAATATTCACCATTAAAAGCCACGCCACCATTTCTACATTAGGCTGTTTTGAAATATCCTCCACCAAAGACATTAGTCCATTGCTTTTCAACTTAGCATCAGGCAAGCATCTTCCAGGCTTCTACTAAAATGGCCCCTTAAGCTCTGCTTACAGTAGTCAACAGCTTTCCTAGCCCAAAGTTCCAAAGTCTTCCACATTTCTCCAAACTTTGTATTTTATAGTTCAAAATTTGTCTTCCTTTCATTTCATCCTTTACCTCTATTGTACATGTTTCTAATACACATAGTTATATTTTATTCTGCCTAAGAATATATTCAAAAGAGGTCCTTTAAAATCCTTGCTTTCTTGTTTGAAAGCTAGACTACTCATTTTATTGATCACTTTTTTCTTGACTCTGAGAAATGTTTTGGGTATTTATCATTTTATATTTATATTAAATAACCAAAATAATAATGGATACTGTCTCATATTTTAGAGGCTATTCTTAATGTATTTTTATTCTAAAAACAACAGTTTTATGCTAGTAAGAAATCAATTTGACAGAACGTGACACCTTTCTCCACTGTAAGAGTAGCAGCTGAAATCTTGCTGATTTTCCTCAGGCCTCTGTCTTGTTCTAATTTGAGTTACTTTGGATCTTCCTTACAAATTGACCACTTTGTAGATGTCATTAGCTAATATATTCTTGGGCTTCTCTTGCAGATTTTACATATTGTTTCTTACCATTTTTTCTATTTCTTAATAATAGCATTATCAATTTATTCTTTGCTCTGAAATTTGAATGCTTGTTAAAACTTCCAAATAAGCAACACTTTTTATTAAATTAGCACCTATTTCCAGTGTAATCCATACTGACTAGAAAGCATACTATATACAATTCAAATATTTTAAGGACTGTTAAATCATTTATTGTTTTCTTGACCTAGCATAAGATCCATTTTGGTTACTGTTGTTTGTATATTAATAATACTATGTACATCACATATACTACTGTATAATTTTAAAATGTACATATGAAAATTAAAATATAGATAATTATAAATCTTAAAAAGTGATCTTACATTGATTAATAACAATATTTTAGTGATATTCATTAAGAACAATAGTATCCAAACTAAATTCAGGAAGAAAAGCCAAATCGTGCACCTCTTCTCATGATTTGCATTTAGATGACCATTTGCTAAATGCTTTCTCTATTTTTAAATATAGTTGTTTACTAGTATTTATTAATTTTCCTATAAAATCTTTAGCTTTTAATACTAAGCAGTTAAAATTGAAAATATAGAGATTATAAAACAAATTGTGCAATCTTGTTAATACATGAGAAATTCTATGAAATAGAAAACTAGATTTTCAGTATAGTTAAAAGCAACAGCATCTGCAACAAAATTATCATGTATTTATAGACTAATTGTCAGTTATCAAATATATTTGTCCAGTAGAAATGCAGCAATACAGAGATCTCTATAGTGAGCCAAAATTTGTTGCTCAAAGAAAATACACCCTTACATTACTCAAATAGCAAATGTTCAACTCTAGTCACCTTGGTGCTCCTGAACCAACTCAGGCACTTAAATCATTTCTAAATATTAATCCTTTTATGTTTAGTATCTCGAGTTAACAGCCTGAGAGATAGAAGATATTTGGTGTACTCTTTGACATTATATCCATATTTCAGCCATTGACATTGGGTAAAAAAGATAAAAGCATTCTTTCTTCTAAAACACTGCATTTTATTTGCCAAGCATATTTTTTCTCTAGAAAACATCATATATTTCATTAGTCACAATTGCTTTACAAACCCACCTTTAAAATCTGGTTGAATATTGTAGGAATAAACTGGAATTCTCATTTAGGCAAGTCATGGCTCATTTCTCAGAACTGCATTGAATTCTGGGAAAAAGAGGTTAAGAGTAAACAAGTTTGAGATAATAGTATTCCTTATGTAGCAATTAAATCCACTTAAGCCTATATCATACTTTTTTCTTCTGAACATTTTTGAACAGAGGCTGAAAATAAAAAGACTCTAGAACATCTATATCTATATATATATATATATATATCTAGAAATAAATGTTAATTAATCTTCCAGCCTAAGCCTCACGTAGAAAGCTATGCTTCACTATGAAATGTCCACCAGGAAAGGATAGTTGGGAGATCTGGATTATTAGAAGAGGTTCTTAGAGGTTATATCTTGCCTTAGCCCCTTCATTTATTTTCTGTTTCTTGCCTCCTGCAGCCATGTGAGTTGCTCAGCACTGCACGTCTCGGCTGGAGGTTGGAAGGAATACTTCTTCCCTCAGGTTGT
Organism: Rhizomys pruinosus; assembly: GCA_009823505.1. NCBI lineage: Eukaryota > Metazoa > Chordata > Mammalia > Rodentia > Spalacidae > Rhizomys > Rhizomys pruinosus. Next base: position 2,229,570 of record VZQC01003102.1, on the reverse strand, counting down.
CTTGCTTATATATTTATCATCATCAAGTAAACTAAGATGACACCATTCTGATCTCTGCTGATGCTCCAGCCCACTGCCTGTAAATAGCCCATCACTGGTGACCACCTGTATGAACATGTTTATTCATTTATAAGAAACAAAGACACTGGAACTGTGTAGATGACTTTCATAAAATGAACAAAATCTGGACTAATGACTTAATTAATCTTGGTAATCTCTCTATGTTTTGTCTCGTGTCTTGTGACCTGGGACCCTGATCTCATTTCCTAGGCAAATTCAAGTTGGTATTCCACCCAAAAAGATAATGAATGAATGTGGGTGTGCTTGAGTATTAATGTACCAAAGCATTGAAAAGTGGCCTGTCAATCTTTATTTCATACAGCGAAGATTGGTAATGTAACTTGACCTTGACTGAATGAGATACTCTATTACTAGGGAGGAAGGTGTAGGATTGGCTCTTCAAAGATTATGGTGGAGCAAGCTTGTGCTTCTCCAGTTGAAGCCAGAGAAACCATTTTAAGTACATTCATGGGTGGTGTCTGACTTGAGGATACAGTTCCGACACAATAGTTCTGCAAGAAATCTAGGGCAAACATTGTCCTCTGAGTTTGTGCCCACTCTTATAAACTAAATTCAAGAGTCAGGATTTTTGTTCAGGTAATTGTAATGTTAGCATAATAGTAGTGCCAAACAGCTCTGCAAATCTGGAAGTACAGCCTAATGGTTTGTGCTGGTAGGAGGACAAATCTTAATGCCAGAAACTAGGTAAAGAGTATTGGTGGAGCTCATGATGTTTCAGAATAATAATTTTAGGGTAATCAGGTTAGAGTCTGTTTTAGTCACATTCACGTTGTCCATAGCATGAGACTTTGAGGGAGGCTGATTTATAAATGATGAACTAACCTGGTGGTGATTTGTTAAATATGTACAGCATTCAGGCTGTGGAGATGTTATTGCTGGTGCGTTTTAGCCAAGCTTACAGTAAAAATTGATGATGAAAAGCAGAGGGGAAATAAAAGACTTGAAGAGGTGCAATTTTCTCAGAGGCATGCCTTCTACAGAGATCAGTATCATTGAAAAGAAGCTTACTATTTTGCATTAAGAAAATAGAGGAAATGCTTTGAGGATCTCACCATAATTGGCTAAAGCCAACCTACTGCAGTTTCAGGAGTACTAAAATATTAATTCAATCCATTCATTTTTTTACATTAGGAAGAGACTATGTCCTCAGCTCACTCAGGGCCAGCCAGGTCAGTTTTAGCTCACTTTTAGCTCTCTAAGTACTCAGGCTATGTTAGATGCTGTACAAGCTGGAGGCAGACCTTGGTGTTATTCATGGGATACTAGTTTGGCAGGAACCTAGAATACAAGCATTATAGGTTCACGGGTGCTTCAAAAGATATTTCAAAGAAGATTGGAGCACAGGTTATTGGAGATACAGTAACAGTGAAGTTCTGCAAATAACACAGCAGAGCAGGATTGGATCCCGGTTAGAAGTGAAATCATGAGAGTGTCCAGTGATAAAAATTATAGTGAAGCGGATCACCAGGCAAGCTAGGCTTGCACACTGTGTACTCTGCACCATGGCTCAGCATGGAACTGCAGGATGCAACGATTTCCCTGTATGCTGTAGCATTTTGTGGGTTTTGTGTCTCTGCTCTGTGCATTCATTCCTATTTCTGTTTAAAAATACTTTATTATTTTTATTTTATGTGTATGTGTATATTAGCTGCATATATGTAAGTACACCCCTGTCATGCAATGTCCACCAAGTTTAGAAGAGGATATTGGATCTCCTGGAACTGGAGTTAAGGACAGTTTGCTATCATGTCCCTGCTGGATATTCAACCTGGGCCCTCTGCAAAACAGTCAGTGCTCTTAACCACTGAGCCATCTCTTCACCCCTAAATTTTTTTCTGTGCCATGTCATCGTGGAAGTATGCAATTTTGTTCATTATAATAACTCACAGTTCAAGTTTGTCATATGTATCAGACAAGACTTTGAATTTTCTTTTGAATAATTTTGTAACTGTTAAGACATTGAGCATTCTTGGAGATGAAATGAATGTGTTTTGCATCATGGGATGCCCTTGGGAACCCAGGATTGGAATGTTGTGGTTTGATTTGAAACTGTGTTGAACACATTATCTTGAGCTTGTTGTGCTAATGCGGTTTGTTCTAGGAACTTTAGGAGACAAGGCCTAGGTTGATGATCTAGGTCCCTAAGGGTGTATTTTCCTTATAACTGATTCCCTGCCTGCTCTCCTCATTGAGCCCACCTCCTGTCCACACTAAGCTGAACAGTGTCATATTCACTCTGTAACCACTGTCATCTTATTGTCTCTTCTCTAAATGTATGGGGTCAAGCACCCCATAGACTAAACCCACTAAAATCAGAAGACAACATAATGAGCATAAAATTTCACAATTTTAAGATATCAATGCTAGTCACAACAATAAGAAAAGTAACTAAAATATACAGTTTATTACTTTAGACAAATTCAAATGTGGATACCACCTCCTCTCCTTGTTAAGCTTGTGGCCTAGGCAGAGACAGCTTTTAGAATTATTATGTCCTCATTATACCAACTGGTATAGCAAAAGGAGAATCACAACAGAGGTGTTATTGAATAGGTTATTCATTATGCAGATGGTGCATTCAAAGCACTGAGTACTGTGGTTGCTATGTACAATAGGATAAATGTAACCCCCAAATCCATGTTGAGGCCTGACACTCAAAGTGACAGAATTTGGAGGTAGTGCATTCAGAGTGTTATTATTTAATGAGGGTAAAGCCCCTATGAATGACATTAATGTCTTACAAAGATTCAGTAAATAACTGATGATCTGCTGTCTGTTTCTTTTTTCAGCCATGTAACAATACAGAAATAAGATGATCATCTTTGAAGACATCTGGAAACAAACCCCATTAAACAGTGAATTTGTATTGTCTTAACCTTGGACTACCCATCTTCCAGGATTGTAAGAAATGTTTATTTCTTGTTATCCAATCTAGGTAATTCTTTTTTGTTGCTGTTGTTTTGTATTCTACATTTAATTTTATTATTATTTCATTTATTTCTTTATTTTTATTTATTTAGCCTTTTTTAGACAGGGTCTACCTGTTGCCCCAGCTGGCCTGGAACTCACTCTGTAGATCTGCCTGCCTCTGCTAGGATTAAAGGAGTGTGCCACCATGCCAGGCTTATTTATTTACTTATTTATTTTAATTTTTTTCTTTCTTTTTTTATTGATGGTTTATGTATTTCATACATCATTTTTCATTTCTGTTCAGGCATATTCCCCTATCCTTTCCCCCCACCCTACCCCAAACCATCCCAGATCATGTATTCTGTCATAACTGTCTTGCATCTTTCTCTCAGTCTTATTTTATGCTTAGGAAATCACATTTTCCTCCATTAATTTCATATTATTCTAAAATATGGATACATACTCTCCACCCATATACAATAATTACAGAGTCTGAAAATAATTGGTGAATGGATTCTAGAGCCCATTGAGGGATTCACATTGTAACAGCATAGTTGCTTTCAGATAAACTAAAAATATAACCCTACTGTTGTTCAGCTTGCCTTTCATCTGGGGGATTTGGTGTTAGCATCCATAAATGAGGGAAACCATTCTCCATTTGTATTTCTGGGACTGTGTCACCTCACTCAGCATAATGGCTTCGAGCTCCATCCATTTACCTGCAAAGTTCATAATTCCATCCTTCTTTACCGTTGAATAGTACTCCATTGTATAGATGTACCACATTTTTGTCATCCACTCGTCTGTTGAGGGGCATATGGGTTGGTTCCAGCTCTTTGCTATTATGAAGAGAGCTGCAATAAACATGGATGTGCATATATCTTTGCGGTAGGATGAGTCTTTGGGGTATACACCCAGGAGTAGTATGATTGGGTCATATGGTAAGCTCATTCTGAGTCTTTTAAGGGTTCTCCACACTGCTTTCCATACTGGTTATACAAGTTTACATTCCCACCAGCAGTGGATGAGTGTTCCCCTCTTCCCACAACCCCTCCAGCATCTGTTGTCTTTTGTTTTCTTGACCTTAGCTAGCTGTACTGGAGTGAGATGATATCTGAGAGTGATTTTAATTTGCATTTCCTTAATTATTAATGATGATGAACAGTTTTTAAGATGTTTCTCAGCCATGTTTAATTCCTCACTGGTGAAGACTCCGTTCAGCTCTTTACTCCATATTTTGACTAGGTCATTTGTCTTCTTACTTCTTTGTTTTTTGAGTAGTTTGTATGTTCTTGATGTTAATGCTCTGTCAGACGTGTCACTGGTAAAGATTTCTTCCCACTCTGTGGGTTTTCTCTTCACCTCCTTGATTGTTTCTTTCACTGTACAGAAGCTTTTGAGTTTTATGAAGTCGCATGGTGACCTTACTTCCCATGCAGCTGCTGTCTGGTTTAGAAAGTCTCCTCCTACACCTATGTCTTGTAGGTTGTTGTCAAAATTTTCTTTTATCACCTTCAGGGTTTCAGGCTTCACATTGAGATCTTTGATCCACTTGGAGTTGATTTTTGTACAGGGTGAGAGGTAGGGCTTTAATTTTGTTCTTCTACAAATGGTGATCCAGTTTTGCCAGCACCACTTGCTGAACATGCTATCTTTTCTCCATTGAGCTTTCTTGGCCACTTTGTCAAATATGAGGTGGCTGAAGTTATAAGAGCTCAAGTTTTGATCTTCAATTTTGTTCCATTGGTCAATGACTCTTTTTTTTTTTTTTTCCAGTACCAGGCTGTCTTTATGACTATAGCCCTGTAATATAGCTTGAAGTCTGGTAATGTAATACCCCCAGTATTGCAATTTTCACTCAGGGTTGCTTTAGCTATTCAGGGTCTTTTGTTTTTCCATATTAATTGAAGGATTTTTTTTCTAAGTCTGTGAAAAAGCTCATGGGGATTTTGATTGGGATTGCATTGAATCTGTATATTAATTTGGGTAGAATGGACATTTTTACTATATTAATTTTTCCAATCCATGAGCATGGGAGGTCTTTCCAGTTTTTGGTGTCATTTTCAATCACCTTCTTCAGGGTTTTAAAATTTTTGGTGTCTTTGGTTAGGTTTATTCCTAGGTATTTTAATTTCTTGAGGCTATTGTGATTGGGAAGGTCTCCTTATATTCCTTCTCCAGTTGCTTATTGTTGGTGTAAAGGAAGGCTACTGATTTTCCTAGGTTTATTTTGTATCCTGCCACTTTACTGAAAATTTGATTGTTTCTTAGAGTTTTCTGGTGGAGTTTTTAGCATCCCTTAGGTAAACTATCATATCATCTGCATAAAGGGATAGTTTTACTTCCTATTTTCCAATTAGTACTCCTTTAATTTTGCTTTCTTGCCTTATTGCCCTAGCGAGCATTTCAAGCACTATATTGAAGAGGACTGGCAATAGTTGACAGCCTTGTCATGTTCCTGACTTTAAGAGGAAGGCTTCCAACTCTTCTCCATTTAGGATGATGTTGGCTGTGGGTTTCTTGTATATGGCTTGTATTACATTGAGGAATGACCCCTCCAGTCCAATTTCCTCTAAGACTTCAAGCATGAAGCGATACTGTATTTTGTCAAAAGCTTTTTCTGCATCAATTGAGATGATTATGTGGTTTTTGTCTTTAAGTCCATTTATGTGTTTTATGATATCTATTGATTTACATATGTTGAACCATCCCTGCACCTCTGCTATGAATACAACCTGGTCATGATGGATGATCGTTTTGATGTGGGTCTGTATGCGATTTGCAAGTATTTTGTTGAGAATATTTGCATCTGTGTTCATCAATGATATGGGTCTATAATTTTCTTTCTTGTTTGTGTCTTTGCCTGGTTTTGGTATTAGAGTGATGCTGGTTTCATAGAAGGAATTTGGGATATTTCCTTCTGTCTGTATCCGTCTAAAAGGTTTGAGTAGTAATGGTTGTAACACCTCTTTAAATGTTTTATAGAATTCTTCTGTGAAGCCATCTGGACCTGGGCTTTTTTTAGTTGGGAGGCTTTTTATTATATCTTCAACTTCCTCAAGTATTATGGGTCTGTTTAAGATGTCTATCTCTTCTTGGTTAAGCTTTGGTGAATCACAGAATTTCAGATATTCATCCATTTCTCTTAGGTTCTCAAATTTAATAGAGTATAGGTTTTTGAAGTATTCTTATATGATTGTCTGGATCTTTCCTTTATCCATTGTGATGTTTCCCCTTTCATCGCAAATACTATTGATTTGGAGTTGCTCTTTCTTCCTTTTTGTTAATTGGGCTAGAGGTCTGTCTATTTTGTTTATCTTTTCAAAGAACCAGCTTTTGGATTCGTTAATTTTTTGTATTGTTTTCTTTGTTTCTCTTTCATTGATTTCTGTTCTGATTTTTGTTATTTCTTCCTGTCTGTTGGGTTTATGATTCATTTGTTGTTGTCTTTCAAGAGTTTTTAGCTGCAGTGTTAGATCTTTTACTTGTTCTCTTTCTGTTTTTTTTTTAAATTTTCATTTTTTAATTGATGCTTTGTGTATTTCATACATCATTTTCCAATTCAGTTCAGGCATATTTCCCTTTCCCTTCCCCCACCCCTCACCCATCCCAGATCATGCATTCTGCCATAACTGTCCTGCATCTTTCTCTCAGTTTTTTTTTTCATTTTTTAACATTAAGTAATAATTTATGAGTACAAGCATCCTTCATGTAAAACCAATTTGCAAGCAGTTGTGCCCAACCCCACACAGCTCATGGGTCCCACCATCCAGCAGGGGGGGGCTTGTATGTTCAATCAAGTTGATCAAATGAGTGTCCAGACTATATTTCTGTAGCTTCACCATTCGCCCCAATCACAGCCCTTACATCCTACTACACCCCCTCTTCCGCAGATTGTTCCCTAGCCTTAGAAAAGGGGCACAGGTGGATGAGAAGCAAAACAGTCTACTTTCTCTGGAGCTGTTGTCTTGGACTCTGGTCAATTCTGGCTGTTTCCTTTCATGGGCTGACAGTTTGTCCATGAATAACCTTTCGATCCTACTAATGAAGCACAAGCAATTAGATATATAGGTATTTAAACAGTACTAATAGTTATGGTAGGTTACTTTGGTATAGACACAGATGTTTGGATGGTATGTTAATCCATGAATTACATTTTTTTCTGTTAGAAATGACAGGGTCTTACTGTGGCTTACAACATCTCCTAACCGTTAAGAGGATGTAAGCTTGTGGCATCAGCCGTGGGTTATTCCTCCAAGGAGAGCNAGCCAATCTCCCAAACTGTAAGCTCCTGTAAAAATCAAAAGAGAAAATACATACTCCCCATGTACAGTGGAACCAAATAAATATTCCCATTCCAAAATGGGATGGGACAGAGGCTAGTGAGGAAATACCGGGACCCCAAACAAGAGTGTGGAAAGAAAACCAGCACAGCAAACCACCAAGTCCAGTAGCTTCCACATTGGCAACTTCTGTGACTTTACTTCCAAAGGGCTTAGGTGGTTCAGCTCTTCCAGCTTTGTTTGCCACATACATCTCTTTCTTCGGCTGGTTCCCACTGCTGTATGCAGCTCTCCTTGGCAAATATCACATGTCTGACATCTCGAATGTATTCTTGGGGTCTCTGCTGCCAACTGGGTTTCACATTTACAGCTTCACGCAATGGCCTCACAGGCTTTCATGCAATGGCCTATCAGGGCCTTCTTTATGCAGGACACCCCTGCTGCACTCTACATGGCCTAGGCAGCTCTCTGAAACCGTGGAGGAAGAACTTTTGACCCCTTCACTCTTGCAACTTCATGCCTCTAAGCCAGCACCATGTGAAATGAAATGCTTAGTTTGGCTGCAAGTTGTGATGGACCCTGGCATATTTCAACCACATTTGGAAATTTTCTCTCTGCCCGACTTGGCGGATTAGCTGGGTGTGGTATTTCCCTGAAGGTACTGATTCTTTGTTTACTTGTAAATCTCCAGGCCTCTCCTTAATCACTTTAGTCTCTTTATGAAAGGGAGCCTCTCCTTCACAAGCCTGGCCACACCTTTAATCTTCACAGTGTACTATTTTCAGATCCAAACTGTATTCTCCATTTCTTTCTTTTCCCCCATTTGTTCTTTTCCCACTGTAGATCTGTATAATATCACCATATAAAGCCCACGCCACCATTTCTACATTAGGCGTCTTGAAATATCCTCCACCAGGACATTAGTCATTGCTTTCAACTTGCATCAGCAAGTCTTCAGGCTTCTACTAAAATGCCCCCCTTAAGCTCTGCTTACCGTTAGTCAACAGCTTTCTAGCCCAAAGTTCCATAAGTCGTCCACAGTGCTCCAAACGGTGGAGGGTAGGGGGCAAACGGGGGCGGCCGGGCAGTGCAGCCGGTACCGCTAGGGGACATGGTGTCATACACATAGGTAGATGGGATTCTGCCTAAGAATATATTCAAAAGAGGTCCTTTAAAATCCTTGCTTTCTTGTTTGAAAGCTAGACTACTCATTTTATTGATCACTTTTTTCTTGATCTGAGAACGGTTTTGGTATGGCATCATTGTATAGTAGCTTAAAAACCAAAAGCATAAGGGATACTGTCTATATGTTAGGGCATTCTTTAATGTCGGTTTAGTCTAAAAAACAAAAGTTTTATTGTAGTAAGAAATCAATTTGACAGAACGTGACACCTTTCTCCACTGTAAGAGTAGCAGCTGAAATCTTGCTGATTTTCCTCAGGCCTCTGTCTTGTTCTAATTTGAGTTACTTTGGATCTTCCTTACAAATTGACCACTTTGTAGATGTCATTAGCTAATATATTCTTGGGCTTCTCTTGCAGATTTTACATATTGTTTCTTACCATTTTTTCTATTTCTTAATAATAGCATTATCAATTTATTCTTTGCTCTGAAATTTGAATGCTTGTTAAAACTTCCAAATAAGCAACACTTTTTATTAAATTAGCACCTATTTCCAGTGTAATCCATACTGACTAGAAAGCATACTATATACAATTCAAATATTTTAAGGACTGTTAAATCATTATGTTTTCTTGACCTAGCATAAGATCCATTTTGGTTACTGTTGTTTGTATATTAATAATTACTATGTACATCATCTCTACTGTATAATTTTTCAAATGTTACCATATGAAAATTAAAATATAGATAATTAAATCTTAAAAAAATGTGATCTTACCTTGCTTAAGAACAAATATTTTAGTTGATATTCATACGAACACTAGTATCCCAACTAAATTCAGGAAGAAAGCCCAACTGTGCCACCTCTTCTCCTGATTTGCATTAGATTGGACCATTGCTAACGTTTCTCTATTTTTAAATATAGTTGTTTACTAGTATTTATTAATTTTCCTATAAAATCTTTAGCTTTTAATACTAAGCAGTTAAAATTGAAAATATAGAGATTATAAAACAAATTGTGCAATCTTGTTAATACATGAGAAATTCTATGAAATAGAAAACTAGATTTTCAGTATAGTTAAAAGCAACAGCATCTGCAACAAAATGATCATGTATTTATAGACTAATTGTCAGTTATCAAATATATTTGTCCAGTAGAAATGCAGCAATACAGAGATCTCTATAGTGAGCCAAAATTTGTTGCTCAAAGAAAATACACCCTTACATTACTCAAATAGCAAATGTTCAACTCTAGTCACCTTGGTGCTCCTGAACCAACTCAGGCACTTAAATCATTTCTAAATATTAATCCTTTTATGTTTAGTATCTCGAGTTAACAGCCTGAGAGATAGAAGATATTTGGTGTACTCTTTGACATTATATCCATATTTCAGCCATTGACATTGGGTAAAAAAGATAAAAGCATTCTTTCTTCTAAAACACTGCATTTTATTTGCCAAGCATATTTTTTCTCTAGAAAACATCATATATTTCATTAGTCACAATTGCTTTACAAACCCACCTTTAAAATCTGGTTGAATATTGTAGGAATAAACTGGAATTCTCATTTAGGCAAGTCATGGCTCATTTCTCAGAACTGCATTGAATTCTGGGAAAAAGAGGTTAAGAGTAAACAAGTTTGAGATAATAGTATTCCTTCTGATAGCCATTAAAATCCACTTAAGCCTATATTCATACTTTTTCTTCTGAACATTTTGAACAGAGGCTGAATAATAAAAAGACTCTAGAACATCTATATCTATATATATATATATAATTATATAATATCTAGAAATACATGTTAATTAATCTTCCAGCCTAGCCTACGTAAGAAAGCTATGCTTCACTATGAAATGTCCACCAGGAAAGGATAGTTGGGAGATCTGGATTATTAGAAGAGGTTCTTAGAGGTTATATCTTGCCTTAGCCCCTTCATTTATTTTCTGTTTCTTGCCTCCTGCAGCCATGTGAGTTGCTCAGCACTGCACGTCTCGGCTGGAGGTTGGAAGGAATACTTCTTCCCTCAGGTTGTCTTGCTTATATATTTATCATCATCAAGTAAACTAAGATGACACCATTCTGATCTCTGCTGATGCTCCAGCCCACTGCCTGTAAATAGCCCATCACTGGTGACCACCTGTATGAACATGTTTATTCATTTATAAGAAACAAAGACACTGGAACTGTGTAGATGACTTTCATAAAATGAACAAAATCTGGACTAAAGATTTTTAATCTTGGTAAACTCTCTATGTTTTGTCTCGGTTTGTGACTGGGACCCTGATCTAATTCCTAGGCAAATTTCAATTTGTTACTCCACCAAAAAAGATAATGACTGAATGTGGGTGTGCTTGAGTATTAATGTACCAAAGCATTGAAAAGTGGCCTGTCAATCTTTATTTCATACAGCGAAGATTGGTAATGTAACTTGACCTTGACTGAATGAGATACTCTATTACTAGGGAGGAAGGTGTAGGATTGGCTCTTCAAAGATTATGGTGGAGCAAGCTTGTGCTTCTCCAGTTGAAGCCAGAGAAACCATTTTAAGTACATTCATGGGTGGTGTCTGACTTGAGGATACAGTTCCGACACAATAGTTCTGCAAGAAATCTAGGGCAAACACTGTCCTTGAGTTTTGTGCCACTCTTATAAAAACTAAATTCAAGAGTCAGGATTTTGTTCAGGTTATGTCATGTTAGGCCTAATGTCGTGCCACACCGCTCTGCCCCCTCTGGAAGTACAGCCTAATGGTTTGTGCTGGTAGGAGGACAAATCTTAATGCCAGAAACTAGGTAAAGAGTATTGGTGGAGCTCATGATGTTTCAGAATAATAATTTTAGGGTAATCAGGTTAGAGTCTGTTTTAGTCACATTCACGTTGTCCATAGCATGAGACTTTGAGGGAGGCTGATTTATAAATGATGAACTAACCTGGTGGTGATTTGTTAAATATGTACAGCATTCAGGCTGTGGAGACGGGTATTGATGGCTGCTTTTAGCCAGCTGACAGTAACCATTGATGCTGACCAGAGCGGGGCCATACCGCCCCTTGCAGGAGGTGCACTTTTCTCCGAGGCATGCCTTTCTCCCGAGATCATCTCCTTGACCCGAAAGCTTACTATTTTGCATTAAGAAAATAGAGGAAATGCTTTGAGGATCTCACCATAATTGGCTAAAGCCAACCTACTGCAGTTTCAGGAGTACTAAAATATTAATTCAATCCATTCATTTTTTTACATTAGGAAGAGACTATGTCCTCAGCTCACTCAGGGCCAGCCAGGTCAGTTTTAGCTCACTTTTAGCTCTCTAAGTACTCAGGCTATGTTAGATGCTGTACAAGCTGGAGGCAGACCTTGGTGTTATTCATGGGATACTAGTTTGGCAGGAACCTAGAATACAAGCATTATAGGTTCACGGGTGCTTCAAAAGATATTTCAAAGAAGATTGGAGCACAGGTTATTGGAGATACAGTAACAGTGAAGTTCTGCAAATAACACAGCAGAGCAGGATTGGATCCCGGTTAGAAGTGAAATCATGAGAGTGTCCAGTGATAAAAATTATAGTGAAGCGGATCACCAGGCAAGCTAGGCTTGCACACTGTGTACTCTGCACCATGGCTCAGCATGGAACTGCAGGATGCAACGATTTCCCTGTATGCTGTAGCATTTTGTGGGTTTTGTGTCTCTGCTCTGTGCATTCATTCCTATTTCGTTTAGAAAATACTTTATTATTTTTATTTTATGTGTTGTGTATATTAGCTGCATATATGTAAGTACACCCCTGTATGCACTGTCCACCAAGTTTAGAAGAGGGATATTGGTCTCCTGGAACTGGAAGTTAAGGACCGTTTTGCTATCATGTCCCTGCTGGATATTCAACCTGGGCCCTCTGCCAAACAGTCAGTTGCTCTTAACCACTGAGCCATCTCTTCCCCCCTAAATTTTTTTCTGTGCCATGTCATCGTGGAAGTATGCAATTTTGTTCATTATAATAACTCACAGTTCAAGTTTGTCATATGTATCAGACAAGACTTTGAATTTTCTTTTGAATAATTTTGTAACTGTTAAGACATTGAGCATTCTTGGAGATGAAATGAATGTGTTTTGCATCATGGGATGCCCTTGGGAACCCAGGATTGGAATGTTGTGGTTTGATTTGAAACTGTGTTGAACACATTATCTTGAGCTTGTTGTGCTAATGCGGTTTGTTCTAGGAACTTTAGGAGACAAGGCCTAGGTTGATGATCTAGGTCCCTAAGGGTGTATTTTCCTTATAACTGATTCCCTGCCTGCTCTCCTCATTGAGCCCACCTCCTGTCCACACTAAGCTGAACAGTGTCATATTCACTCTGTAACCACTGTCATCTTATTGTCTCTTCTCTAAATGTATGGGGTCAAGCACCCCATAGACTAAACCCACTAAAATCAGAAGACAACATAAATGAGCATACATACATTTCACAATTTTCAGATATCAATGCTAGTCCACAACAATAAGAAAAGTAACTAAAATATACAGTTTATTACTTTAGACAAATTCAAATGTGGATACCACCTCCTCTCCTTGTTAAGCTTGTGGCCTAGGCAGAGACAGCTTTTAGAATTATTATGTCCTCATTATACCAACTGGTATAGCAAAAGGAGAATCACAACAGAGGTGTTATTGAATAGGTTATTCATTATGCAGATGGTGCATTCAAAGCACTGAGTACTGTGGTTGCTATGTACAATAGGATAAATGTAACCCCCAAATCCATGTTGAGGCCTGACACTCAAAGTGACAGAATTTGGAGGTAGTGCATTCAGAGTGTTATTATTTAATGAGGGTAAAGCCCCTATGAATGACATTAATGTCTTACAAAGATTCAGTAAATAACTGATGATCTGCTGTCTGTTTCTTTTTTCAGCCATGTAACAATACAGAAATAAGATGATCATCTTTGAAGACATCTGGAAACAAACCCCATTAAACAGTGAATTTGTATTGTCTTAACCTTGGACTACCCATCTTCCAGGATTGTAAGAAATGTTTATTAATTTCTGGGATCCAAGCTAGGAATTTTTTTTGGTTGCTGTTTGTTTTGTATTTCTTACATTTAATTTATTATATTTCAAATTTTTTAACTTTCTTTATTTTTATTTATTAGCCTTTTCGACAGGGTCTACCTGTGCCCCAGGCTGGCCTGGATGGCCCCTGGAACTCACTCTTGTAGATCATGCTGGCCTGCTAGGATTAAGGGAGTAGTTGTGCCCCACCATGCCAGGCTATTTATTTACTTATTTATTGTGTAATTTTTTCTTTCTTTTTTATTGATGGTTTATGTATTTCATTACCTCATTTTCATTTTCTGTTCAGGCATATTTCCCCTATCCTTTCCCCCCACCTACCCCAAACCATCCAGATCCTGTATTCTGTCATCACTGTCTTGCATCTTTCGCTCAGTCTTATTTTTATGCTTAGGAAAGGAAAATTCACATTTTTTCCTCCATTAATTTTCATATTACTCTAAAAAATACATAACTCTCCCCCCTAACAATAATTACAGAGCGTCTGAAAAAAATAATTGGTGAATGGATTCTAGAGGCCCATTGCGGTATTCACATTGTAACAGCATCGTTGCTTTCGATTAAACCTAAAAATAAACCCTACTGTTGCTTCAGCTTGCTTTTCAACTGGAGGTTTGGTTTTAGCATCTACAAATGAGGGTAACCATTCTCCATTTGTATTTCTGGGGGACTGTGTCACCTCACTCAGCATAATGGCTTCGAGCTCCATCCCATTTACCGCAAACGTTTCATAAATTCACGCCTTCTTTACCGTTGAATAGTATTCCATTGTATAGCTGTACCACCTTTTTGTCATCCACTCGTCAATTGAGGAGCACTTGGGTTGGTTCAGCTCTTTGCTATTATGAAGAGACTGCAATAAACATGGATTTGCATATATCTCTGCGTGTATGATTGTGGTAGGATGAGTCGTTGGGGTATAACCCAGGAGTAGTATGATTGGGTCATATGGTAAGCTCATTTTGGGTCTTTTTTAAGGGTTCTCCACACTGCTTTCCTATGAGTTACAAGTTTAATTCCCACCAGCAGTGATGAGTATTCCCCTCTTTTCCCCACAACCCCTCCCGCATTTGTTGTCTTTTGGTTTTCTTGACCTAGGCTAGCTGGACTGGAGTGAGATGATATCTGAGAGTGATTTTAATTTGATTCCTTAATTATTACTGATGTGAAACAGTTTTATTTAAGGTGTTTCTCAGCCATGTTTAATTCCTCACTGGTGAGAAGACTATGTTCAGCTCTTTACTCCATATTGACTAGGTCATTTGTCTTCTTACTTCTTGTTTTTGAGTAGTTGTGTTCTTGATTGTGCTGCTTCTGTCAGCCGTGTTGTCACTGGTAAGAATTTCTTCCCACTCTGTGGGTTTTCTCTTCACCTCCTTGATTGTTTCTTTCACTGTACAACAGCTTTTGAGTTTGATGAGGTCCAATTTGTCAACTGTTGCCCTTACTTCCCATGCCGCTGCTGTTGGTTTAGAAAGTCTCCTCCTTACCCCTATGTCTTGTAGGTTGTTGTCAAAATTTTCTTTTATCACCTTGGGTTTCAGGCTTCCCATTGAGATCTTTGATCCAATGGAGTTGCTTTTGTACAGGGTGCGAGGTCGGGCTTTAATTTTGTCTTTCTACAAATGGTGATCCAGTTTGCCACACACTGCTGAACATGCTATCTTTTCTCCATTGAACTTTCTGGCCACTTTGTCAATATGAGGTGGCTGAGTTATAAGAGCTCAAGTTTTTTTGGATCTTCAATTTGTTCCATTTGCCGTCAATGACTCTTTTGTTTTTTTTCCCAGTTACAAGGCTTTCTTTATGACTATAGCCTCTGTATTACTTTTTTTTTTTTTTTTTTTTTTTTTTTTTTTTTTTTTCACTCAGGGTTGCTTTAGCATTCAGGGTCTTTTGTTTCCATATTAATGAAGGATTTTTTTCTAAGTCTGTGTAAAAAGCTCTTGGGGCTTTTGATTGGATTGATTGAATCTGTATATATTTAATTTGGGTAGATGGACATTTACTATATTAATTTCCAATCCATGAGCATGGGAGAGGTCTTTCCATCTTTGGTGTCTTTTAAATCACCTTCTTCAGTGGTTTTAAAATTTTGGTGTCTTTGGTTAGGTTTATTCCTAGGGTATTTTAATGCTTGCTGCTTATTTGATGGAAGGTCTCCTTATATTCCTTCTTAAGTTGCTTATTGTGCGTGTTGTAAACGGAAGGCTACTGATTTTCCTAGGTTTATTTTGTATCCTGCCACTTACTGAAAATTTGATTGTTTCTTAGAGTTTTCTGGTGGGAGTTGGAAGTTTGTAGCATCCCTTAGGTAAACTATTCATCTCATCTGCATAAAGGGATGTTTTAACTTCCTTTATTTTCCATAGTATCCTTTAATTTGCTTTCTGCCTTATTGCCCTCGCGAGGCATTTCAAGCACTATATCGAAAAGAAATAGAGAGAGTGGACAGACAGCCCTGCCTGGTTCCTGATTTTAAATGGAATGCTTCTAACTTTTCTCCATTTAGGATGATGTTGGGCTTTGGGTGTTTCTTGTATTATGTCTTGTATTACATTGAGGAATGATCACTCTAATCCAATTTCCTCTAAGACTTCAAGCATGAAGCGATAATGTATTTTGTTGAAAGCTTTTTCTGATCAATTGAGATGATTATGTGGTTTTTTGTCTTTAAGTCCATTTATGTGTTTTAGATATTTATTGATTAATAGTTGAACCATCCCTGCACCTTTCTTGCTCTGAATACAACCTGGTCATGATGGATGATGTTTGATGTGGGTCTGTATGCGATTTCAAGTATTTTGTTGAGAATATTTGCATTCTGTGTTCATCATGATATGGGTCTTCATTTTCTTTTCTTGTTTGTTGTCTTTGCCTGGTTTTGGTATTCGCGTGCTGCTGGTTTCATAGATGGAATTTGGGATATTTCCTTATGTCTGTATCCGTCAAAAGGTTGGTTTGAGTAGTTCATGGTGTTGTAACACCTCTTTAATGTTTTATAGAATTCTTTGTGAAGCCATCTGGACCTGGGCTTTTTTTCGTTGGGCGGCTTTTTATTATATCTTCAACTTCCTCAAGTATTTATGGGTCTGTTTAAGATGTCTATCTCTTCTTGGTTCAGCTTTGGGTTTCCCAGGATTTCATCTTATTCATCCCATTTCTTTAGGTTCTCAAATTTTAATAGAGTTCTAGGTTTTTGATTATTCTTATATGATTGTCGGATCTTTCCTTTTACTCCATTGTGATGTTTCCCCTTCATCGTGAATACTATTTGTAGTTGCTCTTCTCACTTTTTGTTAATTGGGCTAGAGGTATGTTCTATTTGTTTATCTTTCAAAGAACCCGCCTTTTGGATTCATTAATTTTTTGTATTTTTTCTTGTTGTTTCTCTCTTTCATTGATTTCTGTTCTCTGATTTTTTTTTATTTTTTTTTTTTTTTTTTTTTTTTTTTTTTTTTTTTTTTTTTTTTTTTTTTTTTTTTTTTTTTTTTTTTTTTTGTTTTGTTTCTTTCTGTTTTTTTTTAATTTTCATTTTTTAATTGATGCTTTGTGTATTTCATACATCATTTTCCAATTCAGTTCAGGCATATTTCCCTTTCCCTTCCCCCACCCCTCACCCATCCCAGATCATGCATTCTGCCATAACTGTCCTGCATCTTTCTCTCAGTTTTTTTTTTCATTTTTTAACATTAAGTAATAATTTATGAGTACAAGCATCCTTCATGTAAAACCAATTTGCAAGCAGTTGTGCCCAAACCCACACAGCCCATGGGTCCCACCATCCAGCAGCGGGGGCTCGTATGTTCAATCAAGTTGATCAACTGAGTGTCCAGACTGTATTACTGTAGTTTCACCATTCACCTCAATCGCAGCCCTTACATTCTATGATGCCCCCTCTACCACAGATTTTTCCCCAGGCTTAGAAAAGGGGCACAGGTAGATGAGAAACAAAACAGTCTACTGGCACTTAGAGCTATAAATTTCCCTCTTAGGACTGACTTTACTGTATCCCACAGGTTTTGTTGTGTTGTTTTGTCATTTTCATTTAGTTCCAGGAATGCTTTTATTTCATTCATTTCTTCTCTGACATACTCATTATTCGGTATTGTGTTGTTTAGTCTCCATGTGTTCTTATAGTTTGTAGGGCTTACCCTGGTGTTAATATTGAGCTTTATTGCACTGTAGTCTGATAGGATGCTTGGAATACTTTTAATCCTTTTGTATTTGTTGAGGTTTCTTTTGTGTCCCTGTATGTGGTCAATTTTGGAGAATGTTCCATGGGGCGCTGAGTAGAAAGTATATTCTCTGGTGTTTAGATGGAATATTATGTAGATATCTGTGAGGTCCATTTGGTGTATTGTGCTGTTCAATTCTGATGTGGCTCTGTTTATTTTTTGTCCAGTTGACCTATCCAGGTGGCTCAGTGGTGTATTGAAGTCCCCCACTATTAGTGTACTGGGATTAATCTGTGTCTTGAGATCCTGAAGGATTGTGTTTATGAAGTTCGGTGCATCAGTGTTTAGTTTGTAAATATTTAAAATTGTGAGATCTTCTTGGTTAATTGTTCCATTGATAAGGCTATAATGCCCTTCCTTGTCTTTTCTGATTAATTTTACTCTGAGGTCTATTTTGTCTGATGTTAGAATAGCCACTCCTGCTTGCTTTTTGGTACCATTTGCTTGGAGTATTTTTTTTCCATCTTTTTACTCTAAGGTGTTATCTGTCCTTGAGGGTGAGATGGTTTTCTTGGAGGCAGCATATAGATGGATTCTGTTTCCTAATCCATTCTCCCAGTCTATGTCTTTTGATTGGGGAGTTTAGACCATTAATATTTAAGGTTATTATTGAGAGATGTGTGTAGTTTCCTTTCAACTTACTTTTCATTTGCATTCTTGGTCTAGGTATTTATTTAGTCTGTTATGCTTTTGGTAATTTCTCTCTTGGGTTGTTAAGGATAGTTGCTCCTTTCCTCTGTTCTTTGAATTGCTTTGAGTATTTTCTGAAGTGTTGGTTTTTTTGACATGTGTTCTTTCATTTTATTTATGTCCTGAAAGATTTTTCTTTCTCCTTCAACTATGATTGACATTTTTGCTGGGTATAGTAATATGGGTTGGCATCTACAGTCATTTAGTACTGGGAATACGTTGGTCCATGTTCTTCTGGCTTTTGTGGTTTGCACTGAGAAGTCAGGTGTGATTCTGATGGGTTTCCCCGTGTATGTAACTTTTTTTTTCTTGTGGCTTTCAGTATTTTGTCCTTGTTTTGAGCATCTAGTCTTTTAACTATGATATGATGTGGGGATTTCTTTTTTGTCTTGTCTATTTGGTGTTCTGTGTGCTTCTTGTATTTCTATGGGTTTGTCTTTTTTTCAGTTTGGGAAACTTTTCTTCTATTATTCTGTTGAAGATCTGATCAATAACATTCTCTTGGGATTCTTCTCCTTTATCCCTATGATGTGGAGGTTTGGTCTTGTCATGGTGTACCACATTTCCTGGTTGTTCACTCTTGTGTCTTTTTAAATTTTTCATAATCGTTACTTGAGGTTTCTAGCTGTGCTGTGTTATCCTGTAGATCTGATATTCTTTTTTCTGCTTCTTCCATTCTGCTTCTAAGGCTTTTTCCCCTCCTTTCCTGCTGATTGAATGAATGTTCAATTTCCTTTTTATTTCATCCTGAAATTTCTTTAGTATTTCCACTTCCTTTTGGAGCTTTTCATCCTTTTCTTGTAGCTCCTTGCTTTGCTGGTCAGTTTCTTTTTTCCTTTCAGCCTGAGATCTTTTCCTTGTTTCCATTTCCTTCAGGAGTTTGTTATTCTCTCCCTCTAGTTCTTTTCAGAGTTTATATTTCTCTTCCTCTAGTTTTTTTCAGAGTTTGTATTTCTCTTCCTCTAGTTCTTTTCTGAGTTTATCAATCTCTCCTTTTAGTTCTTTCTGGGCCTTGGTGGCTGGGGACAAGTAGTGTACACTGCTGGCTGACCTTCTATTCACGCACGCAGATCCTCTCTATGGTCCTAGTGTTTGATGGCACCTGCCAAGGTGGGCAGCCAGCCAACTGCCTGCCCAACAGAGAAGGGCCTTGGCGGCTAAGCACAGGTAGTGTGCATCGCTGGCTGGCCTTCTATCCACGCATGCAGTTCCTCTCTATGGTCCTAGTGTTGGATGGTGCCTGCCTAGGAGAGCTGCCAGCAGACAACCTGCACAACACAGACAGGCCTTGGTGGCTGGGCAAAGGTAAATCTTGTGGTGGTCACACTCCAGAAGAGTGAGGTTGGTGGTGCAGAATTAGACTCTGGGACATGCATGTGTAATAAGTCATTCATTTTTTGGGTTTTACAAGGTTACATCCACAACAACTTGGCATCTGTGTGTAAGCAAGGTTCCAGAGTACAGTCTGATAAACAGGATGTCTGACCTCTTACTACATGATCAGAGGACCATTGCATAAGAGGCTTGTTGTTACAAAATATTCTGAAGGTCATCAATCAAGATGCTTTTTTCAGAACAAGGAACTCTGCAAACTTCTAACTTGGGCCAACTTCCCTGGGGCTAGTCATGCAGTGTTCCACATGGCAGGGTCTAGAGACACTGTGTCCAGCATCTCTCCATACCAGCAGTGGCAGAGAACTGATTTTCAAAGTTTCAGGCTCAATATGGTCTAAAAAATGACACCCCAATCACTAACAATTATGTCTCAATGTGAGTGGACTGTCACTATATGAGAAGTGCTCAAAATTAGCTATTGTAAGTATTAAAGATAATGCCATATAAAACATTCTGTAAAATGGCTATTTTAAGTTGTAGATCCATGTGTAATATATGAACATTAGGAAACAATAAGGAAAATGTCAAACTGAAAAGATTTTAAAGAAAGAATATGAATCAAACTCTAATTTTAAAAATAAAATGCTGTCTAATGTTCATTAAGGAGTTCATGTGCATGGCTTACAGAGAGTGTTAATACATGGCTAACTAGGAGGAGCAGAAAATGGTTCCCAGTGAATTTTGCTTCAGTCAGATCTTATTAATGAACTATAGTCTCTTCAACACTATTTTCTGACATGTCTATAGCTGATACATATTTTCTCAAAATGGTAGTACTACTGTTTGCTTGGGTGATGTGGTTGATGTCTGATTCAGACCCTCACCTGCAAAGATTTTCATGCATAATTAGTCAGTCCTTGATAAAATTAAACTTCCTTTTTCTCATTATTATTTAAATACGAAGATGGGGAAAAGGACAGGACATAGTACTATATAATGTAAATAACCTATACATTCCTCTTGTCCACAATAAGCCACAGAACAGCCCTTTATCTCCATTGATGAAGAACATTACACTTGTTGCCTGGGTCACTTTCTTCTCTTTTAACTAGGGAACCCAATTCAGTTGCTATACCTTGCAATGTGGTAAATAAATCAGTAAATCAGGTTTCCTAACAGAGCATTTCTCTCTTGGAAAATAAAACCTCCAAAACCTAAACCTAAAATTGTGATGACTAAAAAGCTGACAAATTTCCTTAGTCACAGGGAATAACTGTGATGGGGACCAGGCAGCCACATTTTCATTCCTACACTCTACAGTCTCTGTGTTTTGCTTATTGAGCATAGGTTACCAGAAAGGGATTCTAGAGGTTTGGCTTCATTTTCTAGGTCAATTAAAGAATTAAAAAGACAGGGAAAATATCAGAGAGCAACAGACAACTAACTTTTTTTTTTGAAAAATACTGACTCCTATTCATACCTGCATTCACTCATACACAGAGAAAAGCTCTCCACAAATGGAGGAGGGACCAGGAGACCAAAAATCCAAATTCTCCCCCATGGTGGTTTAATTTTAAAGGTTTTACTCATTTTTCCTTCTAATTTTGGATTGATTAACCTTAAACAAAGAAAAGGCTGATAGTTCACATTTAAGCCGAGCTATGTCCAAGCTATATGACTAAGAGCAGATCATTTGAAGGGTCCCTCTGAGGGTTAAACAATAAGGAGTTAAAAGAAAACTAATGCATCTCTCAACTCACATCAGCAAAGCTCTCTCATGTAATAGAGGGCAGCAAATGGCCAAGCCATAAGGAATAAGACTGTAGAACTGGGGTCCTTGGTGGTGCCATTCATGAAACGTTTACTCTTGACAAAGTTCCAGTGACCTGACTAGTCTGGCTGAAGTCTGCTCTCCAACAGACCTTGGTTTATTATCATTTCTTTTATCATATTAATTCTTGTTTTTCTAACCTGCTTAATCTTTGGCTATCTAGCAAATAGGGTATGTGCTTCTGCCTCAAGGAATGGAACTAACAAGTTTGCTTTTTCTAGAAGTGAGTCCTTTGTGAGAAATAATGATCTGTGTACACAACTTCAAAGTATGATACAGTAGAAATTAAAATTTCTAAAGAAACTGTATCATGCACCAATTGCCAAAGTAAACAAAGGAATTTTGATTTCATGGTCAGGTGTAAACTAAAATGTTTAAACTGAAAAGACAATTGTAGGGCAAAGTGAAACTAAGTTCGGTGAGGCTGTGTGTTCTAGAGATCTGCTTCAAAGATTAATAACCTTTAGAAAATCACCTCAGCAGGAGGTGTAAAGAGAAACTGAGGAAAACAGAAACTAAGGAAAATAATGACCAGATTAAAGACAAGATATGAATCAAAACTACATCAGCTAAAATGGCTTACAAGTTGAGCGAACTAGGGACTAAAGTAAGAAAAATAAAGTTCTCTATTTTTAAAGCTTTTTAAAAAATTGTTTATTTTTTAAGGGATTCTACAATATAAGAGCACAGTTGTTTACAGATCACATTGACATTGCTCAGTTTGCCATACAATTAGGTAATTGGTCCAAGCATCCACAGATGAAGGATACCATTCCTCATTTGTTTTTCTGGGACTGTGTTACTTCACTCAGCATGATATCTTCTAGCTCCATCCATTTACCTGCAAAGTTCATGATGTCATTTTCTTTACTGCTCCATAGAACTCCATTGTGTAGATGTACCACATTTTCTCTATCCACTCATCAGTTGAGGGACACTTGGGTTGGTCCCAGCTCCTTGCTATTGTGAAGTGAGCTGCAATAAACATGGCTGTGCATGTATCATGTATCTCTGTGGTAAGATGAGTCTTGTGGGTACATACACCGGAGTGGTATGGTTGGGTCAAGTGGCAAGTTCATTCCAAGTGTTCCAAGGGTTCTCCACACTGCTTTCCACACTGGTTGTACAAGTTTACATTCCCACCAGCAGTGGATGAGTGCTCCCATTCCCCATAACCTTCCAGCTTTTTTTGATCCTAGCCAGGCTTATGGGAGTGAGGTGATAACTTAAAGTGGTTTTAATTTGCATTTCCTTGTTAGTGACATTGAACACTTTTTAAGATGCTTCTCAGGCATCTCTAATTCCTCACTTGTGAAGTCTCTGTTCAGTTCTTTGCTCGATCTGTTGAGTGGGTCATTTTTCTTTCTTCTTTGTTTTTTGAGTAGTTTATATACTCTGGAAATAAATGCTTTGTAAGATGTATCATCGGTGAAGGTTTCTTCCCACTCTGTGGGTTTTCTCTTCACTTCCTTGATTGTTTATTTTGATGTACAGAAATTTTGAGTTTAATGAGGTCCCATTTGTCAATTGTCCACCTTAATTCTTGTGCAGGTGCTGTCTGATTTTGGAAGACTTTTCCTATGCCTATGTCTTATAGACTGCTGCCAACTTTTTCTTCTATCACCTTCAGAGTTTGGGGTTTCATATTGAGGTCTTTAATCCATTTGGAGTTGACTTTTGTACAGGGTGAGAGGTAGGGGGTTAATTTCATTTTTCTACAGATGGTGATCCAGTTTTTACAACACCACTTGCTGAAGATGCTGTCTTTCCTCCATTTTGTCTTGTTGGCCCCCTTGTCAAATATGAGGTGGCTGAAATAGTATGTGCTCAAGTTTGGATCTTCAGTTTTGTTCCATTGGTCAACAGATCTGTTTTTGTGCCAGTACCAAGCTGTTTTTATGACTATAGCCCTGTAGTATAATTTGAAGTCTGGTATAGAGATCCCCCTGTATTGCTCTTTTCACTCAGGATTGCTTTGGTTATTCGGGGTTTTTTGGTTTTCGAAATGAAATTAAGGACCTTTTTCCAAGCCTGTGAAGAAACTCTTGGGGATTTTAATTGGGATTGCATTAAATCTGTACAAGAGTTTGGGTAGAATGGACATTTTTACTATATTAATTTTCCCAATCCATGAGCATGGGAGGTTTTTCCATCTTCTGATGTCTTCTTTAATTTCCTTCTTCAGGGGTTTAAATTTTTTCTTGTAGAGATCTTTGGTATCTTTAGTTAAGTTTGTTCCTAGGCGTTTTATTGTTTTGAGGCTATTATGAGTGGGAAGGTCTCCTTGTATTCATTCTTCAGTTGCTTGTTGTTGGTGTAAAGAAATGCTACTGATTTTTCTAGGTTAATTTTGTATACTGCCACTTTATTGAAGCTCTTAATCATTTCTAGGAGTTTTCTGGTGGAGTTTTTAGCATCCCTTAAGTAAACATTCTTATCCTCAGCAAAAACGGATAGCTAGACTTCCTCTTTTCCAATTAGTACTCCTTTAATTTCCTCTTTCTTGCCTTATTGCCCTAGCAAGTGTTTCAAGCACTATATTTAAGGGGAGTGGTGACAGGGGGCAGCCTTGCTGAGTTCCTACCTTTATATGGAGTGTTTCTGTCATTTCCCCATTTAGGATGACATTGGCTGTAGGTTTCCTGAATATGGCTTTGATTACATTGAGGAATGATCCCTCCAATCCAATTCCCTCTAGGACTTTAAGCATGAAGGGATGATGGATTTTGTCAAAGGTTTTTTTCTGCATCAATTGAGATGATCACGTGGTTTTTGTCTTTCATTCCATTTATGTGTTTGATATTTATTGATTTTTGTATGTTGAAACATCCCTGCATCTCTGGTATGAATCCAACTTGGTCATGATGGATGATCTTCTTGATGTGGGTCTATATGCAGTTTGCAAGCATTTTGTTGAGAATTTTTGCATCTGTGTTCATTAATGAGATGGGTCTATAGTACTCCTTTTTGGTTGTATCTTTGCCTGGTTTTGGTATTAGAGTGACGCTGGCTTCATAGAAGGAATCTGTGAGAATTCCCTCTGTTGGTATCCTTCTACACAATTTGAGTGATAGTGGTTGTAAGTCTTTTTGGAATGTTTTATAGATTTGTGCTGTGAAACCATCTTGGCCTGGGCTGTTTTATTGGAAGTTTTATTATTACATTTTCAATTTCTTCATAGATTATGGGTCTGTTTAAGCTGCCAATCTCTTCTTGGTTGAGCTTTGGTGATTCCCAGGATTTCAGATATTCATCCATTTCTTCTAGGTTTTCAAACTTAGTAGAGAATAGGCTTGTCTGGATCTTTTTATTGTCTGTTGTGATATTTCCCCTTTCATCATGGATTCTATTGATTTG
The DNA here is from genome assembly GCA_009823505.1 of Rhizomys pruinosus. NCBI lineage: Eukaryota > Metazoa > Chordata > Mammalia > Rodentia > Spalacidae > Rhizomys > Rhizomys pruinosus. Next base: position 2,204,658 of record VZQC01003102.1, on the reverse strand, counting down.
GAGTTGTTCCTTCTTTCTTTTGGTTAACTGGGCCAGAAGTCTGTCTGGCTTGTTTATTCTCTCAAAGAAACAACTTTTGGATTCATTGATTTTTTTGCATTGTTTTCTTTGTTTCTATTTCATTGATTTCTGCTCTGATTTTTGCCATTTCTTCCTGTCTATTGTGTTTAGGCTTCATCTGTTGTTGTCTCCCAAGTGTTTTTAGCTGCAGTTTTAGATAATTCACTTGCGTTCTTTCTGTTTTTATAATGTAGGTACCCAGGGCTAAAAATTACCTCTTAGGACTACTTTTAAAGTATCCCATAGGTTTCATTGTGTTGTATTATCATTGTCATTCAGTTCCAGGAATGCTTTTATTTCTTTCTTTATCCCTTCCTTGACCCATTCATTATTCAGGAGTCTGTTGTTTAGTCTCCATTTGTTCTTGTAGATAGTAGAGCTTATCCTAGTGTTGATAATGAGCTTTATTGTGCTGTAATCTAATAGAATGCATGAAATTATTTCAGTCTTTTTGTATTTGTGGAGGGTTCTTCTGTGTCCCAGTATGTGGTCGATTTTGGAGAATGTTCCATGGGGTGCTGAGTAGAAAGTGTATTCTCTGGTATTTGGGTGAAATATTAGGTAGATGTCTGTGAGGCCCATTTGGTGTATCATATCATTCAGTTCAGATGTCTCTCTGTTTATTCTTTGTTATGTTGGCCTGTCCAAAGGGCTCAGTGGGATATTGAAGTCCCCTACTATGAGTGTACTGGGGTTAATCTGTGCCTTGTGGTCCTGGAGAATTGTCTTTATAAATTTTGTTGCACCAGAGTTTGGTGCATATATATTCATGATTGTGAAATCTTCATGGTCAGTTCTTCCTTTGATTAAAATATAATGGCCTTCTTTGTCTCTTCTGATTTCTTTTACTTTGAAGTCTATTTTGTCTAATATTAAAATAGTAACACCTGCTTTCTTTTTGGTACCATTTGCTTGGAACATTTTTTTCCATCCTTTCACTTTAAGGTGTTGCCTATCCTTGAAGCTAAGACATGTTTCTTGTAGACAGCATATAGATGGGTTCTGTTTCCTAATCCAATCTCCCAGTCTATGTCTTTTGATTGGGGAGCTTAGTCCATTAATATTTAAGTTTATGACTGATAGGTTTGTGTTGCTTCCTTTCACCTTATTATCCATTTGCATTTTTGGTTTAGGTTTCTACTTCTGCAGTTATGCTTTTATTAATTTTTCTTTCTAAGTGCCTGAGGATAGTTGCTCCTTTCTTCTGTTCTTTGAATTGCTTTATGAATTTTCTGAAAAATATTTAGGGGAAGTTGGGTTATTTTTTTTTTTCATCATTAGCTTAGCCTTGCTTACCTTGTACTAGTCTTAGGGTATATAAAAACAAACATCTGTAACTGAGGGATAGAGAAAGAAAAGAGAAAGCAGAGTGGCAAACTCTAAAGGCCCTCTCCACAGAAGAAAATAAAAAGAAGCAGAGAAGAAAAAAGCAGAGAAAGCAAAGAGAACAGAAACAGAGGAAATCGGAGGAGCGGCAAACCAGAAAAGCCCTCTGCACTGGAGCAGAGAAGACAGGTACTCTCTGCACCCCTCAGATCATGAAAAGAAAGAGATTCTTATGTCTTAGCTGATGGATTTCTTCCCTGCCTTTGCAACCACTCATTTCAGGACCTGAACCTATTGGATCTGGACTCTGGCAGGTCCTATATTAAACGTCACTCACCCAGGGCTCAGGGACCACTGTGGAAGAGGGGGCAGAAAGACTGTAGGGGCCAGGGGAGGAGGTGCATGACAAAAGGGAACTAGAGTCTTACAGAATCCTGGGACCTTGCTCATATGAACATAGAGTAATATCGTCAGCATGCACAAGACTCCTGCAAACTCAGTTAAACAAGGGCACAGAGGGGAAGAGAGAAAAGGGAAACCACCAGCCCTAGACTGAGAAATACCAGAGACCGATTGCTACTGGGTCAGGGGGAGTGCACCTTACTTACGATCTCTGCATGGGCTCACTAGACTCCAGTGAATGAAGGACATCTGGCTACAAATGCTTGCCTGGATAAGACTTACCACATATGCTAAAATTCATGAGGTCTGTTGGGGGGGTCATGAATGGGGAGGGTACTTCTCTATGAAACTACAAAAGCTGAATAAATTTGTAAAAATGTCTATTATATGAAACACAAAAATTCAATAAAAACCTACATTGAAAAAAAGTTAATTTTATTGACTAAAAGCTGCTGATTAACAATAAAAAATTCAGGGTCACATACCTAGATTCCCCTCTCTCAAAGCAGAGAAGAGAATGGCAGTTAGTGATGGAGGACCAATTCAAGGAGTTGGGAAGTGAAGAAGCGAGGAAGAAAATCTAAGTCTCAGATGCATTATTGAGGTTGTTGTAAAGAAAGAAATTCAATATTGCTACAAGTTCCAGAGAAGCTTAAGGATGTATTAATGTGGGCCCTAAAGATGGAAAACCAGAAAGTATATAGATCAGCTTTACAATGGATGATAGATAGATAGATAGATAGATAGATAGAAAGATAGATAGATGTAATTAGGTAGAGGGTGGTAAAGGAGATTGATTGCACATAGGATTAAAATGTTCTATGAAATTCAAAAAACTTCAATTTAAAGATAGAATAAAAACCAGAGTATGGCCTAATCCCTTCTTTAAGGAGCTTGAAACCTATAATTGTTTTGTATGCAATAGTGACATCACTGACCAACAACATGATGCAAAGTAGTGTAGTAGATAAACACTGAACATAAAAGAAGCATCATGGGTAGTAAGTAAAGCAGTCCTTCATTACTTGGAAATGAATAGGTGACTGTCCTGTGAACCACAATGAATGTCTTACATTCAGGTAATTATTTCCTGTTCTATGATTAGACTCACAGAAGTTCAGGAAATTACATATCTTATAACTTTGTTGGTGAACCAAATATAACTTTCTCTTATTTTAAACATAGTAGATACAAATACATTTCACAATTATCTTGGTTGTGAAGCATTGTAACAGATGCTTTTATAGAGAACACCCTGGCACACTTTGGTGGACATAAGTTAAGCAGATAATGTTTAGGTGCAGACATGTTTATAAGCAAGAGCATCTGCTCCCTCTGCAACTTGATATAATGTATCTGAAGAAAATTTGTGAGGCAAAATGTTATGAATTGATTTACATATAAGAATTGAACTACAATGTTTGTTCACCATGATATGCTATTCTTTTATTGAGAGAGGGAAATAAAAATGAAAGAATGTTCTGAACAATTACAAATCTGGAAAGAAATTTAATGTATGATTCAAATGAAGAATATTATATTCACTTCCCTCTCACAATTTGTGTTAAATGATTAAATTCTAGATGAAAGAACAAAAGGCTCCCTATTGGAGTCATGCTTGTAATACTTTCATCTTTGCTTTTAATAGAGATATTGAGAGATATAGGACAATTTAGTGCATTTTATTTGATCTGATTGTCCTGTCCTTAGGTATTTATAAACTTAAGTACTGATTTTTAGGAACATTTAGGTAAACATCAGAAGGAGTTCAAGAATGCTTCCAACAACGAGCCTCAGAATGGCTGCTTTTCTACAATAGATTTGAAGTATTAAATCAAATTATGGAACTCTGAAAATCAACCATAGGTGTGTTTATTATTTAAGATATTACTTAGGTAAAGAGTGGCTTTAAGTAAGGGGAATGATCTCAGAGGCACTGCAATAGGACCATCATTAGATCTTAACTGAACAGTAGCCTGGACAAACACAGCTGGCAGGAGAAGCTGTATCAATCAGGAGGCTGGCAGCCACCAGAAGAATGTGCTTAGAATTCCCCCATGGAGTTTAAAAAACTGTCACCATTTTCCTGGTTGAATCATTCCCTAAGAGTTCAAGTCTCAAGATGAGAATAAAGATTTTGGTTGCATTTTAGTCAGAGCTTGTTCAGGGAATACCACACGTACTATCTGACTTGTTCTGAAACATTCACTTCAGATGCTTGATATCTCAACTGTAGAAATGAAGAGACAGTGATAACTTAGACTAAGAATAGACAAACCCTAAACATAAAGAAAAGATTAATCCCCTGCATTGTAAATTATAATGTATTCCTAGAAATCAAGGTGATGACACTTCTATTGAGGGGTGTCTATGTACTAAAGAAACACCAAATGAGGAAATGAGATCTAATTTCTCTACTCTGACTTTGCATCTATGATAAAGAGAGCAAAAGCTGAGAGTAGGACACTCCGTGTCAGGGTATCGAAAGCAAACTCCTGTGCAAATACAGAACCATCTTCCAAGACAGGGAGATTCAAGGTATTTAAAGAACCCTATTTCTAGCCATGACTGAAATAATAATAATGAAAAATAATTAATAATGAAATAGTGAAGCTAACAAATAATAAAACACTCCTAGCCAATGAGAGAATACATATACTCTCAAAAAATGTCTCAAAACAGAACCAGCAACAACAAAAAATAATACACAGCTAAAGGAAACTCTCAAGAAAGTGTGGAGAGTGGGCATTGGCCAAAATGGCGCTTTGGACCCTGGCCAGGTCTTATCACCTGATTGTGGCCTGACTGCCCAGCTCATTCCCCAGCCAACAAGAGAACGCCAAACCTGAACCCTCATTAGCATGTCCACTGACTTCCGTATATTGTGCATACCGCTTACAGACCAATGAGAGACTGCCATGGCACTCACACCCTAGCAGGAGGCAGGGTTGAGGGAAGAGATTATTAGTAGGGGACACTGGAAGGGAGAGAGAGAGTTGATGTAAGAGTTGCCTGAATAAACTGCGTCTGGAAGAACAAGAGTGTGTCCTCTCCTTTTTCCTGCTGGCCGGGAACAGAGAGCGACAAGGAGAGCTACAAGTGGCGGCCCGGATGGGGAACCTCCGTCGGTGCGAGCACGGTTCAGAACCAGACGCAGGCAGATGGGCTAGCCAGTAAGTTCCCAGGTAAGGTGGGACTATAAGGTTCTCGGAAGTAGAGACCATGGGGAATTCAAATTCAATGTGGCCATTGTGCGATGCCTTAAACGAACTGCTGAGAGTGAAAGGAATTGGCATAAAGACCCAAACTTTAGATGAGTTCTTAGGAGCAGTAAATGAGATCGCGCCCTGGTTTCTTGTGACTGGAAACCTCATGCCACATTGCTGGAGAAAATTGGGAAGGGATCTAATGTTTGCTGAGGAACAAGGGATTCTGCGGATAGGTGTAGTTCCGATTTGGAAATTAATAGGAAATTGCTTGGGCGATGAAGGGAGCTGCACAGCAGAAATAAAAAAAGGGGAAGAACTTCTACAACAGACAGCTAAAAGAGGAACAGGCGCCACTCAAGGGGGCTGAGGACGAAGAGCAGGATATGTCGGCTGATGAGTTGGAGAGTTTGGTAGAAAGCATGGAGCAAGTGAAGGTTAGCATACAGCCAGCAGCCCTGGGACCTCCGCTACTGCTGACAGCCCCGGGACCCCCTCTGCCTTTTGCGGTACCTGGCACTTCGTTTCATCTGGAGTGCTGGAGGGAGGTAGCTCTTTGGTGCTAAAGCTCTGAAACCAGTACAGTGTTTCAGACCTTTAATGCTCCTTTCAACCTGATTTCTGACAGTCAATATGTTGTTAATATCCTAAAAAGGCTCGAGGTAGTAGGAAAGATCAATCTCAGGTCAGCCATTGGGTCTCTTCCGCACACTTTACACATGCTAATTCTCCAGAGAGACCACCCATTCTTTGTTCAGCATATTCAGGCTCACACCGGACTGCCCAGCCTGCTAGCTGAAGGTAATGATTCAGTTGATAAGGCGTCCAGAGCTCTGATGTGTTTTCTCTCCTCCCCTCAGGAACTTTCACGCACCTTTCACTCCCGCTTTCATGTTAATTCTAAAACGCTTTCCTCCCGATTTCACATCTCTTGAGCTGATGCTCGCGATATTGTAAAAAATTGTCATCAATGTGCCCCACTTCTGCCACAACAGTCCCTTGGGATTAATCCCAGGGGTCTCTTCCCATTACATGTATGTCAGATGGATGTCACTCACATCCCTGAATTTGGCACATTAAAACATGTGCATGTCTCTGTTGATACCGCCTCAGGAATCATTTTTGCCTCCCTACATTCTGGTGAAAAGGCCCGTCATGTCTGCGAACATTGATTCCAGGCGTGGGCAGCCTGGGGACAGCCTAAAGAGTTAAAGACTGACAATGGCCTGGCTTACACTTCAGGCTCCTTTAACTCCTTCTGTTTGATGATGGGCATTCGCCTCACTCATGGTTTGCAGTACAATCCTCAAGGACAAGGCATTATTGAGTGTGCTCATCGTACACTAAAGGAGTGCCTTCAAAAACAAAAGGGGGGAATAGCCTCTGGCTCTCCTCCAAAGGAAAGACTTGTGATTGCTCTTTTTACTATTAACTTTTTAAATTTAGATAAGCACGGGCGGTCAGCTGCGGACAGGCACACACAGACAACACTTCAAAAGGGCTTGTAATGTGGAAAGACATACTTACAGGAAAATGGTATGGCCTGGACCCGGTCCTAACGTGGGCGAGAGGAGCTGTCTGTGTTTTTCCTCAGGATCATCAACAACCTCTTTGGATCCCGGAAAGGCTCACCCGAGTGGTTCAAGATGTGGAAGTGTGGAATACTCGTGATGATAGTGCCATGGCCCATGGTGATGATGGAAGAGCTTCGTTGGGGGCTGATGACAGTGTTCCCTAAACCTATCCAGTCACCCATTCAGTGCAAATATTCCCCCGCTTTTTTACAACCAATGATAACATGGAGGTCCCTTCTTTTTTTACCATTAGATGACACATTAGCAGCAGTACAAGAGACCATACACCTGCCCCTAAACGGATTACTGTGCTTCCAACTGATTACTAACATATCCCAGGACAGTGATTGTGTACGTATGCATAACCAGACAGGAGGCTGGTTTGATGCACCCCCTCCGGGGACCAGCCGGTCCAATGCCACATGGCTCAGGGGAGCTTGGCACTTTCAAACCCATGCCTGTATGCGTATGGTCCCCCTTTGTGTTCCTTGTATATAATGGAAACTATGAAAGAAATAATGTCACCTGTGGTAACAGGACTTGTTTCTATGCTGTATGCTGGAATGCTACCACCTTTCCTCTAGCGGTGGTATTTCATGGCAATCACAGCATCAGCTGCCACGGCTACAGCTGCAGCAGTTTTCCTGATGTCAACTGTTCAGACAGCGGCTGCACTTAACAATTTGTTGGCTGGTGTTGCTGAGGCTATGACCAATCAACAAAATATTAATAATCATTTCAAAACAGGCATTATGTCACTCAATTAAAGGGTTGATTTGGTGCAGGATCAGCTCGACGTGCTTATACAGATAGCACAGTTGGGGTGTGAATGGAGAAATTCTGGGTTCTGTATTACCTCTGTACCTTTTCAGAATCTGAGCCATGCAGCTAATCTATCACGCAGTCTCTCACATCATTTAACAGGAAACTGGTCTGGTGAACTCGACTCTCTATTGGAAGAACTCCACTCATCCATCGTGCACATTGACTCTACATGAATAGACCTGTTCACATCTGAGGGTTTTATCTCCTGGATTTTGAAGGCGATGTCTCACCTACAGCAGTGGGCTGGAACAGCGGGTTTGGGTTGCAGTATAATCCTGCGCGGGTCATTGTGTCTGTGGTGTCTGATGCGCATGCGGAACAATCAGCGCAGAGAAAGAGCGTTCTTCATGCAGGCTCTTGCCGCTATTGAACTGGGCAGTTCACCTCAAGTTTGGCTTGGCATGCTAGAGAAGTAGTCAAAGACAGGTAAGACCCACTGCATGTATTACCAACCTAAGACAGGGAACAAACCTATGCTGTTTGTTTAACCCCATGATGGGTAAGGAATACCTCTGCAGGGGCAACCTAAGACAGGCATTCTCTCTGCCATATTATAAAAGAAAGGGGGAGATGTAGAGAGCGGGCATTGGCCAAAATGGCACTTTGGACCCTGGCCAGGTCTTATCACCTGATTGTTGCCTGACTGCCCAACTCATTCCCCAGCCAATAAGAGAATGCCAAACCTGAACCCTCATTAGCATGTCCACTGACTTCCGTATATTGTGCATACTGCTTACAGACCAATGAGAGACTGCCACGGTGCTCGCACCCTAGCAGGAGGCGGGGTTGAGGGAAGAGATTATTAGTAGGGGACACTGGGAGGGAGAGAGAGAGAGTTGATGTAAGAGTTGCCTGAATAAACTGTGTCTGGAAGAACAAGAGTGTGTCCTCTCCTTTTTCCTGCTGGCCAGGAACAGAGAGCGACAAGGAGAGTGACAAGAAAGAGATTGAGTTCCTAGAATTGCCACATTGTTTTTAAATACCTACTTTTCAATAAAACACACACACAATTTCTCTCACTTGTGTTTGTAAACAAGGACACACACACACACACACACACACACACACCTACATATGCCCCATCCCAACCCCAAACAAGGAAACAGGAATCATGACCCATGCATGCAGGAGAAAAGAAGTTAGTTAGAAAGCCCAGATAATTTTTTTCTTGGAAGTTATGATTAAATTCATCAGTTCAAATATACCTGAAGGATAAATTGAATGCCCAACTCACAAATAGGAACACCCACACACTTATACCACATACATAAGCAGACACACAGACACACATACACACACAAATCATACACTAATGCTAATAGGTATTGGACCCTTGCAAATCTATACCAAGTACTTAATTCTCAAGTCACTTTTATTCTTGCTGTTTATGTTGTATTTTTGAAAAACCTTATAACTAAATACTCTTTGTTAACATTTGGTAAAAGTATTCACACTTGATAAATGTGTTTTTAAAACATTATAATTAACTATTGTCAGTTAACATTGCTGAGTTCCTAGGACATTACCCACAGGATAAGCTGCAGGAAGTCATGACTGAAGAGTCATTCCTTCAATACCTCATAGTTGCTTAAAATTAAGCCTGACTGGTTGATTTGGTTCTAATTCCTTAATGTCTGTCAACCCCTTAACATGGGATAAAATCAGACTAATTAGGAAAATCTGATGTGGAAAAGAGGAACAACAGATAACACCCATCAGATGGTTATCAGTGATGTCTTCAGAGAATATGCTTCAGAGACAGCAGGGAAAATTATAGAATTGAAATACATGCTTATAGTCCCAGCACTTGGAATACTTAAGCTGCATGATTATAGCCCATTTGCATGTAACAAGATGGAATTGCCTGTGCTAGCCCTTCCAAAAATTAATGAAGAAAAACCAAGAGATTATGAATTGGCTTTTATGCATATTAACTTGATACTAACATAATGTGTTCTAACATTCACTCATGTTTATATTCTGCTTTTCATATTTGAGTCAGACACAGGCATATTATTGACTCTAGATGAAGTGTTCATTGAGGAATTCCTGCCTGGCAGGAATGAATATAGTCTAAAGAGACACTCATACACTCTCTGTGGCTATTAGACTATGGAAACAATGAGCTCCATGAAATTAGAATTTCCCCAGGAGTGTCTTCCCGAAGGAAGAAAAAATAGCAGGACTGAAGACAATCAAGGAAGACGTGCGATCATAGGAGTAACCTGCTTCCTGGAGAAAGGTTTACAATGCATCAGGCAAACTTGCAGGAGAAACTTGAAGCTTAAGCAAGGCTGGAGGAGAGCACACTGGGCTAGGATGCTTAGCCATCTATGTAAATTTAAATTCACATCAGGACCCTAAAGATGGACTGGAGGGAGTAGTCAAAGGATTGTGTATCCCTAATCTTAGTGTGGTCACATTGGATAATAATCTACTGGGGTTTTATGATGTGGTTGTTTGCTTTTCACTCTTAAAGAAAAATGGTTTAAAATTGGTAGTATGTGTGTGTGCGGGTGTGCCCAGGAATGTCTTGGGCAACTTGCAGGATTGGGTTCTCTTTCCACCATTTGGGTCCAGGAGATGGAACTCAAGTCCTCAGGCTTGGTAGTAAGGGCCTTTACCTGCAGAGCCATCTAGCCAGGCTTGGTAATAAGGACCTTTACCTGCAGAGCCATCTAGCCAGCCCCAAACAATAAACGATTCTGAAAAGGCATCGTATAGAAGCTAAAATATATGTGAAGAAATGTTCTGTAATTACCGTATATGGGTGGAATGTATGTTTCATATTTTATAGTAATATAAAATTAAAGGAGGAAAATGTGAATTCCTAAATTTAAAAAAAAGACTGAGAGAAAAATGCAGGACAGTTATAGCAGAGTGCATGATCTGGGATGGGGTGGGGGAAGGGATAGGGGAATATGTCTAAATTGAACTGAAAAATGATGTCTGAAATACACAAAACATCAATAAAAGCATTATATTTAAAAAAGAAATGAAGTACACAGATGCATAGATAAACAAAGACATTCTAAGTATATTTACAACACATTTCTTCTATAAAACTAAACAATTTAAAACTGCGTTGAATGGCTTATAATATACATGTTCATTAATGAAAAAAAAACAAAAAAAGAGAGGATCAAGTTAGATTAAGATCCAGTTTTTATATATTAAATAATTATATTTTACCTGGATAAAACTATTCAATTTATTTATTTATTTATTTACTTATTTTTGGTCTTTTTTGAGACAGGGTCTCCCTTTTAGTCCCAGCTGACCTGGAACTCTCTCAGACTGGCTTTGAACTCACAGAGATCCACCTGGCTCTGCTTCCCGAGTGCAAGGATTAAAGGCGTGCACAACCAAGCCTGGCAAAACTATTCATTTTAAATTAAATTATTAGTTGTAAGCCATAGGAGATCCATCAAGGAGATAACATAAAGGAAGCAGGACAAGGGGAAAAGGTGAATTAAATTTATATTCCTGAAAAATACCTATATATTGTAACAGGACTGTAATAAAGGAATGGCTAAACAAAAAATGAAAATTACTTTTAAAACAAAATTAGCTAGGTTTACCTACTCAGTTCTTGCAATATACCTAAATTGGATAAATGCAAAGCCAACATTAAAAGTGGGCAGAAAGAGTAAGAGAAGAAAGATTCAACTGTAGAGGGCATGTCAGTGGAATTCACTAGAATTACATACAGTCATAGATTAGTAAGAGTAAGAAAATATACCAAAGAAAGTTCTGAAGTGTTTTATTATCAAACAAAAGAGGCATTGTCACAAAAATTTTAATTAGGTAAAAGTGTCACTTTATAATTAAAGTACATAATACAGCAGGAAGTTATAAAATAAGAGTGTTTTACAGAGATATTTGGTTCTTTCAGGAATTATATAAAGTTTAACAAAATGTTCCCCTTGCTTCTTGCCCTCACACGGGTTTCCTGGAATCTTGCTGCCTCTCTTTGATCCCTGGATGCATTTCTAAATGGCCAAATAGGCACTTGAGAATAAGGTGACAAGAAACAAGTGTCAGATCAAATTCCACTGTGTAAGAAAACTAAAATTTTCATTTTATGATTACATTTCTATGTCTTTTTGAGACAGGGTCTCCCTGTAGCCCCAGCTGGCCTGGAACTCACTATGTAGACCAGGCTGACTTGAAATCACAGATATCTACCTGCAATCTTCCAAATTCTAACTATAAAGCCAGCAGCACTTTCATACTAAAACCAGGCAAAGATACAACCAATATAGAAAACTATATACCCATATCTTTAATGAATATAGATGCAAAATTCTCAACAAAATTCTTACAAACTGCATGCAAGCACTCATCAAAAAGGTCATCCACATGACCAAATCAGATTTATTCCAGAGATGCAGGAATGGTTCAACATATGTAAATCAATAAATGTTATAAATCTTACAAAGAGACTCAAAGACAAAAACCACGTGGTTGTCTCAATCAATGCAGAAAAGGCCTTTGATAAAATTAATTATGTCTGTATGTTTAAAGTGTTAGAGGGTATTGTACTGGAGGTAACATACTTTTTTTTTTTTTCTCAACATTTTTTTTTTATTGATGCTTTGTGCATTTCATACATCATTTTCCAATTCAGTTCAGGCATATCTCCCCTTCCCTTCACCCCCACCCCCACCCCAACCGAGATCATGCATTCTGCCATGACTGTTCTGCATATCTCTCTCAGTTTTTTTTTCCATTTTTTAGCAACAAGTGATAATTTTTGAGTACAAGCATCCCTCATGTAAAACCAATTTGCAGGCTGTTGTGCCCATACCCCCATGGCCCCACCATTCAGCCGGGGGGGGTGCTTGTATATTCAATCAAGTTGATCAAATGAGTGTCCAGACTATATTGCTGTAGTTTCACCGTTCACCCTAATCGCAGCCCTTACATTCTACACGCCCCCTCTTCCGCAGATTGTTCCCTAGGCTTGGAAAAGGGGCACAGGTAGATGAGAGGCAAAACAGTCTACTTTCTCTGGAGCTGTTGTCTTGGACTCTGATCAATTCTGGCTGTTTCCTTTCATGGGTTGACAGTTTGTCCAGGAATGACCTTTAGATCCTACTAATGAAGCACAGGCAATTAGATATATAGGTATTTAAGCAGCACTAATAGTTATGGTAGGTTACTTGGGTATAGACACATATGTTTGGATGTATGTAATCCATGAATTATATTTTTTTTCCTGTTAAATATAACAGGTCTTACTGTGGCTTATAACATCTCCTGTTAGAGGATGTAAGCTTGTGGCATCAGCCGTGGGTTATTCCTCCAAGGAGAGAGCCAATAGCCAATTAGATTTGGGATATACAGGCATATGGCTGCCTCTGCTGCACAGTATTCCAGGCAGGTGAGGTGGAGCTGGTGCTGAGTGGGAGTCTTGCTTGACTCAAGGAGACCCGTATTTGCTTTATTGGATTAGTGGCCTTTGGTAACACTCTCTGGTATTCCAGAGGCCATCTGTACACTTGCATGTGTGGTCTCAATACATCTTTCCCATGTTAACGTCAGGTCTTCGGCAGCAGGGCCTTATCGCCTCTCTTCTTGCAGGTATCCCAGTTTAGTGGCAAGGAGCCTTTACCTTTTGTGGGGGCTTGGATCCCCTGGCCAACATCTCCTTGGTAGAATAATCCATTGCTGATGTCAGAGCTCCTGTATTAATATATTTTGCTTAAGTGCATAGCTTAAGGTCCTCATATTTTTATGGCTTGCATTTGGACTCGGCTATCTCCCTGTTCTGGTGGAAGAATTCTTTGCATAAGTAATTGAATGCAACTACTTTTTCTCTCAACCCTCACTTAGACCAAAAGTATTTTGCATTTGAGTTGGTCACAGTTTTTCTTCTTTCTAATTTTTTCTTGGATGATTCCCAAAGAAATGACAGTGTTTCTCTTTGTTTCTCAGAATAGCTCTTATGGAACCGAATTTGTCCAAATCCCAGGATATGACTGCTTCCTCCATCTCCTCTGATCTTAAGGCTCAGGAGGTTTTTCTACCTTGTTATTGTAAGAAGGCAAAACATTCCACTGACTACAGCATCTCCTCTGGATCAACAAACCACAGCCCCAGTCCATCTTATCTTCCAATCTTCTCTGAAGCAACAGCCTGGCATTTCCAGAGCACTACTGCACCTGTTGACCCTCCACAGGAGCGATCTGTGTCCAGGAACCAAGGCACATCCCTGCCTCCTTTGCAGCCATTAGATCTTGGGAAATCAGATCTTTCTCCGAATTTGGCAGTTCTTCCTCCCTTACAATCTCCAAACTATTTTACAAGCAGTACAAGAGACCATACACCTGCCCCTAAACGGATTACTGTGCTTCCAACTGATTACTAACATATCCCAGGACAGTGATTGTGTACGTATGTATAACCAGACAGGAGGCTGGTTTGATGCACCCCCTCCGGGGACCAGCCAGTCCAATGCCACATGGCTCAGGGGAGCTTGGCCAGGAAATACTAAGTACCTTCTATAATGATCAGCTCGATGTGCTTATACAGATAGCACAGTTGGGGTGTGAATGGAGACATTCTGGGCTCTGTATTACCTCTGTACCTTTTCAGAATCTGAGCCATGCAGCTAATCTATCACGCAGTCTCTCACATCATTTAACAGGAAACTGGTCCGGTGAACTCGACTCTCTATTGGAAGAACTCCGCTCATCCACTGCACATCAACTCTACACGAGTAGACTTGTCCATGTCTGAGGGTTTTATCTCCTGGATGTCGAAGGCAGTGTCTCACCTACAGCAGTGGGCTGGAATAGCGGGTTTGGGTTGCAGTATAATCCTGCGCGGGTCTTTGTGTCTGTGGTGTCTGATGCGCAAGCGGAACAATCAGTGCAGAGAAAGAGCGTTCTTCGTGTAGGCTCTTGCCGCTATTGAACTGGGCAGTTCACCTCAAGTTTGGCTTGGCATGCTAGAGAAGTAGCCAAAGACGGGTAAGACCCGCTGCATGTATTACCAACCTAAGACAGGGAACAAACCTATGCTGTTTGTTTGACCCCATGACGGGTAAGGAATACATCTGCAGGGGCAACCTAAGACAGGCATTCTCTCTGCCATATTATAAAAGAAAGGGGGAGATGTGGAGAGGGGGCGCTGGCCAAAATGGCGCCTTGGACCTGGCCAGGTCTTATGATCGCCTGATTGTTGCCTGACTGCCCAGCTCATTCCCCAGCCAATAAGAGAACCCAAACCTGGCCCTCATTAGCATGTCCGCTGACTTCCGTATATTGTGCATACCGCTTACAGACCAATGAGAGACTGCCACGGCGCTCGCACCCTAGTAGGAGGCGGGGTTGAGGGAAGAGATTATTAGTAGGGGACACTGGAAGGGGGAAAGGAGAGTTGATGTATGAGTTGCCTGAATAAACTGTGTCTGGAAGAACAAGAGTGTGTCCTCTCCTTTTTCCTGCCGGCCGGGAACAGAGAGCGACAAGGAGAGCAACACAACTACAAAGTATACAATCTGCTGGGTTAGCCCCAGATCCACAGTTTCAAAGTAAGGAATCTGTAGGCTTGATCCCCAGTTCACAGTCTCGAGGTATGGAAGAGTTACAAGAGTTACAACAAGATACAAAAACAGTGAAATTGACCCCGGGACCACTACCTGTGAAAAAATCAAGGGACACACTCGGTACTTTAATGGATGTACATGGAGTCCCTGAACCAGAGATCCCCCAAACTCAGTTACCTACACCCGTTCCTCAGAGCACAGAGCAAAATGCCAACCAATCCCCAGACCTTCCATCATTTCATCTCCATGTGAACATTGGAATGAATGGTAAATTAAATGGAACAGAAGAAAAAATACCACAATCATTTGCCTCAACTAAGCAGTTAAAATCTGAGGATGACCCTGAAATCCTTAGATGTAAGGAGCTGCAGGCCTTAGCTTGCCAACAAGGAAGTTGGCTGTGTGAACTATCACCCTGAGCCTTTCCCAAGAACTGGGTGTTGACGTGCAGTGAGCTGGAAACATCCTGAGAAAAAACTACAGAATGTTTCAACTAGGAGTTCCAGCTTGATTATCTTACAAAACAGCCTCTCCCCTGACGCCAGATGGCCTGACTAATTGCCCTGCTCTACCCTCCCCCTACCCACTTCCTGCTTTCTGTGAGATATATGCTCTTACTCCAATAAAGTAGACCTTGACAAGCTCGCTTGGTCTCTCTCTCTCCTCTCTCTCTCTCTCTCTCTCTCTCTCTTTCTCTCTCATCTATCTTACAGGTCTGGGGTCTCCTTTGGGTACCTGCGAATTACTGCCCCCACAGGTGGGGAACGCTTAGATATAATCCTTTGGTTATATCAATGGGCTCTCCACCTCCCACAAGTTTAGGAGTTAATGTAATTCCAGAAGAAACCACTGTATTGCAAAAGAACCAAAAACATATGTTAGAGCTCAGTATAGAGCAGAGGGTCATAGGTCTTCCAGAAAAAATAAGTACAAGCACATAATGAAGCGCACCAGTGACTAACGTGGAGCTGACACCCAAGCTACCGTGTTCAGCTGTAGATAGAATAAAGGTAACTCCTTTGGCACTACTTCAGGTCATGAATTCAATGGGGATTATCCCAAAATCACATTCCGAAGTGATAGAATCTGCAGGTTTCTTCCCACAGCTACCACCAAATCCAGTGGAAACAGTGAGTGTGACCCCTAAAGCACCAGATCAAGTAACTGAATCCACGCAGGTAGCTCAGCACCAAGAGATGGAATCAAAGAATGTGACCTCAAGCTTGAACCAAGTCACCAATAACATGAATGTAAGTCCTGCAGAATTGTTTCATGTCATGGATTCTAGGAGGATGATTAACCAATTATATCCACAAGGTATAGAATCAGCAGGAGTAACTCCAACCCCACAACAACAAGTCATGGAATCAATGAAGAAGGATACACTGGAGGACAATCAGGTTGTAAAACCAGAAAAGATGAGTCCAGGGCCAAGGCATGCAGTCAAGGAAAGTGTGAAAATGACTTCCCAGACGAAGAATAAAGCCACAGAATCAGTGGACATGGCCTCAGGGCCACAAAATAAAGCCATGAAACAAGTGGAGATTACTCCTAGGCCAACACATCAAAATACAACAGAAATGATATTAATACCATTAAATCAAGATACAGATTACACAAAAGTCAGTCCAGGGGCACTTCAAGCCATGGATTTCATGAAGATAATCCCACGAGCACAGCCGCATACCACAGAAGATGAGGGCTTGACCCCAGACTCACAGTCTCAAGCTGCATATTTGACCCTAGTGTCGGGTCAACCAGATGGCTTGACTTCTTCTATCGCTTCTAGTATTGCCCCAGCAGGCCAAAGCTACAAGGTAGAGTAACTTCAGTGTCAGACCAGGAACATCAGCCTAGGTTCAAACCTATTGATTCAAAATCTGAGCAGCAATTGAGAAGTATGAAATTATGTGACTCAGTCTCAAGATCAAAGCTCCGTGATATCAAACCAATGATGTTAAAACTTGGGTTTCATTTGCGAGATGGGAAATCTCCTGAATTGTCCCTAAGAATACAGACACAAGAACCAGAAGCCTTAGAGTCATCCCCAGGAACACAGCTTCAGGATGGGAAATTCTAATGCATGTACAAGAGTCAAAGCTTCCAGGAGTGAAAATTGGACTAGTATGCCAAAGGCCACGATTACAAAAAAGATAAAAGCATAGATTTGAAAATTGAAAAATACTCTGAGTTAGATCTTCCAAAAAGCCTCAAGGTGTGAAATCTGAGTTCAACTCTGGGCCCCCAGGCAAAGTGAAAAGTGTTCTAACTTGACACCTGAAACAAAGTCCAATATATGAAATATACTAGGTTAAAGTCCTAGCTCATATCAAAAGGCACATCACTTACTAATTTAACCATGAGAACCAAGATTGAAAATGTCAAGACAGACTTTAAATGTAGGCCACAGTTGCAAGATACAAAATCTGAGCCAATTTTGAGAAATCCTCAAGAATTTGAGTCAAGCCCAGGGTTACAATATCTGAAGTATTCTAGGATGATGAAGGGTATAAAGGTCCCAGATATCAAATCTATCGATTTTAGTCCTGAACCACACTCAGAAGTTATGAAATCTGAATTCATCCAAAAGAAAAAGCTTCAAGGTACAAAATCTTTAGATTTCAAACCCAGTTCAAAATTTCAAGGTGAGAAACCTGATTTGACCCTGGGGAAGAAGTTCTCAGGCATGAAACTGAGGACTGAATCAGACCCTATTTACAAGATACAAAGTATTCTAGTTGATCAAGATATAAAACACAAGTGTAAGTCTACAGGACACGTTTAACAGTATAAAATCTTCTGAGGTGGTAACAGAGACAAAACTTCAAGGTATAAAATCAACAGACTTCAATTCTGGACCACAGACACAAAATAAAAAATTTGAGTTAGCTCAAAGGAGGCTTCAGGATATGCAATTTGTAGACCCAAGCCATGGTCAGAAGTTACAACATGTGACACCTGAGTTGACGCCAGAGACACTACTCCAAAATGGGGCATTTGTGGAAGTTCAACTCAGCCTCTCAATTGCAAAATGTGAAACATCCTAAGCTGATTCGTAGAACAAAGCTTCAAGATACAAAACCTATGGAGTTCAGTTCTGAACTGTACTTACAGGGTATGAAGTCTTCTGAAGTAGTCCCAGGGACAAATCTTCAAAAAGAGAAATCTTTGGGCCTCATGCCTCAGCCACTGTGGCAAGATGTAAAATCTTTTCCATTGACTTCAAGTAAGGTTCATGATAGGAAACTTTTGCAACTCAATTCAGCCCCTCAGCTACAGGATAGGACATTATCTATGATGACACCAGAAATACATCTTGAAGGTCTGAAACCTATGGCACTCAACCTTGGGGCAAAGTTACAAGATGCAAAATCTGAGTCCACAAACTTCAAACAACGGAGATCAATCATGGCTCAGAAATGCAGGCTGTGGAAGTCTCTGGTTTGGCCTTAGACTCAACAATTCATAGTGTGGTACCTTCTGAATTCAGGGCAAGACAGCAGCAGCAAGATGAGAAATTTCATAAACAGAGTCAGCAGTCACAGCTTCGAAGTGCAAAATCTAGTGTTCAATCCCAAGCAACCTTTACAACATACTGAGCCATCGGAATTATGCACAAAGACAAAACTTCAATATGTGAAATCTATGGAATTCAATTCTGAGCAACAATCCCAAGATGTGAAATCCGAGTTGGGCCTGGTAAGAGAGCTTCCAGGTACACAATCTTTACAGGTCAACCTTGGGCCATAGTTGCAAGGCATAAAACCTTCAGAGGTACACACAGAGATCAAGCTTACAGATGAGTCATCTATGGAATCCAAGCATGAGCCCAAATTGCATGGTGGGAAATCCTGTGAATCCAGTCCAGGGCCACAGAGTCACTATAAAAAAAAGTATGACGTTCAACACTAGGCCACAGTTACAAGATGATGTAAAATCTTCTGAGTTACACCCTGTTCCAGACCTTCAAAGTATAAAATCTAAGGTGCTCTTCCCTGGACCATACTTACAAAGTGTGAATTCTGCATGTATTCCAAATTCAAATTTTCAACATATAAATTCTACTGGGTCACATTTGCAAGACATTAATTCCTCTGCGTATATTTCAGGACCAAATTTGCTGAGTATAAATTTTGTGTGTAACTCTGGGCCACATTTTCATGGAATGAATTCTTCTGCATCCATTTCAGTATCCAAATCTAATGGGTTCATCCTTGAGCCACATTTGCAAGATGTGAATTATTCTCCAAATGCTTCAGGACCAAATCCTCAAAGTGTAAATTCTACTATGTGCAACCTTGGGCTGCATGTGCAAGATGCAAATTCTTGTACATCCATTTCTGGACCAGAATTTCAGTGTGCAAATGCTACTGGGCATGATCCTAAGCTACATTTTCAAGATGTGAATTTTTGTACATCAATTCTAGAGCCACAAATTTGGTATGAAAGTTCTATTGAGTGCAGCCCTAAGTTACATTTGCAAGGTATGAATTCTTCTGTGTGCACTCCAGGGGAAAAACCTCAGTGTGTAAATTTTACTGTGTGCAACCATGCACAAGATACGCAAGGTATGAATTCTTATGCATCAATTCCAGGATCACAAAATCCTAAACCACATTTGCAAGGTGTGAATTCTTCTGTAGATACTCCAGGACAAAAACCTCAGTCTTCTGAGTTGAACCCAGGGACCAAAATTCAAAGTAACATGTCTGTAATAGTCAACTGTGAACCACGTTTGCAAGATTTGAAGTCTAACTTAGCTCCAGGGTCAACGTTTTTAAGTACAGAGTCTACTAGAGAGTGCAACTCTGGGCCACAGGTACAGAGTGTAAATTTTTCTGAATTAAATCCAGGGTTAAAAGTAGAATGTATAAATTCCATGGAATGCAAACTTGGGCCACACTGGCAGGGTAGAAAACCTTTTGAATTGACTTCAGAAACAAAAGTTCAAAGTAAGAGATCTGAGTCACACCCAGCCCCAGAGCTTCAAGGCATAGAATCCATTGTGCTGAATTCTATACAACATTTACACATAAACAGTGAAGTGACTCCAGGGACAAAGATCCATGGTAGAATACCAATGGAGTTTAACTCTAGGCCACAACTTCAAGGTTTGAATTCTTCTGAGTTGGATCCAGAGTCAAAACTTCAATTTGTAAATTCTATAAAGCTTAGTTCAGGGCCACAAGGGTTTGAACTGAAATCTGCACAGTTGAAACCAGGGTCACAACCTCAAAGTATGACTTCTTCAGGATTGACTACACATGACAATTCCCAATATGTTACATCTGCCTTTGCACCAAAGTCATGTTTTCAAGATGTAAAGCCCATGCAACTGAGGCTAGGGTCTCAACAGCAAAGTGTGAATTGTCAAAAGTTTCCTTTAGGATGGCAAGGTGTGAAACCAATGGTATCAGTACCAGAGTCAACCAGGAAGTTAACTGGACCAGCTTGGCCAGTGTCAAATTTTCAAGTGTGGTTCCAGAACCACAGCAACAATCATCAGTGTTCACTCCAGAGACAAAGTGGCAAAATATAAAACAGGTGAGATCGTCCTCAGTGTCTCTGCCACAAATTGTAAAATGTATGGAGTTATCACCAAGGTCATTGCTTCAAAGTGTGAAATATGGGAGACATCCCTCCCAAATAAATGATAAAATCACAGAACCCTCTAAACCAATCCATAGACCAGGGTATCAGTCTATGAAATATGCAGAGATGGTCTCAGAGGCAAAGCATGAAGTCCCTAAATCTATAAATTTGAGTTCATTGCCAATTTCAGGATCTCCAGTTGAAGGACCCCTGCTTCAGGTTTATGCACCTAAACTGTCTTAGACCATGGAAAGCAACTTAGGAGCTCCAAGTCATGTAAGCTATACCCTCCCCGACCTCCCCCCCTTATGCCTCACTATCAGGAACTAGTAACCAAAAACCTGCTCTCAAAATTTGCTTAACTGATTCTTGAGAATGTTTTACTAGGTTGCACCCGCTGTGTGTCCGGCCTGTGTACAGAGAAATTCTTTTACTATACACAACCCTTCCCCCATTTCATACTGTGATCCGCTTTTAAAAGTTCCTATCCTCCCTGGGGTCGATCTCCCTGCCCCTGTGTGGGTTATGAGCTCGCCCAGTACCTGGTTCTCCTGAATAAACTTCGTGTATTTAAGCAAGAACGGTCTCTGCTGATTTTGTGGGATCTCCATCCCGAGACTTGAGTGAGAGTCACCCCAGGACTTGGGGGGTCTTTCACAATATGACAAAAAGATTGGTGCATAAAAGCACAGAAACTGCAGAGAAATCTGGGAGGTTGACCCCAAAGCCAGCAAAGAAAGCCATGGAATCTTCAGGGATGCCTCTGCAACTAGATCTTCAAGTACCACAATTTGTTAATCTGACTCCAGTACTAAGCAATCAAAGTTCAAAATCCTTAGAACTAGTCCCCGAGAAAAGCTACCACATCCCAGAAACTCGAGTTGCTTTCTCGGTCACAGCCTCAATTTAAAGACTTAAAGGAGTTTCATCCAAAGCAATTTACAGAATCTGGAAGCAGGATCCCAGACCTCAAGTATTATACTGCAGAAGTGTTGGGGTTGACTTGTGAAGCAGGGCCACAAGGGAAGGAATTTCTCAGAATGACCTGGAAGCCAGCAAGTCGAGAGACTGAATACGTAGGAAACTTCTCAGAACAGTTCCACATGCTAAAATATCTACAGCGAAAAGTTGCAGCAAAACTCTTACAGAGTCAAATACCCCATAATGTCCCTCCACCTCTAGCTTCAGGTCTTGTCCTAAAATATCCCATCTGCTTACAGTGTGGCCGAAGTTCAGGATTGAATTGCTGTCATAAGTTACAGTCTACTTTGGGGCCTTATCTTCTTATCTACCCACAGCTTCAGCTTCTAAGCACTCCTGAAGGCCGAGGGGAGATTCAGCTGAAACTTTTCTTTAGATTACAAAATGGGAAAAGAAGTCAAGTCTCAAAATCTCATGGAAGAAATAGATCAGATACACGGAAGATCACTCTATCACCATCACAAAGAAAAGCTAAACTCTATAACTCAGCTTTCAAGAGTCCTCTCCTCCAAGAGATTTCTGTTCTGAATCTTCCCAGTCTCTGACTCCTGTGCAAGTCCCTATTAGCCAAAGACACTGGGACAGCCATGGTATGGTAGGAAGGACACAAATAGAAGAGTCTGAGCACTATGAATGCTGTCAGGTTCACTCCTTATCAGAGAGTGGCTTTGCAAGTAATCAAGATGAAAAATGGGCAAAAGTGACCATCGAAAAGACCTCTGATTTAAAATATCCAGTGAAGAGAAGCGCCAAGGGACATAGAACACAAAACACAAAGCTCTACAAAGACAGAACCATATTAAATAGTCCCTCTGAAGAATTGTAAGAAATACGAGTATTGAAACCACTCAAACAAGCATTGCTTCCTCAAGAAGACCTAAGAAATCTTCCCAGCCCAAGTTCACACACCGGCTCTTTCAGGGCCTGAGGCAGGCATTCCAAAGAGCACAAAGAAGTGTAGGATTTGTTGGACAGAAGTCTGGAGACAGGGCAAGGCAAGACAATTTGTTGTCAAGCAGAAATAACCATCCAAATCCAAAAGCCATGTTTTATTACCTACCAGAAGACAGGAAGAGAAAGCATACCAGCCCCAATCCCTAAGCAAGAGGCCATATTACAGGGAATGATCGACCAATGCAGAGAAGCTCAACAGCCCAAACCAGCAAGCCCTTTTGAACCCCCAGTTTTTCAATTATCAGAGACTTTCTTCCTGAAAGAGACATTACCATACAAACCACCTTTGAGTATAGTTCAAAATGTCCACAGGAGAATGATAAAAAACATTTACAATGATGAAATCTCCAGCCTAGAGCCTAAGACAATTCTCAAACCAGGAACCAAATTTCAGATCCAGGAGAGAATTCTCCCCGATTCCCTATTGAAGACAGCCCTACAGAGTCACTTTATAGAGAATCACACGTACAAAGAAGGAACCCAGCACAGCTTGTATAGGGACAGAGGCCTGGACAGCAAACTTTCCAAAAGGGGCCATCAAAGTCTCCCTGAGAGGAGACACCAAAGTCCCTCTAAGAGAAAGCATGGCAGTTCTTCTGATAGAACCCTTCAAAGTCTCTCTGGCAATAACCATCACAGTCCCTCTCAGAGGAGATATCACAGTCCCTCCAAGAAGAGAGCACCCAGCTTCTCTGGGAGGAGTCCTGGAAGTCCCTCAGAGAGGAGATACCACAAGCACCAAGACAGTCTTGACAGGAGGCGAAGCAGCCTTTCCAGGAGACGACGCACCCCTTCCAAGATCCATCACACCCCTTCTGACAGAAGCCCACACAGTTTTGACAGAGGTCCCAGTCCCTCCAGAAGGAGCCATTTCAGTCCCACAGGAGGACAGAGAAGATCCACAGTAGTGGCTCTGAGAGAACCTCTTCCAGTCCCCCTGGTGTGAAAAGATGTGTTTCCTATGAAAGAAGACACCACAGTCCCTCGAGGGCTAGGTAAACCAGGTCTTCTGGTTGTAGTCATCGCAGTCACTCTGAGAGGCGCCAACACAGTCACGAGAGAGAATCCATTTGCCTTCAGGAGCTGCACCCTGGAGACCGCTAGACCTGGGAAGAAGGGGGTGAGAATGGGTCTGTAATTTTTCTATGATCAATAAAGGGACGATGATGGAACTCTATTTGCATCTACAAGACCACTGGTGGGATGGGTGGAAATGAGGGCAGGGGCCCACCCTCTCCCCGGCCATCTCAGGAGTCCTATGTCCCCATGTGGGGTGGGGTCTGTAATGAACGACCTTTGAGTATAGTTCAAAATGATAAACATTTACAATGATGAAATCTCCAGCCTAGAGCCTAAGACAATTCTCAAACCAGGAACTAGATTTCAGATCCAGGAGAGAATTCTCCCTGATTCCCTATTGAAGACAACGCTACAGAGTCATTACTTACAGTGAATCACATGTACAAAGAAGGACCCAGCACAGCTTGTATAGGGACAGAGGCCTGGACAGGGCCATATTACAGGGAATGATTGACCAGTGCAGAGAAGCTCAACAGCCCAAACCAGCAAGCCCTTTTGAAACCCCAGTTTTTCAATTACCAGCGACTTTCTTTCTGAAAGAGACATTACCATACAAACAACCTCAATCATGGGAATGCCTAAGAGCATTCTCAAACCAGGAACCAAAGTTCAGATACAGGAGAGAATTCTCCCTGATTCCCTATTGAAGACAACCCTACAGAGTCACCTTATAGAGAATCGCACATACAAAGAAGGAACCCAGCACAGCTTGTATAGGGACAGAGGACTCGACAGCAAACTTTCCAAAAGGAGCCATCAAAGTCTCCCTGAGAGGAGACACCGAAGTCCCTCTAAGAGAAAGCATGGCAGTTCTTCTGATAGAACCCTTCAAAGTCTCTCTGGGACTAACAATCACAGTCCCTCCAAGAAGAAAGCACCCAGTTTCTCTGGGAGGAGTCCTGGAAGTCCCTCAGAGAGGAGATACCACAGTCCCTCCAAGAAGAGAGCACACAGTTTCTTTGGGAGGAGTCCTCGAAGTCCCTCAGAGAGGAGATACAACAGCCCCTCCAAGAAGAGAGCACCCAGTTTCTCTGGGAGGAGTCCTCGAAGTCCCTCAGAGAGGAGATACCACAGTCCCTCCAAGAAGAGAGCACCCAGTTTCTCTGGGAGGAGTTCTCGAAGTCCCTCAGAGAGGAGATACCACAAGCGCCAACACAGTCTTGACAGGAGGCAAAGCAGCCTTTCCAGGAGACGATGCACCCCTTCCAAGATCCATCACACCCCTTCTGACAGAAGCCCACACAGTTTTGACAGAGGTCCCAGTCCCTCCAGAAGGAGCCATTTCAGTCCCACACGGAGGACAGAGAAGAGCCACAGTAGTGGCTCTGAGAGAACCTCTCCCAGTACCCCTGGCATAAAAAGACGTGGTTCCTATGAAAGAAGACACCACAGTCCCTCGAGGGCTAGGTAACCCAGGTCATCTGGGAGTAGTCGTCGAAGTCACTCTGAGAGGAGCCAACATAGTCATGAGAGAGAATCCATTTGCTTTCAGGAGCTGCACCAAGGGACACAGAAAAGCTGAACTCTATAACTCAGCTTTCAAGAGTCCTGCTCCTCCAAGAGATTTCCATTCTGAATCTTCCGAGTCTCCAACTCCTGTGCAAGTCCCTATTAGCCAAAGACACTGGGACAGCCATGGTATGGTAGGAAGGACACAAATAGAAGAGTCTGAGCACTATGAATGCTGTCAAGTTCACTCCTTATCAGAGAGTGGCTTTGCAAGTAATCAAGATGAAAAATGGGCAAAAGTGACCATCGAAAAGACCTCTGATTTAAAATATCCAGTGAAGAGAAGTGCCAAGGGACATAGAACACAAAACACAAAGCTCTACAAAGACAGAACCATATTAAATAGTCCCTCTGAAGAATTGTAAGAAATACGAGTATTGAAAGCACTCAAACAAGCATTGCTTCCTCAAGAACTAAGAAATCTTCCCAGCCCAAGTTCATGCACTGGCTCTTTCAGGGCCTGAGGCAGGCATTCCAAAGAGCACAAAGAAGTGTAAGATTTGTTGGACAGAAGTCTGGAGACAGGGCAAGGCAAGACAATTTGTTGTCAAGCAGAAATAACCATCCAAATCCAAAAGCCATGTTTTATTACCTACCAGAAGACAGGAAAAGAGAAAGCATACCAGGCCCAATCCCTAAGCAAGAGGCCATATTACAGGGAATGATCGACCAATGCAGAGAAGCTCAACAGCCTAAACCACAAGCCCTTTTGAAACCCCAGTTTTTCAATTACCAGCGACTTTCTTTCTGAAAGAGACATTACCATACAAACGAACTCAATCATGGGAATGCCTAAGAGCATTCTCAAACCAGGAACCAAATTACAGGCCCAGGTGAGAATTCTCCCTGATTCCCTATTGGAATCACTTTACAGAGAATCACGTGTACAAAAAAGGAACCGAGCACAGCTTGTATAGGGACAGAGGCCTCCATAAAGGAGGCCTGCAAAAGGAGCCACCAAAGTCTCCCTGAGAGGAGACACCGAAGTCCCTCTAAAAGAAAGCATGGCAGTTCTTCTGATAGAACCCTTCAAAGTCTTTCTGGGAATAACCATCACAGTCCCTCTCAGAGGAGATACCACAGTCCCTCCAAGAAGAGAGCACCCAGTTTCTCTGGGAGGAGTCCTCGAAGTCCCTCAGAGAGGAGATACCACAAGTGCCAACACAGTCTTGACAGGAGGCAAAGCAGCCTTTCCAGGAGACGATGCACCCCTTCCAAGATCCATCATACCCCTTCTGACAGAAGCCCACACAGTTTTGACAGAGGTCCCAGTCCCTCCAGAAGGAGCCATTTCAGTCCCACACGGAGGAC
Organism: Rhizomys pruinosus; assembly: GCA_009823505.1. Lineage (NCBI taxonomy): Eukaryota > Metazoa > Chordata > Mammalia > Rodentia > Spalacidae > Rhizomys > Rhizomys pruinosus. Next base: position 2,178,283 of record VZQC01003102.1, on the reverse strand, counting down.
AGAGAAGAGCCACAGTAGTGGCTCTGAGAGAACCTCTCCCAGTACCCCTGGCATGAAAAGACGTGGTTCCTATGAAAGAAGACACCACAGTCCCTCAAGGGCTAGGTAACCCAGGTTGTCTGGGAGTAGTTGTTGCAGTCACTCTGAGAGGAGCCAACATAGTCATGAGAGAGAATGCATTTGCCTTCAGGTGCTGCCCCCAAGGACACAGAAAAGCTGAACTCTATAACTCAGCTTTCAAGAGTCCTGCTCCTCCAAGAGATTTCTGTTCTGAATCTTCCCAGTCTCTGACTCCTGTGCAAGTCCCTATTAGCCAAAGACACTGGGACAGCCATGGTATGGTAGGAAGGACACAAATAGAAGAGTCTGAGCACTATGAATGCTGTCAAGTTCACTCCTTATCAGAGAGTGGCTTTGAAAGTAATCAAGATGAAAAATGGGCAAAAGTGACCACCAAAAAGACCTCTGATTTAAAATATCCAGTGAAGAGAAGTGCCAAGGGACATAGAACACAAAACACAAAGCTCTACAAAGACAGAACCATATTAAATAGTCCCTCTGAAGAATTGTAAGAAATACAAGTATTGAAAGCACTCAAACAAGCATTGCTTCCTCAAGAAGACCTAAGAAATCTTCCCAGCCCAAGTTCATACACCGGCTCTTTCAGGGCCTGAGGCAGGCATTCCAAAGAGCACAAAGAAGTGTAGGATTTGTTGGACAGAAGTCTGGAGACAGGGCAAGGCAAGACAACTTGTTGTCAAGCAGAAATAACCATCCAAATCCAAAAGCCATGTTTTATTACCTACCAGAAGACAGGAAAAGAGAAAGCATACCAGGCCCAATCCTTAAGCAAGAGGCCATATTACAGGGAATGATTGACCAGTGCAGAGAAGCTCAACAGCCCAAACCAGCAAGCCCTTTTGAAACCCCAGTTTTTCAATTACCAGCGACTTTCTTTCTGAAAGAGACATTACCATACAAACAACCTCAATCATGGGAATGCCTAAGAGCATTCTCAAACCAGGAACCAAAGTTCAGATACAGGAGAGAATTCTCCCTGATTCCCTATTGAAGACAACCCTACAGAGTCACCTTATAGAGAATCGCACATACAAAGAAGGAACCCAGCACAGCTTGTATAGGGACAGAGGACTCGACAGCAAACTTTCCAAAAGGAGCCATCAAAGTCTCCCTGAGAGGAGACACCGAAGTCCCTCTAAGAGAAAGCATGGCAGTTCTTCTGATAGAACCCTTCAAAGTCTCTCTGGGACTAACAATCACAGTCCCTCCAAGAAGAAAGCACCCAGTTTCTCTGGGAGGAGTCCTGGAAGTCCCTCAGAGAGGAGATACCACAGTCCCTCCAAGAAGAGAGCACACAGTTTCTTTGGGAGGAGTCCTCGAAGTCCCTCAGAGAGGAGATACAACAGCCCCTCCAAGAAGAGAGCACCCAGTTTCTCTGGGAGGAGTCCTCGAAGTCCCTCAGAGAGGAGATACCACAGTCCCTCCAAGAAGAGAGCACCCAGTTTCTCTGGGAGGAGTTCTCGAAGTCCCTCAGAGAGGAGATACCACAAGCGCCAACACAGTCTTGACAGGAGGCAAAGCAGCCTTTCCAGGAGACGATGCACCCCTTCCAAGATCCATCACACCCCTTCTGACAGAAGCCCACACAGTTTTGACAGAGGTCCCAGTCCCTCCAGAAGGAGCCATTTCAGTCCCACATGGAGGACAGAGAAGAGCCACAGTAGTGGCTCTGAGAGAACCTCTCCCAGTACCCCTGGCATGAAAAGACGTGGTTCCTATGAAAGAAGACACCACAGTCCCTCAAGGGCTAGGTAACCCAGGTTGTCTGGGAGTAGTTGTTGCAGTCACTCTGAGAGGAGCCAACATAGTCATGAGAGAGAATGCATTTGCCTTCAGGTGCTGCCCCCAAGGACACAGAAAAGCTGAACTCTATAACTCAGCTTTCAAGAGTCCTGCTCCTCCAAGAGATTTCTGTTCTGAATCTTCCCAGTCTCCGACTCCTGTGCAAGTCCCTATTAGCCAAAGACACTGGGACAGCCATGGTATGGTAGGAAGGACACAAATAGAAGAGTCTGAGCACTATGAATGCTGTCAAGTTCACTCCTCATCAGAGAGTGGCTTTGAAAGTAATCAAGATGAAAAATGGGCAAAAGTGACCACCAAAAAGACCTCTGATTTAAAATATCCAGTGAAGAGAAGTGCCAAGGGACATAGAACACAAAACACAAAGCTCTACAAAGACAGAACCATATTAAATAGTCCCTCTGAAGAATTGTAAGAAATACAAGTATTGAAAGCACTCAAACAAGCATTGCTTCCTCAAGAAGACCTAAGAAATCTTCCCAGCCCAAGTTCATACACCGGCTCTTTCAGGGCCTGAGGCAGGCATTCCAAAGAGCACAAAGAAGTGTAGGATTTGTTGGACAGAAGTCTGGAGACAGGGCAAGGCAAGACAACTTGTTGTCAAGCAGAAATAACCATCCAAATCCAAAAGCCATGTTTTATTACCTACCAGAAGACAGGAAAAGAGAAAGCATACCAGGCCCAATCCTTAAGCAAGAGGCCATATTACAGGGAATGATTGACCAGTGCAGAGAAGCTCAACAGCCCAAACCAGCAAGCCCTTTTGAAACCCCAGTTTTTCAATTACCAGCGACTTTCTTTCTGAAAGAGACATTACCATACAAACAACCTCAATCATGGGAATGCCTAAGAGCATTCTCAAACCAGGAACCAAAGTTCAGATACAGGAGAGAATTCTCCCTGATTCCCTATTGAAGACAACCCTACAGAGTCACCTTATAGAGAATCGCACATACAAAGAAGGAACCCAGCACAGCTTGTATAGGGACAGAGGACTCGACAGCAAACTTTCCAAAAGGAGCCATCAAAGTCTCCCTGAGAGGAGACACCGAAGTCCCTCTAAGAGAAAGCATGGCAGTTCTTCTGATAGAACCCTTCAAAGTCTCTCTGGGACTAACAATCACAGTCCCTCCAAGAAGAAAGCACCCAGTTTCTCTGGGAGGAGTCCTGGAAGTCCCTCAGAGAGGAGATACCACAGTCCCTCCAAGAAGAGAGCACACAGTTTCTTTGGGAGGAGTCCTCGAAGTCCCTCAGAGAGGAGATACAACAGCCCCTCCAAGAAGAGAGCACCCAGTTTCTCTGGGAGGAGTCCTCGAAGTCCCTCAGAGAGGAGATACCACAGTCCCTCCAAGAAGAGAGCACCCAGTTTCTCTGGGAGGAGTTCTCGAAGTCCCTCAGAGAGGAGATACCACAAGCACCAAGACAGTCTTGACAGGAGGCGAAGCAGCCTTTCCAGGAGACGACGCAGCCCTTCCAAGATCCATCACACCCCTTCTGACAGAAGCCCACACAGTTTTGACAGAGGTCCCAGTCCCTCCAGAAGGAGCCATTTCAGTCCCACACGGAGGACAGAGAAGAGCCACAGTAGTGGCTCTGAGAGAACCTCTCCCAGTACCCCTGGAGAAAAAGACATGGCTCCTGTGAAAGAAGACACCACAGTCCCTCGAGGGCTAGGTAACCCAGGTCGTCTGGGAGTAGTCGTCAAAGTCACTCTGAGAGGAGCCAACATAGTCATGAGAGAGAATGCATTTGCCTTCAGGAGCTGCACCCAGGGACACAGAAAAGTTGAACTCTATAATTCACCTTTCAAGAGTCCTGCTCCTCCAAGAGATTTCCATTCTGAATCTTCCGAGTCTCCGACTCCTGTGCAAGTCCCTATTAGCCAAAGACACTGGGACAGCCATGGTATGGTAGGAAGGACACAAATAGAGGATTCTGAGCACTATGAATGCTGTCAAGTTCACTCCTCATCAGAGAGTGGCTTTGAAAGTAATCAAGATGAAAAATGGGCAAAAGTGACCATCAAAAAGACCTCTGATTTAAAATATCCAGTGAAGAGAAGCGCCAAGGGACATAGAACACAAAACACAAAGCTCTACAAAGAGAGAACCATATTAAATAGTCCCTCTGAAGAATTGTAAGAAATACAAGTATTGAAAGCACTCAAACAAGCATTGCTTCCTCAAGAAGACCTAAGAAATCTTCCCAGCCCAAGTTCATACACCGGCTCTTTCAGGGCCTGAGGCAGGCATTTCAAAGAGCACAAAGAAGTGTAGGATTTGTTGGACAGAAGTCTGGAGACAGGGCAAGGCAAGACAATTTGTTGTCAAGCAGAAATATCCATCCAAATCCAAAAGCCAGGTTTTATTACCTACCAGAAGACAGGAAAAGTGATAGCATACCAGCCCCAATCCCTAAGCAAGAGGCCATATTGCGGGGAGCCAAAGCTGTCAGACATACATGCTCGAGAAAATTACTAACTTGTTTATCTCATGAGTTTGCCAGCGCAACTTATCTCAGGAGTTTATGAGTACACCTTGCTTATCTCAGAAATTTACGAGTGCCAAGGTCTGTGAGTGCCTGGCACTTCTCCAAATATACCCTCTCCCTGAACTGTGCCTGCCCCCTTTCCCACCACAAATTTCCCGCTCCCTTGTCTATATAAACCCTGCACCTAATAAAAAAAATGAGACCTCGATCAGATTATAGACCTGGTCTTCTCCTTGTGTTTGATTTTTTGTCTCTTCATTCAGGTTATTCTCTCCCCGGACCCTAGCTGAAAACACTACTGGTCAGGGTGAATACACCATATTACAGGGTGAATACACCATATTACAGGGAATGATCGACCAATGCAGAGAAGCTCAACAGCCCAAACCAGCAAGCCCTTTTGAACCCCGAGTTTTTAAATTACCACAGACCACAGTTTCTGAAAGAGACATTACCGTACAAAGGACCTCAATCATGCTGTTAGGCATTCCCAAACCAGGAACCAGTTTTCAGGTCCAGGTGAGAATTCTCCCTGATTCCCTATTGGAGACACCCCTACAGAGTCACTTTACAGAGAATCAGGCATACAAAGAAGGAACCCAGCACAGCTTGTATAGGGACAGAGGCCTCCACAGTAAACTTTCCAAAAAGAGCCACCAAAGTCTCCCCGAGAGGAGACACCGAAGTCCCTCTAAAAGAAAGCATGGCAGTTCTTCTGATAGAATCCTTCAAAGTCTCTCTGGGAATAACCATCACAGTCCCTCTCAGAGGAGATACCACAGTCCCTCCAAGAAGAGAGCACCCAGCTTCTCTGGGAGGAGTCCTGGAAGTCCCTCAGAGAGGAGATACCACAGTCCCTCCAAGAAGAGAGCACCCAGTTTCTCTGGGAGGAGTCCTCGAAGTCCCTCAGAGAGGAGATACCACAAGCGCCAACACAGTCTTGACAGGAGGCGAAGCAGCCTTTCCAGGAGACGACGCAGCCCTTCCAAGATCCATCACACCCCTTCTGACAGAAGCCCACACAGTTTTGACAGAGGTCCCAGTCCCTCCAGAAGGAGCCATTTCAGTCCCACATGGAGGACAGAGAAGAGCCACAGTAGTGGCTCTGAGAGAACCTCTCCCAGTACCCCTGGCATGAAAAGACGTGGTTCCTATGAAAGAAGACACCACAGTCCCTCAAGGGCTAGGTAACCCAGGTTGTCTGGGAGTAGTTGTTGCAGTCACTCTGAGAGGAGCCAACATAGTCATGAGAGAGAATGCATTTGCCTTCAGGTGCTGCCCCCAAGGACACAGAAAAGCTGAACTCTATAACTCAGCTTTCAAGAGTGCTCCTCCAAGACATTTCCATTCTGAATCTTCCCAGTCTCTGACTCCTGTGCAAGTCCCTATTAGCCAAAGACACTGGGACAGCCATGGTATGGTAGGAAGGACACAAATAGAAGAGTCTGAGCACTATGAATGCTGTCAAGTTCACTCCTTATTAGAGAGTGGCTTTGAAAGTAATCAAGATGAAAAATGGGCAAAAGTGACCACCGAAAAGACCTCTGATTTAAAATATCCAGTGAAGAGAAGTGCCAAGGGACATAGAACACAAAACACAAAGCTCTACAAAGACAGAACCATATTAAATAGTCCCTCTGAAGAATTGTAAGAAATACGAGTATTGAAACCACTCAAACAAGCATTGCTTCCTCAAGAAGACCTAAGAAATCTTCCCAGCCCAAGTTCACACACCGGCTCTTTCAGGGCCTGAGGCAGGCATTCCAAAGAGCACAAAGAAGTGTAGGATTTGTTGGACAGAAGTCTGGAGACAGGGCAAGGCAAGACAATTTGTTGTCAAGCAGAAATAACCATCCAAATCCAAAAGCCATGTTTTATTACCTACCAGAAGACAGGAAAAGAGAAAGCATACCAGGCCCAATCCCTAAGCAAGAGGCCATATTACAGGGAATGATCGACCAATGCAGAGAAGCTCAACAGCCCAAACCAGCAAGCCCTTTTTAAAGCCAAGATTTTCAATTACCAGAGACTTTCTTTCTGAAAGAGACATTCCCATACAAACGACCTTTGAGTATAGTTCAAAATGTCCACCCACAGGAGAATGATAAAAAACATTTACCATGATGAAATCTCCAGCCTACAGCCTAAGCCAATTCTCAAACCAGGAACCAAATTTCAGATCCAGGAGAGAATTCTCCCCGATTCCCTATTGAAGACAACCCTACAGAGTCACTTTATAGAGAATCACATGTACAAAGAAGGAACCCAGCACAGCTTGTATAGGGACAGAGGCCTGGACAGCAAACTTTCCAAAAGGGGCCATCAAAGTCTCCCTGAGAGGAGACACCGAAGTCCCTCTAAGAGAAAGCATGGCAGTTCTTCTGATAGAACCCTTCAAAGTCTCTCTGGCAATAACCATCACAGTCCCTCTCAGAGGAGATATCACAGTCCCTCCAAGAAGAGAGCACCCAGCATCTCTGGGAGGAGTCCTCGAAGTCCCTCAGAGAGGAGATACCACAAGCACCAAGACATTCTTGACAGGCGAAGCAACCCTTCCAGGAGACGACGCAGCCCTTCAAAGATCCATCACACCCCTTCTGACAGAAGCCCACACAGTTTTGACAGAGGTCCCAGTCCCTCCAGAAGGAGCCATTTCAGTCCCACACGGAGGACAGAGAAGAGCCACAGTAGTGGCTCTGAGAGAACCTCTCCCAGTACCCCTGGCGTGAGAAGACGTGGTTCCTCTGAAAGAAGACACCACAGTCCCGGGAGGGTGAGGTCACAGGGGCCCACCCTGTCCCGGACCATCTCTGGGGTCCTAAGTCGCCATGGGGGGCAGGGTCTGTAACGAATCTGACAGAGATTCATGACTTAACTCGTGCGGGCCACAGCCCCCTCGGAAGCTGCCAGGCGGAAGTAGATGTTCAGAACTGGGTAGGCAGCATCAAGACCACATCCGGGATAGGCGAGGAGAGCGGAAGTGGCGTTGGTCTGGCCAGAGCCCTTGGGTGAAATTGTTAGGCGTAGAGGGGGAGTGATGTCTTCCAGACTCCATGCAGTCCCCGCCGTGAGCTTCTTGGTGTGACCATTATGTTTTAGAGGTAGAACTGTCGAGGCGGGAACACGCGGTCCCTCGCTTTTGTCCATCCTCAGATTTGGTGATATCAGAGCCCATCATAGGCCCCACCCTTTAATAGCAGACCCACCTGCCCCCCTTTTCTCTTCCCACCTTTTTTTTTGTCTGTTCCCCATCTCCTCAGTTCCTCTCCAGATTGCAATTAGTTTTTATTCCTTTTGCATCCCCAGTGACTCCCTTGTCCGTTATCTTTTCTTCGTCTCCCTTTTCGAGCCTCCATCTGCCATAGGGCTTTGAGAATGGGCAAAGATGAAGGCTGTGGTATTGCCAACCTGCCTTAACGTTGTAGGAAAACAGGATGGCACACTTTCCCTAAAAAGTGTTGCCTTCTTTTCATTTGAGGTAGTTGTCTCGGGAGAGCCTTATGTCTTCTAGGCACAAGGGGGATTCATCTCTGTGGACGAGGGTCAGAGGTCCCTAGCACTCACTCGTGTGCTTGTGATTTGCTAGACACAGGGACCCACATCTTTTAAGCAGCAGAGGAGCGCCAGGATCGTGGGAGCTAAGAAGTAAGTGAGGTTTTCTGAGGACCTTGTGTAATTGTGTAGACAGCGCTGATGGAAATATTCTGTGTCTGTACTGACCAATACCATCCACTAGCCGGATGTGGCTTTGGGACACTTGAGATGTAGCTAGTGCAACTGAGGAGCCAAAATTTAAATTTTATTTCATTTTAATTAACTTAAATTTAAATAGCCACCTGTAGCTACTGGCTACTGGATTGGACAGTTGTGGGATAAACCTAGCGTGGGGGAGGAACACCTAGCTTGCAGTAGAAATGCACATTATAAAATGGAATGTGTGGATTCAGTTAGTAGTTGTCCTGTATTTTTCCCCCCATATCAAATCTGTGTTCATAAGTAATTTGATGAACTTAAGAAGGAAAAGAAAAAAATCTGAAAGAATTCTTTGTATTTTCATTAACTGGGGGGGTACTGCTTTATTATTTTGTGTAATGAACATGCTAAGTTTTTCCATGGTTAATATGAAAGAAAAAGATTCTTAACTTTAAACCCTTAAGTGAATCCATTCATTTGGCATAATACTTTTTTTTTTTATTTTAATTTTATTTTTGTTTGTTTGTTTGAGTCAGGCTCTCACCTTGTAGTACTTGCTGGCCAGGAACTTACTACGTAGACCAGGCTAGCCTCCAACTAATACAGTTATGCCTGCCTCTGCCTTCCGAGTGCTGGAATTAAAGGCACATCTGGTTTAGATAACACTTATTAAAAGTCTAGGTTGTACCAGCTGTGTAATAGTTTAGGTATGCTGTTTAAAAGAGGAAATAGGGACTGGAGAGATGGCTCAGTGGTAAAGAGCACCGACTGCTCTTGCAGAGGACCCAGGCTCAATTCCCAGCACCCACATGGTGGCTAAGAACCGTCTTTAACTCCAGTTCCAGGGGAATCCAACGCCCTCTTCTGACCTCCGCGGCATTGTATGACACGGGTGCACCAACCTACATGCAGACAGTACACTCATACATATTAAAATAAATAAATAAATAAGGAAACAGGCATTTTGCAGTTTGCCTGTCTCTGCCTCCACTTGGGTTAGTAAGTTTTGATTGTTTGAGACAAGGTTTCACTTTATAGCCTAGGCTGGCCAGGGCTTACTTTGTAGCCCAGATTGGACTTGACCTTGTATAGTTCTCCTCCCCTCAGCCTTCTGATTTTACAGGCATGGGCTACTACACTCAGCTAGTAAGTGGATTTTTTTCTTTTTTTTTTTTTTTTCTTTTGTAGACAGGGTCTCGCTGTAGCCCCAGTTGACCTGGAACTCCCTCTGTAGACCAGGCTGGCCTTGAACTTCACAAAGATCCACCTGCTGCTGCCTCTGCCTCCTGAGTGCTGGGATTAAAGGTGTGTACTACCATACCTGGCAACAATAAAAATTTTACATTTAAAATAAATTAAGGCCTGGAGAGATGGGTGCTCTTGAGAGGACTGTCTTTCGTTCAGTTCCCAGCAACCACATGGGGTGATAACTACTGAACTCCAGTTCCAGGGGATCCAATACCCCCTTCTTGACCTCAGTGGGCATTGTACACATGGGTTTCCTTATACACATGAGGCAGAACACTCATACACATAAAAAAAAAAAGGGGTGGAGAGATGGCTAGCGTTAAGAGCACTGACTGCTCTTGCAGAGGACCAGGGTTCAATTCCCAGCCCCACATGTGCTAAAGAACTATCTTTAACTCCAGTTCCAGGGGAATCCAATGCCCTCTTCTGACCTCTGTGGCATTGCACAACACAGATGCACCAACTTACATGCAGACAATACACTCATACACATTAAAAATATATAAATAAATTTTTTAAAGAAATTAAAAATAATTTAAAAACCTCCAGCATAAATATTAATGTAGCAAATCTAAAATTTGATCAAATAAAAGATTCATGACATTAAAGAAAAAGTCAGACTAATTAGCTAGCTAGCCAGGGGAAAGGATCCTCCCAGCTACCAAGCCTAAGGGAACAACATTTGAACAGATACAAGAAGTTAATGAAGTAACAATTACTTGTATTTTGTTGGCACGGAGGATGGTGGGTGAGCAGGTTTATTGTAGAAACATCTTTAGGCAAATTAGCGGGAACCAAGCCAGGAAAGCAGTTACGTCATGCTAAGGTATTGGACTTTTATCCTGGAGGGGAAAGGTCAACTCTGTGAAGGATGGATTGGAAGTGTTTGGAAATTGCTTCCAAGACTATTATAGAAACCTAAAATAGAAATGAAGAACTGGTGTATGATAGTAAATATATTGAGAATGTTTGTGATGATTGGAGGTAGGTCTCTATAGGTTTCTGTCTTTGGCAACTAGATGGATGTTCAATTCACAAACCCAATTGGGAAGATTTGTGTAAGTGACAACATTGGGAACAAACACAAATGGATCTTGACCTCATATGAAGAGCTGATCTGAAATAAAAATTTGAGAATTACCTATTATGTAAATTGGAAGCATGCTGTTTTCCTCCACAACATGAGTGTATTCATGACATCTAGGGAGCATGGTAAAAGCAGTGTTTCTTAGTGTGTACTGGTTCACCTAGGGATAATTGTTTTTTTTATTTTTTTTTATTTTTATTTTTGGTCTTTTTGAGACAGGGTCTCCCTGTAGCCCCAGCTGTCCTGGAACTCACTCTGTAGACCAGGCTGGCCTTGAACTCACAAAGATCCTCCTGCCTCTGCCTCGAGTGCTAGGATTAAAGGCGTGCGTCACCATGCCCGGCTCAGGTGGTTTTTTTTTTTTTTAAGTGCCCAGTACAAGAGGTATAACACTCAAATAATAGGAATTAAAGAAACAGAGGGAGGAAAAAAAAAAAAAGCCTGCCTGGACTATAAATCTAACCTGTGAAATTTAGTAAGACCCTATCTCAAAAATTAAAAGTAAAAAAAGAGAACTGGGGCTATGGCTTGGCAATAGAACACTTCCCTAAAAGGCATGAATGAGGCTCTGGGTTTAATCCCTAGTACATACACACACATACACACACACACATTTTTTTTTTAATTGGAACAAATAAAACCCTAGGGGAAGAAAGCATGAATGTCAATTGACATTTCCCTACAGGACCTGCATTTCCAGGCTGAAGGTCTTAGAACAATGCTGCTCCAGGCACCGCACAGCACAGTCTGTGAACACAGGGTGCAATGCTGGTATTCCCAACACAGTAGCAGGCTACAGAGAAGAAAAGGGTGTCAAAATGGCTTGGGATTCTTGCACATGACTCAAAACCAAAGCCTACAAAGTTCTGAGGTAACATGATTAAAAACAAGCAGTTCCCCAGCTCGAGTTAGTTAAGAGAGAATAAAGACTTCTTCTGCACCCACCCTTTTCCAGGAAGCAGCTTAAGGCCTGCCAGCAAGGCACAGAAACCCACCCCCACCCCAGCTGGGGGGGTTATGGGATCTGTCAAATGTATCACATTTAATAAAAACAAATCTTAAAAATTAACCAAATACAATAAAGGCAAAAAAGAATTTTTCAGTCAGAACATTTAGCCTGTAAAGCTGTATTTTAAATCTAAAGAAGTATATTACAGTGGAAGGTATATTTTATTAAATGGCAAAGTAATTTAAAACTACTTTGAGATAAAATTATATAGCTTCATACTTTCATCAAGTAATTCTGTCACAAGTAAAAGTTGAGAAAGTTGATTAATAACTGAGTAAACAAAATAACTTAAAAAGGGAAAAAAATCTGTTTCTGTTGATTACATACAAAAGAAACAAAGAACAGAGTCTGTTAGTATTAAAACTTGTTATAGACACCAATCAGCCAAAGACAAAGCTAGTTATTCAAAAAAAAGGTTTTATAAGGATGGTTTACTAGAATCTTCTTTGTTAGAATATTCCACCAAAATCTAAGTGTAACAGAAAACAGGAAAAAAGCTGGCAACCAAGGGACCACACCTCAGGGGAGGGAGATGGCAAAGGGGAAAAAAGGGGGGAGAGAGAGGGAAAGAGAGGAGGGACATGGGGGGGCTGTACAGCTTAATTCTATACACCTCAAACAGTTGAAATTCAAGGGGGGACCACGTGACTGCAGGGTACTGTTACCCTGTTTCTACCACCCTTTCCATTGCATTAAAGCCGATTTATTTACTTACGAAGGTAATCCCTAAAATTACTTACAATCATTTCTTAAGTTTTAGTAAACACTTACTTTCACCAATTTACAGAATTAACTACTATGAGACAACTTTCTGATATTTTCATTTGACAATAATCTCTTGAAAGATAATAAAATTGGGGCTGGAGAGATAGGCCTACTGGTTAAAAGCACTGACTGGGTTCGATTCCCAGCACCCAATGGCGCTAAAACGTTCTTTAACTCCAGTTCAGGGGAATCTGACACCCTCTTCTGACCTCTGCGGCATTGCACGACACAGGTGCACAAACCTGCATGCAGACAGTACATTCATATACATAAAAAATAAATAATAAAATATATTAAAAAAGAAAAAATAATAAAATTAAAATATTTTTAGAGATTCATTTTAAAAGAAACTTTAAAGTGGCCCACATGATTTAATATGATTATGTTGATTACATACCCAAAATCATTTTAGTGAACATACAAAACTTAAGGAAAAAAATATTTTCAGAACTTATACTATCAAGTAGTCAGGAGTTAACCACCAACACAATACATTTATAAACATACATTTGAACTTTCTACATAAACCTCAAACATATACACTACTTAAATACAATATTAAGAAGCATTTCAGCTGGGCATGGTGGTGCAGGCCTTTAATCCTAGCACTTGGGAGGCAGAGGCAGGCAGATCTTTGTGAGTTCAAGGCCAGCCTGGTCTACAGGTGAGTTCCAGACAGCTGGGAGCTACAGGGAGACCCTGTCTCAAAAGAACAACAACAAAAAAAAAAAAAAAAAAAAAAGCATTCGCATGGGCTGGAGAGATGGCCTAGTGGTTAGAGCACCGACTGCTCTTGCAGAGGACCCGGTTCCATTCCAGTCACCACATGGCGGCTGAGAGCCGTAATCTAAGCTTACACCTGGACCCCAGTTCCAGGNTCTTTTTTTTTAATTTTATTTTATTTTCGTATGTGTATGAATGTACTGTCTGCATGTAGGTCTGTGCACCCATGTCGTGCAATGCTGCGGAGGTCAGAAGAGGGTGTCCAATTCCCCTGGACCTGGAGTTAAAGACGGTTTTCAGCCGCCATGCGGGTGCTGGGGATTGAACCCAGGTCCTCAGTTGGCACTCTTAACCGCTAGGCCATCTCTCCAGCCCCAAGCTCTGGCTAGTCTTACAGAGGGTTCAGTTCCCAGCACCCATATGGAGGCTAACAAGCACCTGTAACTTTAGTTCCAGGGGATCATCTAGCCTCCATGGACATCAGACACACATGGTTACCTACGTACATGGAAGCACTCACACAATTTTTTATTTATTGTTTTGTGTTTTTTTTAAATATTTTTTCTATTTATTATGATTATGATTATTATTATTAGGTCTTTTCAAGATGGGGTCTCCCTGTAGCCCCACCTGTCCTGGAACTCACTCTGTAGACCAGGCTGGCCTTGAACTCACAAAGATCCGCCTGCCCCTGCCTCCCGAGTGCTGGAATTAAAGGCTTGTGCCACCATGCCGGCTTAAAATCTGCTTTTTAAAAACAATATTTAGGGGCTGGTCCCAGCATCCACATGGCAGCTAACAGCCACTGTAACTCCAGTTCCAGGGGATCCAACACCCTCTTCTGACCTATGTGGACATTGTACAACAGGGTGCACTTACATGGAGGCAATATACTCATACACACACACACACACACACACACACACACAGAAAAAAACAACAACCACAAAACAGGGTCTGGAGAGATAGCTCAGTGGTTAAGAGGACTGACTGCTCTTGCAGAGGACCCAGGTTCGATTCCCAGCACCCACATGGTGGCTAAGAACTGTCTTAGGCCAGGCATGTTGGTGCGTGTCTTTAATCCCAGCACTCAGGAGGCAGAGGCAGGCAGATTTCTATGAGTTCAAGGCCAGCCTGGTCCACAGAGCAAGCTCCAGACCAGCTGGGACTAAAGGGATACCTTGTCTAAAAACAAACAAAAACAAGCAAACAAACAAACAAACAAAAACAACACAGGGCTGGAGAGATGGCTCAGCTAAGAGCACCGACTACTCTTGCAGAGGAGCCAGGTTCCATTCCCAGCACCCACATGGCAGCTACGTAAAGGGAGACCCTGTCTCAAAAAGACTAAACAAACAAAAAAAGCAGATTCTGATTTAGTGAGTCTGGGGTAGGGGTTCTCTCACTGTCTCTGTTTCTCTCTGCCTCTCTCTGCCTCTGTCAGTGTGTGTGTGTGTGTGTGTGTGTGTGTGTGTGTGTGTGTGTGTGTGTGTGTGTCTACCCTTCTTTTCTGAGACAAAGTCTCACTATACATCTTAGGCTAACCTAGATGTTGTCCAGGCTACCTTCAAATTGACAAGCCTTTGCCTTAACCTCCCCAGTGCTTGGACTAAAATTCTGCATTTTAATTAGCTTCCAAGTGAGGCCTCCACTCTTGGACAAAGGAAGAAAGGACCATACTTTTAAGAATGAGGCTTTTGGGGGCTGGAAAGATGGCCTAGCGGTTAAGAGCGCCGACTGCTCTTACAGAGGACCCAGGTTCGATCTCCAGTACCCACATGGCGGCTGAGAACCGTCTTTAGCTCCAGTTCCAGGGGAATCTGACGCCCTCTTCTGACCTCTGCAGCATTGCTACACGGGTGCACAAACCTGCATGCAGACAGTCAGACAGTACATTCATACACATAAAAAAATAAAAAAAAATAAAAAAAAAAAAGAATGAGGCTTTAGGGGCCAGAAAGACAAGAGCCTCGGCTGGAGAGATCGCTGGAGAGATGGCCTAGCGGTTAGGAGCACCAACCGCTCTTACAGAGAACCCAGTTTCGATCCCCAGCACCAACATGGCGGCCGAGAACCGTCCGAAACTCCAATTCCAGGAGAACTACACGGGTGCACAGACCTGCATGCAGACAGTACATTCATACACACACAAAAAGAGTATGTGCCTTTAATCCTAGCACTTGGGAGGCAGAGGCAGGCAGATCTTTGTGAGTTCAAGGCCAGCCTGTTCTACAGAGTGAGTTCTAGGACAGCTGGGGCTACAGGTATACCCTGTCTCGAAAAGACCAAAACAAACAAACAAAAAGAGTACTTGGCTGTTCTTGCAGAGACCCAGGTTTGGTTCCCAGCACTTACATGGTGGCTCATGACCATCTGTAAACCTAGATCCAGGGAATTCAACATCGTCTTCTGGCCTCTGTGGGCACCAGGCATCCATGTGCTGCAAATTAGCATGTGCAGGCAAAACATTCATACATGTAAGATAAAAATAAACCTTTTTAAAAAAGAATGAGGCTCAGCCGGGCATGGTGGTGCATGCCTTTAATCCTAGCACTCGGGAGGCAGAGGCAGGTAGATCTTTGTAAGTTCAAGGCCAACGTGGTCTACAGAGCGAGTTCCAGGATAGCTGGGGCTAAAGGGAGACCCTATCTCAAAAATACCAAAAAAAAGTGATTATAAACATTATTATTTCCACCTTCAAGGGCTGCATTTATTTAGTATATGGCTGAGGATATTGTAAGTCCTTCATGTATATTTGTGAAAGAAATAAATGACCTGTCTTTTTTTTTTCAACCTGAATTAAAATTTTTTTTTTTTTTTTTTTTTGTTTTTTTTTGGTGTTTTTTGAGGTTTTTTTTTGTTTTTGAAGGTCTCCCTGTAGCCACAGGCTGGCCTGGAACTCACTATGTAGGCCAGGCTGACCTCCATCTCACAGATATGCCTGACTCTGCCTACCAAGTGCTGGGATTAAAGGCATGTACCACCATGCCTAGCTCAAGTTCATGAGATTTTTGAACACAGGAACTACTAGACAGGAAAAAATCATGGTAGAAAGCAAAAAATTAACTATAGGCCAAGTAAACCTTACCTGAAATTTCAGAGCACTTCAGGTGTTCTGGATTTTATTTTATTTTTCAAGTCAGGGTCTCCCAATAGGAGAGACTGGCCTGGAACTCACACTGTAGACCAGGCTGGCCTTGAACTCACAGAGATCTGCCTGCCTTTGCCTCCCAAGTGCTGAGATTAAAGGCACGGACCAACATGCCCGGACTAAAATGGTTCTTAGCTGCCATGTGGGTGCTGGGAATGGAACCTGGGTCCTCTGCAATAGCAGTCAGTGCTCTTAACCACTGAGCCATCTCTCCAGCCCTCAAGTATTTCATATTTTTGGCATATTTGTTTATATAATGAAATATTTTAGGATTGGACCTAAGTCTAAACATGAAATTCATTTATTATTATTATTTTTTTTTTTTGGTCTTTTTGAGACAGGGTTTCCGTGTAGCCCCAGCTGGCCTGAAATTCCCTATGTAGACCAGGCTGGCCTTGAACTCACAGAGATCCACCTGCCTCTACCTTCCAAGTGCTGGAATTAAAGGCATGTGCCACTACACCTGGCTCAGGCTGCTTTTTTTTTGTCTTTTTGAGACAGGGTCTCCCTGTAGCTCCAGCTGTCCTGGAACTCAAGGCTGGCCTTGAACTCACAAAGATCCGCCTGCCTCTGCCTCTCAAGTGCTAGGATTAAAGGCATGTGCCACCACGCCCGGCTCAGCCTTTCTTATACAAACCAGGAGGACATGCCCATGCATGGTACCACCTACAGTGGAATGAGTCTCCCACATTACTCAGTAATCAAGAAAATGCCCCACAACCAAGCCCACAGGCCAGTCTGATAGAGGTAATTTTTCAAGAGGTAAGGTTACCTCTTGCCAGGTGTGTCAAGTTGACAACTAAATTTATCAAGCTCAATTGACCCCTTGTCAACACACAAACATATCACTATTAAACTATAACATTTCCATTTCTTATCCCCAAGATCTCATTTTAATATCACATTATAAAACAGTGTACTTGGGGCTGGAGAGATGGCCTAGCGGTTAAGAGCGCCAACCGCTCTTGCAGAGGACCTGGGTTTGATCCCAGTACCCACATGGCGACCGAGAACCGTCTGAAACTCCAATTCCAGGAGAACTCCAGTTCCAGGGGAATCCAACACCCTCTTCTGACCTCCGTGGCATTGCACGAAATGGGTGCACAGACCTGCATACAGACAGTACATTCATAAATAACACATACAGAAATAAAAACAAACAAACAAAAAAAACAGTGTACTTTAAAAAGTCTCATGGTCTGGAGCTGGAGAGATGGCCTAGCAGTTAAGAGCGCCGACTGCTCTTGCAGAGGACCGGGGTTCGATCCCCAGCACCCACATGGTGGCTGAGAACCGTCTTTCTTTTTTTTTTCTTTTTTGGTCTTTTCGAGACAGGGTCTCCCTGTAGCCCCAGCTGTCCTGGAACTCACTCTGTAGACCAGGCTGGCCTTGAACTCACAAAGATCTGCCTGCCTCTGCCTCCCAAGTGCTAGGAGCTCTGAGAACTGTCTTTAACTCCAGTTCCAGGGGAATCCGACACCCTCTTCTGACCTCCACAGCATTGCACGACATGGGTGCACAAGCCTACATGCAGACAGTACATTCATACACATAAAAAAAAAGTCTCATGGTCTTTTAAAAATTCAAAAACTTTTGGGGGCTAGAGAGATAGCCTAGCGGTTGAGAGCACTGACTGCTCTTTCAGAGGACCCGGCATCGATCCCCAGCACCCACATGGTGGCTGAGAACCGTCTGAAACTCCAATTCCTGGAGAACTCCAGTTCCGGGGGAACCCGAGACCCTCTTCTGACCTCCGCGGCATTGCACGACACGGATACACAAACCTATATGCAGACAGTACACTCATACACATACATAAATAAATAAAATTAATGTAAAAAAATTTTAAAAATTCAAACACTTTAAAAGTTCAGCCAGGCATGGTGGCACATGCCTTTGATCCCAGCACTTGGGAGGCAGAAGCAGGTGAATCTCTGAATTCAAGGCTAGCCTGGTCTACCTAGGAAGTTCCAGGCTAGATGGGGCTACAGGGAGACCCTGTCTCAAAAAGACAAAAAAAATTATCCATTGTGTCATTTAATATAGCAATCCATCTGCCTCTGCCTCCAGAGTGCTGGGACTGAAGAAAGGGGTGTGCCACCACACCCAGCACAACTGAGCTCTTAATCCTCCAAATGGAGTCCACCTCTGTGTCCAATGTTGAGAATGATCCACTTTCATTTCTCCCATTTCATTGACTGTTGTCTTAGTTTCTTTTCCTGTTTCTGTGACAAAATATCCTGAAAGAGCAACTTCATGGAGAAAAGGTTCATTTTCAGTTCATAGTTCAAGGGCATGGTCCATCAGTGCAGGGGAAGTCACAGCAGCAGGAGCTCCAGGCAGGTAGTCACATTGTATCTGCAGTCAGGAAGCTGAAAGCAAGGGATGGAGGCTGCTGCTGCTCAGCTCCTTTTCTCCATTTATGTAGTCCAGGATCCCACCCACAGTGGCCAGTCTTCCCACCTCAAGTGACATAATCAAGATGATCGCTCATAGGCATGCTCAGAGGCCCATCCCCAGGGGATTCTAGATTTTGTCAGATTGACATTAACAGTAACCATCACAGCTATGGAAGAGGACATATGGAATGTGCTTCCTTCTATTAAGATTCCCATATAGTCATGATTCTATTGAGTGTTTTTATTCTGGCTGCTTGTTCCTGTTCTTATTAATAATAGTTTCAAAAATATTTTACTATTGTTATTTTATGTGTATTGGTGTACTACCTGCATGTCCGTAGGTGTACCCATGTTGTGTAATGTCCACAGAAGTTAGAAGGCAGTGTCAGATCCCTTGGAACTGGAGTTAAGGATGGTTGTTAGCTGCCATGGGGGTGCTGGGAATAGAAACTGGGTCCTCTGCAAGAGCAGCCAGTACTCTTAACTGCTGAGCCATCTCTCCAACCCCTTAATAATAGTTTTGCAACATGTCATAGCTTTTGGCATAGAAAGCCCTTCCTTTGATTGATTTTAGCAATTAGCAGACCTTTATTTTGCCACATAAATTTTGAAGTTTACAATTCTTGAAACATTCAAACAGATATATGGATTAAGTAAGCCTTAAAAAATAATTTAATCGGGGCTGGAGAGATACCCTAGCGGTTAAGAGCACTGACTGCTCTTGCAGAGGACCCGGGTTCGATCTCCAGCATCCACATGCCGGCTAAGAACCGTCTGTAACTACAATTCCAGGAGAACTCCAGTTCCAGGGGAATCCGACACCCTCTTTTGACCTCTGCGGCATTGCACGACACGGGTGCACAGACCTGCATGCAGACAGTACATTCATAATACACATAGAGAAAAATAAATAAAAATTAAAAAAGAACAACAACAACAAAAAAGAAGACTGACTCTATCCTTAACAGCTATGCTAATAGTTCCTCAGCTAGGGTTGGGGTTTCCTATCTGCTCCTCCATTTCTATGCTGGAATTTTGTTTGGGTTGAGCTTATGTGGGCCTTGTGCATGCTGTCACTACTCCTAGGAGCTCATATGAGTAACAGCCCAGCTGTCTGGAAAACTGTTTCCTTGTGGTCATCCACGACCTTCAGCTCTTACAATCTTTCCACCCCTTCTTCCACAATGATCCCTGAGACTTGGGAGATAGAAGTTTGATATGGGTGTCCTTTTCCGGGATAAGCACTCTGAAGTCTCTATGCACATTGTTCTAGTTGTGGATCTCTCGGTTAATCATCCACTGCATGAGGAAACTTCTCTGGTGAGACTTGAGAGATGCATTAATCTATGGGGATAGTAATAAGTCATCAGGAGTTGGGTTAATATTATGTATACTTAGCAGAATATTAGTAGGCTTTCTCCTATTGTCTGTGACTTTTCAAGGTTCCTAGGTTCCTAGGTTCCTTGAAAGGTTCCTAGCCCTGATATCAATGTCAGGTATGGGTTCTATCTTGTTAAGGGGGCCTCAAATCCAATCAAGAATTAGTCAGTTAAAAAAAATTGGTTGAGGGGCTGGAGAGATGGCCAAGTGGTTAAGAGCGCCGAATGTTCATGCAGAGGACCTGGGTTCGAACCCCAGCACCCACATGGTGGCTAAGAACCGTCTGTAACTCCAGTTCCAGGAGAACTCTAGTTCCAGGGGAATCTGAGACCCTCTTCTGACCTCTGCGGCACTGCACGACAGGTGCATAAACCTACATGCAGACAGTACATTCATACACATACAAAAATAAACTAAAAATTAAAAAAAATTTTACTTCAATTTAGTTTATTTATTTCATTGAATTTTTTTATTGATGCTTTGTGTATGTCATACATCATTTTCCAATTCATTTCAGGCATATTTCCCTTTCCCTTCCCCCCACCCCACCCTTACCCATCCCAGATCGTGCATTCTGCCGTAACTTTCCTGCATCTTTCTCTGTTTTCTGTTTTGTTTTGTTTTCTTTTTTTTTAACAATAAGTGATAATTTGTGAGTACAAGCATCCTTCATGTAAAACCAGTTTGCAAGCAGTTGTGCCCAAACCCACAGAGCTCATGGGTCCCACCATCCAGCAGGGGGGCTTGTATGTTCAATCAAGTTGTTCAAATGAGTGTCCAGTCTATATTGTTGTAGTTTCACCATTCACCCCAGTTGCAGCCTTTACATTCTACTGCGCCCCCTTTTCCGCAGATTGTTCCCTAGGCTTAGAAAAGGGGCACAGGTGGATGAGAAGCAAAACAGTCTACTTTCTCTGGAGCTGTTGTCTTGGTCTCTGGTCAACTCTGGCTGTTTTCTTTCATGGGCTGACAGCTTGTCCAGGCATAACCTTTCGATCCTACTAATGAAGCACAAGCAATTAGATATATAGGTATTTAAACAATACTAATTGTTATGGTAGGTTACTTTGGTATAGACACAGATGTTTGGATGGTATGTTAATCCATGAATTAATTTTTAAAAAATTGATTGGTTAATCCCATAACATTCATCTTACCATTGTCGCACTGGGTATATCTTGCCAGGCCAGTTGTTGCTGTAGCTCTCAGGATTCACAGAAGTCTGTAAAACATTTATTTATTATTATTATTTTTTGGTCTTTTTGAGACAGTGTCTCCCTGTAGCTCTGGCTGTCCTGGAACTCACTTTGTAGATCAGGCTGGCCTTGAACTCACAAAGATCTGCCTTCTTCTGCCTCCCAAGTGCTAGGATTAAAGGCATGTGCCACCACGCCTGGCAAACATTTATTATTTTTTAAAATTACATTTATTTATTGTTTGTTTGTGCACATGTAGAAGTCAGAGGACAAGCAAGCCTTTCCTTGCAAGAGTCAAGTCTCCCCTTCCTCTATGAGGTCACAGGGAATGAACTCAGGTTGTCAGGCTTGACAACAGTCACTTTATCCATTGAGCCATCTTGCCAGCTTTCACATGGTATTTTAACTTATTTGTTTAGATGATGGTTTTCCTTACTAGTGTAAGTCCCTAGAGTACAGGGTTTGTATTTATCTTTATGTCCCAGGACCCCAAAACAATAACTTTGAATTTAGTATTTTTTATATTTGTTCATTTTGTGGTGGAGAGCACGTACATGCCATGGCAATGTTTGGAGGTTAGAGAACAACTTGTGGAGTCAGGTGTATCCTTCCACCATGTGGGTCCTGAAGATTGAATCTAGGCTGTTAGACTTGACAGCAAGCACTTTTACTTGCTGAGCCATCTTGCTGGCTCCTTTAGTATTTGATAAATGATTGACAAATAAACAAATGAGGTTGTAATTAATGATACAGCTATAAATGCCAGCTGTATAGATACCTAATATTAAAAATGTATCAGTATCCATTATCTATAGGATAAGATGTGTTGTCAATAAAGTCTCTAACCAAGAATATACACCTGGGGCTGAAGAGATAGTTCAATGCTTAAGAGCACTGGCTGCTCTTGCAGAGGACCCAGGTTCAACTCCCAGCATCCACAAGGTGGCTAAAATCCCTCTGTAACTCCAGGGGAATCTGATGCCATCTTCTGACCGCTGCAGGCATTGCATGATATGGTTGCACTTACATGCAAGCAATACATTCATACACACAAAATAAAAATACAATAAATAAAATATTTTTTAAAGAATATAAACCTGGGGCTGGAGAGATGGCCTAGCAGTTAAGAGCACTGACTGCTCTTGCAGAGGACCCGGGTTTGATCCCCAGCCCCCACATGGCGGCTGAGAGCCATCTGTAACTCCATTTTCAGGAGAACTCCAGTTCCAGGGGAATCTGAGACCGTCTTCTGACCTCCACGGCATTGCACGACACGGGTGCACGGACCTGCATGCAGACAGTACATTCATACACATAAAAAAAAATTAAAAAAAAAAAGAATATAAACCTGATTTAATTGTTTCTTTTTTGTTCTTCTCTAGACTTCAAAACAGGATAAACTGGAAAATATCCAGCAACTCACAGGTCAGAATGATCTTTTCCCTTACTCATCAGCTCAAGGATAATAATAGGTCAATTGTGGATCTGCTTTAAAACTCTAGCCTTGGGGCTGGAGAGATGGACTAGCGGTTGAGAGTGCTGACGGCTCTTACAGAGGACCCGGGTTCGATCCCCAGCACCCACATGGTGGCTGAGAACCGTCTGAAACTCCAATTCCAGGAGAACTCCAGTTCCAGGGAATCCGACACCCTCTTCTGACCTCCGCAGCATTACACGACACGGGTGCACAAACCTACATGCAGACAGTACACTCATACAAAAATAAATAAAATAAAATAAAAATTAAAAAAATTTATAAAAAAACAAAAAAAAAAACCCAAAAAACTCTAGCCTTTGCCAGGTGGTGGTGCACACCTTTAATCCCAGCACTTGGGAGGCAGAGGCAGGTGGATCTCTGTGAGTTCAAGGCCAGCCTGGTCTGCAGAGTGAGTTCCAGGACAGCTGGGACTACAGAGAGACCCTGTCTCAAAATGACAAACAAACAAACAAAACCCCCTCTAGCCTTTAATAGCAGGTAGAAGAAAATTGAAAAAGAGGATGAACTGGGGAATGTACTTATTTTTCTAGCATTTCCACTTTCAAGACATGTGAACAACTCTGTAATTTCCTCAGGCTTCCCTGTTCTATTTTCATGTAAAGCCCAAAGTATGGGAAAGAACTTTGGTGGGATAGGAGAATGGACAAAGTTTAACTATTGGAGTTTGGGGAGAGAAGGTCCTTACCTTTATTTCTCTGCCATAGATGCTGAGTAGACATTTTCAGAGGAAAAGCTATGTATCAGGATCTGTTTCCCCCACTCCAACTTCCTCTTCCTATGACTATTCCCACTCTTCTAAGGTCTCACATCTAGTAGTGATGAGAAGACAGCATTGTGCAGGATGCTCTTTTAAATTTGATAACTGAGCTGTACCGCTAATTAACTTCATGATCTTGGGCATAACTTGATCTTTGTTCCCTCAATCAATACACAAAGGGGATTATGTGAGATGACATCAGAAGTCACACTGCTAATAGATTCTTTACTCTTTTGACCAGTTACACAATTGGAAGACAGAACCAGGATGGATTTTATTGAAGCTGATGTGACATGGTAAGCAGTCTCTCTTTAGATTGTCCTACTATCTTAACCATACATACCATGGTAAAATGTCTGCTACTTTGGCTTCCTTTAGTTAAGTTAAATCTCTATTCTTATGGTTGACTACTGGTACTTTAAGATCACTTCAATTCTACTGACATACTCTGCTGCATACAGTATTTCAGAACTTCCTATGGGCTGGATGCAGGAATACATGTTCTGGTCAATAGACAGGAGTCTTCGACGGATCTTCCAACACCTGGAAAATGCAAGGTCAGGAAACAAGTTTCTGGGCAGGGGCTTGAACATGACAGCATTTGAGAGAGAGAAGGGGAAGAGACTGGGCAATGGAAAACTTAAAAAGTATTTGTTTGCGTGCATATGTATGTGCACATGTGTGCAACGGTATGCTCATGGAGGTCAGAGGATAACCCATGTGCTTGGTTCTCTTTTCCTACCATGTAGGGCCTGGGGATTGAACTAAGATCATCTGTCCTTGTGGCAAGCACCCTTACCTCCTTACCTGCTGTACCATCTCAGTGACTTTCAGTGACATTTCTGGGTTCAAACTGGCCTAAAGATTATTTCTGAGTGGACTCGGAATATTTTCCACCCTTTGTCCCGGTGGGAAAATTTGTGTGTGTGTGTGTGTGCTTGTATAAGTGTGTGCATGTGTGTGTGTGTCCATGTGTTCACAGGTATATGTGTGTGTATGGAAAATTTGGATGTCATTCCTCAGGAACCATACATCTTGTTTTTTTGAGACAGGATCTTTCACTAGGCACTTTGTCTAGCCAATAAGCCCCAGGGATCCACCTGTTTCTGTTTCCTCAGCAAGGGAGCACCAGGTCCTATTTTTTTTTTTTTTGTCTTTTTAAACAGGGTCTCCCTTTAGTCCCAGCTGTCCTGGAACTCACTATGTAGCCAGGCTTTCCAGGTGTTCGTCCCTAGAGTACAGGGTTTGTATTTATCTTTATGTCCCAGGACCCCAAAACAATAACTTTGAATTTAGTATTTTTTATATTTGTTCATTTTGTGGTGGAGAGCACGTACATGCCATGGCAATGTTTGGAGGTTAGGGAACAACTTGTGAAGTCAGGTGTATCCTTCCACCATGTGGGTCCTGAAGATTGAATCTAGGCTGTTAGACTTGACAGCAAGCACTTTTACTTGCTGAGCCATCTTGCTGGCTCCTTTAGTATTTGATAAAAGATTGACAAATAAACAAATGAGATTGTAATTAATGATACAGCTATAAATGCCAGCTGTATAGATACCTAATATTAAAAATGTATCAGTATCCATTATCTATAGGATAAGATGTGTTGTCAATAAAGTCTCTAACCAAGAATATACACCTGGGGCTGAAGAGATAGTTCAATGCTTAAGAGCACTGGCTGCTCTTGCAGAGGACCCAGGTTCAATCCAGCATCCACAAGGTGGCTAAAATCCCTCTGTAACTCCAGGGGAATCTGATGCCATCTTCTGACCTTCAGCATTGGACATGGTTGCACTTTTCATGCAAGCAATCATTCATACACACAAAATAAAAATACAATAAATAAAATATTTTTTAAAGAATATAAACCTGGGGCTGGAGAGATGGCCTAGCAGTTAAGAGCACTGACTGCTCTTGCAGAGGACCCGGGTTTGATCCCCAGCCCCCACATGGCAGCTGAGAGCCATCTGTAACTCCATTTTCAGGAGAACTCCAGTTCCAGGGGAATCTGAGACCGTCTTCTGACCTCCGCGGCATTGCACGACACGGGTGCACGCATCTGCATGCAGAAAGTACATTCATACACATAAAAAATTAAAAAAAGAATATAAACCTGATTTAATTGTTTCTTTTTTGTTCTTCTCTAGACTTCAAAACAGGATAAACTGGAAAATATCCAGCAACTCACAGGTCAGAATGATCTTTTCCCTTACTCTTCAGCTCAAGGATAATAATAGGTCAATTGTGGATCTGCTTTAAAACTCTAGCCTTTGCCAGGTGGTGGTGCACACCTTTAATCCCAGCACTTGGGAGGCAGAGGCAGTTGGATCTCTGTGAGTTCAAGGCCAGCCTGGTCTACAGAGTGAGTTCCAGGACAGCTGGGACTACAGGGAGACCCTGTCTCAAAATGACAAACAAACAAAACCCCCTCTAGCCTTTAATAGCAGGTAGAAGAAACTTGAAAAAGAGGACATAACTGGGGAATGTACTTATTTTTCTAGCATTTCCACTTTCAAGACATGTGAACACCTCTGTAATTCCTTCCATGTTTTCTTTCCTCGGGCTTCCCTGTTCTATTTTCATGTAAAGCCCAAAGTATGGGAAAGAACTTTGGTGGGATAGGAGAATGGACAAAGTTTAACTATTGGAGTTTGGGGAGAGAGGGTCCTTACCTTTATTTCTCTGCCATAGATGCTGAGTAGACATTTTCAGAGGAAAAGCTATGTATCAGGATCTGTTTCCCCCACTCCAACTTCCTCTTCCTATGACTATTCCCACTCTTGTAAGGCCTCACATCTAGTACGTGATGAGAAGACAGCATTGTGCAGGATGCTCTTTTAAATTTGATAACTGAGCTGTACCGCTAATTAACTTCATGATCTTGGGCATAACTTCATCTTTGTTCCCTCAATCAGTACACGAAGGGGATTATGTGAGATGACATCAGAAGTCACACCGCTAATAGATTCTTTACTCTTTTTACCAGTTACACAATTGGAAGACAGAACCAGGATGGATTTTTATTGAAGCTGATGTGACATGGTAAGCAGTCCCTCTTTAGATTGTCCTACTATCTTAACCATACATACCATGGTAAAATGTCTGGTACTTTGGCTTCCTTTAGTTAAGTTAAATCTCTATTCTTACGGTTGACTACTGGTACTTTAACATCACTTCAATTCTACTGACATACTCTGCTGCATACAGTATTTCAGAACTTCCTATGGGCTGGATGCAGGAATACATGTTCTGGTTAATAGACAGGAGTCTTCGACGGATCTTCCAACACCTGGAAAATGCAAGGTCAGGAAACAAGTTTCTGGGCATGGGGTTGAACATGACAGCATTTGAGAGAGAGAAGGGGGAAGAGATTGGGCAATGGAAAACTTAAAAAATTGTTTGTGTGCATATGTATGTGCACATGTGTGCCATGGTATGCTCATGGAGGTCAGAGGATAACCCATGTGCTTGGTTCTCTTTTCCTACCATGTAGGGCCTGGGGATTGAACTAAGATCATCTGTCCTTGTGGCAAGCACCCTTACCTCCTTACCTGCTGTACCATCTCAGTGACTTTCAGTGACATTTCTGGGTTCAAACTGACCTAAAGATTATTTCTGAGTGGACTCGGAATATTTTCCACCCTTTGTCCCGGTGGGAAAATTTGTGTGTGTGTGTGTGTGTGTGTGTCTGTGTGTGTGCTTGTATAAGTGTGTGCATGTGTGTGTGTGTCCATGTGTTCACAGGTACATGTGTGTGTATGGAAAATTTGGATGTCATTCCTCAGGAACCATACATCTTGTTTTTTTGAGACAGGATCTTTCACTAGGCACTTTGGCTAGCCAATAAGCCCCAGGGATCCACCTGTTTCTGTTTCCTCAGCAAGGGAGCACCAGGTCCTATTTTTTTTTTTTGCTGCAGTCAATGAGAGACCTTGTCCCAAAAAAAAAAGGTGGATGGCTCCTGAGAAATGATACCGAAGGGAGCCCTCTGGCTTCCACATACATGTGCTTCACAAACACACACGTATCCATATGAACATGCACACACAATCATACAAAAACCAAAGCACTTTGGGATTCACAGAAAATTGAGCAGAAAGTACAAGGTTTTCATGAACTCCAGCATTTTAAATATTGTTTCTTCTTTTTTTTAGCCAATGTTTCATTGAAGCTCTGCATTTCATACAAAATTACATTGTAAATCAAATCTACCCGTGCCCCTTCCTGCCCCCATCCCACTAGAGCTCATGCATTCTGCCAAACATGTTTTTCATCTTTCTCTCAGTCTCTCTCAAAATTCTTGATGCAAAAGTTTACTGTTTAGAGCAGAAATTCACCATTTCAGTCAGTTTTTTGACACAGTCTTTTCTGTTGCTGTTATTCCTTCCAATATGCATCACTCCAAAATATGCACATATGCATGCCACATATACCATAGGTTTTAGCATTTTCAGCTTATTTTTCTTCTTTATTAGGCTGAAAGATGTCATGTTTGAAGGCTCCCTTTAGCAAGCCCAAACCACCATCAGTTCTTCTGTGTCCACACTGGGATTCCCTTCCCAAGGTCACAAATGAGGTCCAGTAAGCACTGTGTCCTGTCTTGATCTACTGTACTTGTCTCCATGAACAAGCCTGGGTAGTCCAACCAATGGCAGTCTATACTCTGAGAGTGAAACCCCAGTAGTAGCTCAGTCCACAAGCTGAATGTCTCAGCAGTCCCCATCTGGCACTGAAGTTTGGAGGATACTTGGAGAGACATGAGTCTTCAGTCCATATTGGAAGATTGCAAAGCTGTGTCTATCTCTTTGTTTTGAAGGATGGCAAAAGCGTGGCAGTCACAGGGTAGCTGTACCTGCCAGTAAGACAGGCAAAACAACTGTGCTTGTTTTTTTTTTTTTTTTTGTCTTTTTACTGAGATCTCAAGTTTTATACCTGAAGTACAATTTCTCAGGACTTACTGTTTATTTATTTCTGGTTATACTTTCCTTTTGGATGTTTAAGCCTGCACAGTTATCCCAAATTAACCAAGGTTTTTGTTTTCTCAAGATCAGTTGAGGATTCTGGTCCTCAAGGGTCACTCGGGTTTTTTTTGGGGGGGAGGGAGCTCCTGGCTCCTTTTGGCTTTTCTTTTTTTTTTTTTTTTTTTTTTTTCTTTTGGTGTTTTCGAGACAGGGTCTCCCTGTAGTCCCAGCTGTCCTGGAACTCACTCTCTAGACCAGGCGGGCCTTGAACTCACAAAGATCTGCCTGCCTCCGCCTCCCGAGTGCTAGGATTAAAGGCATGTGCCACCACGCCCGGCTTTCCTTTTGGCTTTTCAATCACCAGTTCCATCCACTGGAGGACAAAGTCAGGTCTTCCTAGACCAGGCTTCCCTTTATGAAGCATGAGCAGACTTTCCTCTTTATAGACACTGGCTGAAGTCCCATTAGTGGATCGCCAAGACCTCCCTGCACAGGAAGACTGGTGACTCATATTGCAGGACATTTCAAGAGATGCCCCCATGCATAGTTTCCTGGGACTTAGTTGACCTCTGAGGGCAAGGAACAAAAGTTATCCCTTAAGACCCTCAGCCAAATTGGTAAGGCATTAAGTATGGTTGTTAAGCATCCAGAAAAGCTAAGTTACACCAGCCTGATCTTTTAACTACTTTAATAATTTAGAAAATGCTTGGATAAAAGTTCAAGCAGCCTTGTATAAGAAATACTAAGAAGCACTGCCATAAAATAAATACCTTGGTAGACATAATGTCATGACAAACTAGTTATTTCCACATTCCTTTGATCTTATATTACTCTAAAATATAACATACATACACAATAAAAATTTCCTAACTCTGAAAATAAATGGTAGCTTAGTTCTAGAACCTGTTAAGGGATTCACAATATAAAAGCACAGTTATTTTCAGATCACATTAACGTTGCTCAGTTTGCCTTACAACTAGGTAATTGGTGCTAGTATCCACAGATGAGGGATACCATTCATCATTTGTTTTTCTGGGACTGTGTTACTTCACTTACAGTATCTTCCTGCAAAGTTTATGATGTCATCTTGCATAGAACTCCATTGTGTAGATGTACCACATTTTCTCTATCCACTCATCAGTTGAGGGGCTCAATATTGTTTCTACTCCTTCCCTTGATCCTTTCTTCTGGGACTCTTATTACTGCCTTATGTTTCTCAGCTCTGTGGTGCACTATAGACGCTTTCTCCAGCTTTCTCGCCAGTTCTATCTAATATTCAGTTATATATACCCTTTCTGCATGTCTTTTTTAAAAGAATTTTCAGGGTTGGAGAGATAGCCTAGTGGTTAATAGCACCGACTGCTCATGCAGACACCGGGTTCGATCCCCAGCACCCACATGGCGGCTAAGAACCATCTGTAACTCCAATTCCAGGAGAACTCCAGTTCCAGGGGAATCCGAGACCCTCTTCTGACCTCTGCGGCATTGCACGACACGGGTGCACAGACCTACATGCAGATAGTACATTCATACACAGGTAGTACATTCATACACAGGTCTATCAGCAGTGAAGGTTTCCTCCCACTCTGTGGGTTTTCACTTCACTTCCTGACTGTTTTTTTTTTTTTTATATTTTATTTGTTATTTTATTTTTATTTTTTTTTTTTTCTTTTTTTTTTCCTGTAGCCCCAGCTGTCCTGGAACTCACTCTGTAGACCAGGCTGGCCTTGAACTCACAAAGATGCGCCTGCCTCTGCCTCCCAAGTGCTAGGATTAAAGTCATGTGCCACCATGCCCAGCTCTGAGAACTGTCTTTAACTCCAGTTCCAGGGGATATCCGACACCCTCTTCTGACCTCCACAGCATTGCACAACATGGGTGCACAAGCCTACATGCAGACAGTACATTCATACACATAAAAAAAAGTCTCATGGTCTTTTAAAAATTCAAACACTTTTGGGGGCTGGAGAGATAGCCTAGCGGTTAAGAGCACTGACTACTCTTGCAGAAGACCGGGTTCGATCCCCAGCACCCACATGGCAGCTGAGAACCATCTGAAACTCCAATTCCAGGAGAACTCCAGTCCCAGGGGAATCCGAGATCCTCTTCTGACCTCCGTGGCATTGCCTGACACGGGTGCACAGACCTACATGCAGATAGTACATTCATACACATGCAAAATTAAATAAAATTTAAAAAAAAATAAAAATTTTCATTATTTTTCACAGTTGCTAGTTCTTTTTTTTAATTTATTTTATTATTTTTATTTTATATGTATGAGTGTATTGCCTGCACATAGGTAGGTGTACTCATGTCATGCAATGCCCATAGAGAGAAGAGGGCATCATATCCTTTGAAACTAGAGTTATGAATGGTTGTTAGCTGCCATGAGAGTGTTGAGAACTGAACCCAGGTCCTCTGCAAGAGCAGCCAGTGCTCTGATCTGCTGAGCTATTTCTCCAGCCCCACAGTTGCTTGTTCTTGTTTAAAATTATCCATTGTAAACGGGTGTGGTGGCTCACGCCTTTAATCCTAGCACTCGGGAGGCAGAGGCAGGCGGATCTTTGTGAGTTCAAGGCCAGCCTGGTCTACAGAGTGAGTTCCAGGACAGCTGGGACTACAGGGAGACCCTGTCTCGAAAAAACAACAAAAAAAAAATTTTATAGTTTATACATGATGGTCTTCTGTGGATAATTTAATACCTTGATATTTTATCATTTTTATTACTATTATCTATTACAAAATATATTTTATTATTTTAATCACATATTTAGAGTTTTACTGAAATAAAAGTGCTATGCCTGTATATGTATATGTGTTTGAAATCAGTGCGTGGACATGACTAATGTTCCTAAGCAGCAGCTTGAAATGTGTGTAAGTTCCATCAATAAACTCCTGGATTCCATTTTGAAAATCTCACAATGTCTGCTTTATGTGATTTTCCTTTTTATTTTCACAAGAGCTTAAATTATGCCTTTAATTAAAGATGCTAATCATTTTATTTCAACACATTTCTAGAATATTTCATGGTGCAAGTATTTTCAGATTAATTAGGTCTGTGATATATATTGATCATTTGGAGAAAACTATATAGAATGACCATTTGTAGGTATATTAACCTATATATCAATATTATTTTGCTATTTATTTTTAATCAGTGATCCATTATGGATTTAAATTATCCATGACTAAGCATAAAATAAATTAAAAGCATTGGAAATGGGCACTATGGGTATTAGCTGAGTGAGAAACTGGGTTGGTGAGTCGTGAACATATACACAAAGTCCCCAGTAATTGTCACACAGGCTCATTTCATGTACTCTGAGAACTGGCCTCCTGGTTCAAAGAAAGAGTAAATGTTTATTTGCGATAGTAAAATTGTCATCATGCCTTA
Source organism: Rhizomys pruinosus (assembly GCA_009823505.1). Taxonomy (NCBI): domain Eukaryota; kingdom Metazoa; phylum Chordata; class Mammalia; order Rodentia; family Spalacidae; genus Rhizomys; species Rhizomys pruinosus. The sequence goes on along the minus strand of VZQC01003102.1, from coordinate 2,146,645 downwards.
AAATGTTCTGAGCTCTTAAATTAGTTCTGTGGACTGATGCTCTCATCTGCGAGACGGTCATAAAAATTGTTCATCGACGTAGTCCTTCTATACATGTTCATGCAGAATCAGACTCAGTTTATATAATCTTCAGTTCTGTACTTCTTTATACTTGTTAGCTTGTATAGTTTAGTATTTGCTAGGAAATTGTGACTGAATAAAATGAAAATTCCTTCTACTTATCTTTTCAGCCTCATCTCCCACAACTCAGCAAAATTGCACCTGACAATCACAATATGCTGTTCCTTTCAGTGATGTGCTCACTTGTTTACAATGTTCTTTTCCACCTAAACTGCAGATTCTTCAAACACCAGCCCAAATGGCAATTTTTGGTGTAAATTCTTCTCTTTTCTCAGGAAATTAATCATGCTAAAAAATGATCACTAATATACTTCTATTATAACATTTATCACAGGATTTTTTTTTCTTTTTGAGGCTTGAGGCAATGTCTTCCTATAGTCACAGCTGGCCTGGAACTCCCTATGTATATCAGGCTGGCCTTGATCTCACAGGGACCCTCCTACCCCTGTCTCCCAATACTGGGAATAAAAGTGTATGTTACCATGCCTGGCCATCACAAGATTATTTTTTTCTTTGTATTTTTGAGACAGGGTCTCACTTTAGTCCAAGCTGGCCTGGAGCTCGCTCTGTAGACCAAGCTGGCCTTGAACTCACAGATCCGCCTACCTCTGCCTCCTGAGTGCTGGGATTAAAGGGTGCACCATCACACCCAGCACCACAGGAATTATTTAGTGTTTATTTTTTTAAAAAACAATTTATTTTTTGGTGGATGAATTACTGTCTGCATGCAGTCGTGACCCGTGGTGATGCAGGTCAAGAGAGTTCGGTTCCCTGAACGAGTTCTCCTGGATTAGTTACAGATCTTACACGCCATAGGTGTGGATCGAACCGGTCTCTCAGCAGGTCATTTCTTAACGGCTACTCTAGCCAAGATTTATATTTGTATTATTTAAAAAACATTACACTTTGGGATTGGAGAGATGACTTGGTGGTTAAGAGCACCAGCTACTCTTGCAGAGGACCAGGGTTCAAGTCCCAGCACCCACATGGCAGCTAAAAACTGTCATTAACTCCAGTTCCAGGGGAATTTGACACACTCTTCTGACCTCTGCAGCACTGCACAACACAGGTGCACCTACCTACATGCAGACAGTACACTCATACACATAAAATAATAAATTAAAAATTACACTTTGATGAATTCATAATATATAAAAAGTATTTTTTAACATTTTATTTAATTCTTGGGTTTTTGAGACAGGGTCTCCCTGTAGGTCCAGTTGGCCTGAAACTCACTCTGTAGACCAGGCTGGCCTTGAACTCACAGAATCTGCCTGTCTGCCTCTGCCTCCACAGTGCTAGGATTAAAGGCACACACCCGGCTTAAACGTTCTTAGCTGCCATGTGGGTGCTGGGAATCAAACCCGGGTCCTCTGCAAGAGCAGTCAGTGCCTCTTAACTGCTGAGCCATCTCTCCAGACAAGGTTTTTTTTATTAATATTTGAGAACCTTTATTTTTTAATTAAATGTAATGATATTTATGTATTTTATCATATAGAGATTTATTTAACTCCATATATCACCCAATTTCATGCATTTTTCTTTTTTTTATTATATATTTTTTTTTATTTTATTTTTGTATGTGTATGAATGTACTGTCTGCATGTAGGTTGTGCACCCGTGTCGTGCAATGCCACGGAGGTCAGAAGAGGGTCTGGGATTCCCCTGGAACTGGGTTCCCCTGAATTGGAGTTACAGCGGTTCTTAGCTGCCATGTGGTGCTTGGGATCAAACCCAGGTCCTCTGCGAGAGCAGTCGGTACTCTTAACCGCTAGGCTATCTCTCCAGCCTTTAAAAAAAAAAAAAAAAATATATATTATATATAAATATTATATATATATTAGTAATTACATTTAAGGCCTATCAAGCCTACCAAGTTAAACTTGTGTCCCCAAGAATCCTTCAGTGTGAGTCCATCCACTGGAGCCTGGTTTACCTATGCAGAGTCACGTCCTTAAAGAAGACTGACTCCTGGCTGGAGAGATGGCCTAGCGGTAAAGAGTGCTGACTGCTCTTGCAGAGGACCCGGGTTTGATTCCCAGCACCCACATGGCGGCTGAGAACCGGCTGAAACTCCAATTCCAGGAGAACTCCAGTTCCAGGGGAATCCGACACCCTCTTTTGACCTCCGCAGCATTGCATGACATGGGTGCACAGACCTGCATGCAGACAGTACATTCATAATACACATAGAGAAAAATAAAAAAAAAAAATTAAAAAAAAAGAACAACAACAAAAAAGAAGACTGACTCTATCCTTAACAGCTATGCTAATAGTTCCTCAGCTAGGGTTGGGGTTTCCTATCTGCTCCTCCATTTCTATGCTGGAATTTTGTTTGGGTTGAGTTTATGTGGGCCTTGTGCATGCTGTCACTACTCCTAGGAGCTCATATGAGTAACAGCCCAGCTGTCTGGAAAACTGTTTCCTTGTGGTCATCCACGACCTTCAGCTCTTACAATCTTTCCACCCCTCTTCCACAATGATCCCTGAGACTTGGGAGGTAGAAGTTTGATATGGGCGTCCTATTCCGGGATAAGCACTCTGAAGTCTCTTATTCTGTGCACATTGTTCTAGTTGTGGATCTCTCGGTTAATCATCCACTGCATGAGGAAACTTCTCTGGTGAGACTTGAGAGATGCATTAATCTATGGGGATAGTAATGTCATCAGGAGTTGGGTTAATATTATGTATACTTAGCAGAATATTATTAGTAGGCTTTCTCCTATTGTCTGTGACTTTTCACCAAAGGTTCCTAGCCCTGATATCAATGTCAGGTATGGGTTCTATCCTGTTAAGGGGGCCTCAAATCCAATCAAGAATTGGTCAGATAAAAAAAATTGGTTGAGGGGCTGGAGAGATGGCCTAGCAGTTAGGAGCGCCGACTGCTCTTGCAGAGGACCCGGGTTCGATCCTCAGCACCCACATAGTGGCTAAGAACCGTCTGGTTTATAAAATCCTAGATGTCTTGAAAACCTTCTTTCACTTCATCCATCTCCTTCAAATCAAGCTGGCAAGTGTGTGTGTGTGTGTGTGTGTGTGTGTGTGTGTGTGTGTGTGTGTATGTACTCATGTGTGCATTAGAGACTAGAGGACAACCTTAGTTTGATTCTTCAGGCACCACTATCTTTTAAATTTTTGGAGGCAGGGTCTCAAGTGATCTTGACATCACTTATCAAATGATTTTTCTACATCAATTTTTTTTTTGGTCTTTTCCAGACAAGGTTTCCCTGTAGTCCCAGCTGTCCTGGAACTCGCTCTGTAGACCAGGCTGGCCTTGAACTCACAAAGATCTGCCTGCCTCTGCCTCCCAAGTGCTAGGATTAAAGGCGTGCGCCACCACACCCGGCTTCTGCATCAATTCTTATGACCCTAAAGTTTTCTTCCTTTATATCATTAATGTGATATATTATATTCATCATTGTGTTATATTTAAATATTCATGCATTTAAAAATATTTTCATTGTGTCTGTTCCTTGTACATGGTACTGTGTCATAAAAGAACAATTTCATGTGAGTATATGTGGTATGTTCAGCATATTTCCTCTATCCTCCCTTCTGCCTCTCCATCTTCCCCTCTGCCTCTCCATCCTCCCCTCTGCCTCCCTGTCCTCCCCTCTGCCTCACCATTCTCCCCTCTGCCTCTTCATCCTCCCCTCGGCCTCCCCATCCTCCCTTCTGCCCCCTCATCCTCTCCTCTACTTCCTCATCCTCCCCTCTGCCTCGCCATTCTCCCCTCAGACTCCCTGTCCTCCCCTCTGCCTCTCGATCCTCCTTTCTCTCTCTCTATTCTCCCCCTCTGTCCCCATCTTCGTCCATGCCTCCCCCATCCTTCTGTTTGTCCCCCATGGTCTCCTTTACTCCTCTAGATGATTTCAGTTCTACTCTAATGCCACATTTGTACATGACTTTATATATCTATATAAAATCTCGAAACTACAAATGAGAGCAATCTTTTGCTATTTGTCTTCTTGAGACTAGCTTATTTTGTTCAGTAAGGTCTCCAGTTGCATCCATTTTCCTGAAAACTATGTAACTTTGTTTTTCTTTGTTGCTGAAGAAATTTAATTGGGTGTATATACCACATTTTAAAATCTATTACTCTGGGGCTGGAGAGATGGCCTAGCAGTTAGGAGCGCAGACGCTCTTGCAGAGGACCCGGGTTCGATCCCCAGCACCCACATGGCGGCCGAGAGCCATCTGAAACTCCAATTCCAGGAGAACTCCAGTTCCAGGGGAATTCGAGACCCTCTTCTGACCTCCGCGGCATTGCACGACACGGGTGCACAGACTTGCATGCATACAGTACATTCATACACATACGGAAATAAAAAAAAATCTATTACTCTACAGTTGGACACCTAGGTTGGTTCCATAAGTAGCTATTATGAATAGCACTGCAGTAAACATGAACATGCAAACATCATTGTGCTATTAAGCATTCCTGGATTCTTGGCATGAAACCCGAATGTTTCTTTTTGTTTTGTTTCAGACAGAGTCTCCCTGTAGCCTCAGCTGGCCTGGAACTTATATGTAGACAGGCTGGCCTTGAACTCACAGAGATCCACATACCCCTGATTCCTGAGTGCTGGGATTAAAGGCATGCACCACCACACCCAGCTTTTTTTTCTCCTTTTTATTTATGCCTAGTATCTCCAATAAGATATCAACCTTTCATCTTCTTTCTCCCTTGAACATAATGTATCCTTTATTTGGAGCTGGTTTTAAGATTCTTAATCTTCTGTCTTTAGCATTCTTTAATTTCCATAATTCAGCTTTTCTTTGTCTTTATGCTGTCATTTGCATATCAGGACTTCTCAGTTTTCCAAAAGTTTCTAGTTATTAACTTAAAAAACAGACTATTTCAAAGCAGTTTTAGAGTGGGGGAGGTACCTCAGTTGGTAAAGTGCTTGCCTTGCAATCCTGAGGATTTAACTTTCATCCCCAGGACTCAGGTAAGAGAGCTGGGTGTGGTGGCACACACTTGTCACTGCAGCTCTGGGAGTTGAAGACTGAAGTATCCCCAGGGCTCGCTGGCAGACAGCTTAGTCTACTGGGCAAACAAGCTCCAGTCAATGAGAGACCTTGTCCCAAAAAAAGGTGGATGGCTCCTGAGAAATGATACCGAAGGGAGCCCTCTGGCTTCCACATACATGTGCTTCACAAACACACACGTATCCATATGAACATGCACACACAATCATACAAAAACCAAAGCACTTTGGGATTCACAGAAAATTGAGCAGAAAGTACAAGGTTTTCATGAACTCCAGCATTTTAAATATTGTTTCTTCTTTTTTTTAGCCAATGTTTCATTGAAGCTCTGCATTTCATACAAAATTACATTGTAAATCAAATCTACCCTGCCCCTTCCTGCCCCCCATCCCACAGAGCTCATGCATTCTGCCAAACATGTTTTTCATCTTTCTCTCAGTCTCTCTCAAATTCTTGATGCAAAAGTTTACTGTTTAGAGCAGAAATTCACCATTTCAGTCAGTTTTTTGACACAGTCTTTTCTGTTGCTGTTATTCCTTCCAATATGCATCACTCCAAAATATGCACATATGCATGCCACATATACCATAGGTTTTAGCATTTTCAGCTTATTTTTCTTCTTTATTAGGCTGAAAGATGTCATGTTTGAAGGCTCCTCCTTAGCAAGCCCAAACCACCATCAGTTCTGCTCTTGTGTTCCACACTGGGGATTTCCCTTCCCATGGTCACCAAATGAGGTCCAGTAAGCACTGTGTCCTGTCTTGATCTAGCTGTACTGGTCTCCATGACACAGCCTGGGTAGTCCAACAATGGCAGTCTATACTCTGAGGAGGTGGAAACCCCAGTAGTAGCTCAGTCCACAAGCTGAATGTCTCAGCAGTCCCCATCTGGCACTGAAGGTTTGGAGGATACTTGGAGAGACATGAGTCTTCAGTCCATATTGGAAGATTGCAAAGCTGTGTCTTCTCATGTCTTTGAAGAAAGTGCAGCAGTGGCAGTCACAGGGTAGCTGTCACTGCCAGTAAGACAGGCAAAACAACTGTGTTTGTTTTTTTTTTTTTTTTTTTGTCTTTTTACTGAGATCTCAAGTTTTATACCTGAAGTACAATTTCTCAGGACTTACTGTTTATTTATTTCTGGTTATACTTTCCTTTTGGATGTTTAAGCCTGCACAGTTATCCCAAATTAACCAAGGTTTTTGTTTTCTCAAGATCAGTTGAGGATTCTGGTCCTCAAGGGTCACTCGGGTTTTTTTTGGGGGGGAGGGAGCTCCTGGCTCCTTTTGGCTTTTCTTTTTTTTTTTTTTTTTTTTTTTCTTTTTCTTTTGGTGTTTTCGAGACAGGGTCCCCTGTAGTCCCAGCTGTCCTGGAACTCACTCTCTAGACCAGGCGGGCCTTGAACTCACAAAGATCTGCCTGCCCTCCGCTCCCGATGCTAGATTAAAGGCATGTGCCACCACGCCGGCTTTCCTTTTGGCTTTTCAATCACCAGTTCCATCCACTGGAGGACAAAGTCAGGTCTTCCTAGACCAGGCTTCCCTTTATGAAGTAGAGAGCAGACTTCCTTTTTATAGACACTGGCTGAAGTCCCATTAGTGGATCGCCAAGACCCCCTGCACAGGAGACTGGTGATCATTTGCAGGACATTTCAGAGATGCCCCCATGCATAGTTCCCTGACTTGGTTGACCTCTGAGGGCAAGGAACAAAGTTCATCCCTTAAGACCCTCAGCCAAATTGGTAGGGCATTAAGTATGGTTGTTAAGCATCCAGAAAAGCTAAGTTACACCAGCCTGATACTTTTAACTACTTTATAATATTTTAGAAAATGCTTGGATAAAAGTTCAAGCAGCCTTGTATAAGAAATACTAAGAAGCACTGCCATAAAATAAATACCTTGGTTAGACATAATGTCATGACAAACTAGTTATTTCCACATTCCTTTGATCTTATATTACTCTAAAATAGACTACATACCTTCTCCACATATACCAAAATTTCACTGTTCGGTAGGATGGTACAGCGGGGGAGCGCTTGACCTAACGGTGATGTAGTATACGTTTTTTGTGAATTCACCGCGCGCGATGCGTTGAACCATTGGAAGACTCGTATTGGTGATCATATAGAACCACTCGACTGCGTGGATGCCCTTGTGAGTTACGCGTTTGCTCACGTTGGATCTATTCAAAAGATGTGATGGAATGTGTTTGCTGCATACAAATTCTTGATGCTATGTAAACGGACGCTTTGTGAAGCCTTAACCGCAGAGATTGCGGCGGCATATATTTAGAGTCTGAATTTTTTAAATAGGCGCAACAATCGTATACGGAGTGCACTTGGGACGGCCAGTGCATCACGGGTCACGCTGAGTGCCGTGCTATGTCCTGGACATAGGTGTTGGTGCAGGATTAGCTGCCGCCAAGCGTTGGTTCTCCGTTTGCGTGTTCTTTGCTCTGGTCAATGACGTGATCATGAGCCAGTTTGCTCCATAGCGTTCACCTTAAAGTCCGCTGAGTGGGTGCTTGCCTGGGACATGTTCCGTCTTAGGCGGATGCATTCAGATAAATTCATTGTACTAAATGGAATCCGGTGCGAAGCCCCTGGGTGATAGGAAGATCAACATGCCAGGACCTTGGCAGGAGACCGAGATGGCTCTGGTATGGATATGCTTACGCATGTAGGTGACCGCTGCGATTATACTTTTAGCCAGTGTCTTTCAGGGTAGCGATCGTTCAGTTAGATAAGACAGCTAAAGACATTATAAGTGGCTTGGCTGCTACTAAGCGGGGCCCTTTGCCGCGTAGACTGTTAGTAAGTCGAGAGGCCGTTGAGGCGACTTATGTCGCTGCGGATACGCAGATCTCATGTGAGTATTGGTGCCGCGTTATTACGTCCGCTTAAAACGAAACTAAATTTGCTGCTCTAGAAGTAGATCGGATAACGAATGATAAGAATATATCGATGCGTGGATGAGGACATGGCGTCGGCGTGCCGAGGAGGGAGGCGCACATTGTCGCGAGGATGTTCTAGATGCGGAGCGGTGCTTTAGGCCTTCCGAGATGGTTGCTACGGCTTGCTTCCTAGCGTCTTGATGGCGTGTGCACAGCGATAGTCGCTGGTCACTCAGGAGTAACGGGCTTCGTAGAGGATACGTCCGAGTCGCCACGCGCAATTCGAATGTCCGAATGGTAAAGTCTAACGACGCGTGACAAACTTTTGGCAGTGGAGATATCAAGCTAGCTTGCGGCATTCCAAACTACGAGCCACTTTGATTCCGGCGGGTAGGTCAGAGATAGTGTTGTGAGGGTGTTATTATTGAGCGTATGTGCGCTGGATAGGGAAGGCGCTTGCACGGAGCGATCGGGTTATCCTACAATGGGCTGACCGTTGTTGGAAGAGGACGTTAGAGCCCGGATGTTGCGTTTGCTAACTCTAGCGGAGGTCAGCTTGTGCTAAGCCTCATATATACATGTAATGTTATAGGACAGTCTATCTTCTACGATACGAGCGGCGACTGGTGATTTGATAAAGGCTTTAAGAATATGAAGATCGCGTTCTGTGCAGAACATTGAACAAGAGCGCTATGAAAGGCTGAACTGGAGCCAGTCAACATAGGGGCTAGGATGGATCAGCTAGTTTGCCTGCGTACACTAAGATCAGCGCGCATCGTTCATACATCGCAGCAATCTGTTTGACTTCGGCACCGGTGGGTGTAGGTTTCAAGGGGAAATTATGATCATGGCTTGAAGCACAAGGGGGTCACCCGTATCGATTTGTGAGCCTCGTCATCGGGTGGCCATTAAGAGAACGATTCAGTAAGTGATACTTCTACTCAGCTGGACATTTTGAGAGGTTAAGAAGGACGATGCGGATGCGCGTATGCTACGGGGATGCGGTCTTCGTGTGGAGGCAATTTATATGATTAAACGTGAACATATAGAGTAAACGATGCGACCATACTATTGCTGATCTGGAGAANTTTTTTTTTCTTTTTGAGGCTTGAGGCAATGTCTTCCTGTAGTCACAGCTGGCCTGGAACTCCCTATGTATATCAGGCTGGCCTTGATCTCACAGGGACCCTCCTACCCCTGTCTCCCAATACTGGGACTAAAAGTGTATGTTACCATGCCTGGCCATCACAAGATTTTTTTTTTCTTTGTATTTTTGAGACAGGGTCTCACTTTAGTCCAAGCTGGCCTGGAGCTCGCTCTGTAGACCAAGCTGGCCTTGAACTCACAGAGATCCGCCTACCTCTGCCTCCTGAGTGCTGGGATTAAAGGGGTGCACCATCACACCCAGCACCACAGGATTTTTTAATATTTTATTTTTATTATTTAAAAAACATTACACTTTGGGATTGGAGAGATGACTCGGTGGTTAAGAGCACCAGCTGCTCTTGCAGAGGACCAGGGTTTGAGTCCCAGCACCCACATGGCAGCTAAAAACTGTCTTTAACTCCAGTTCCAGGGGAATTTGACGCACTCTTCTGACCTCTGCAGCATTGCACAACACAGGTGCACCTACCTACATGCAGACAGTACACTCATACACATAAAATAATAAATTAAAAATTACACTTTGATGAATTCATAATATATAAAAAGTATTTTAACATTTTTATTAATTCTTGGGTTTTTTTGAGACAGGGTCTCCCTGTAGGTCCAGTTGGCCTGAAACTCACTCTGTAGACCAGGCTGGCCTTGAACTCACAGAGATCTGCCTGTCTGCCTCTGCCTCCCAAGTGCTAGGATTAAAGGCACACCCGGCTTAAAGACGGTTCTTAGCTGCCATGTGGGTGCTGGGAATCAAACCCGGGTCCTCTGCAAGAGCAGTCAGTGCTCTTAACTGCTGAGCCATCTCTCCAGCCCAGTTTTTTTTTTTATTAATTCTTTGAGAACCTTTATTATTTTAATTAAATGTATGTGAATTTCATATATTTTAATCATATATAGATCCTCTCCCCATCTATACTCTCTACTAATCCCACCCAATTTCATGCACTATTATATATATTTTTTTAATTTTTTTTTTTTTTGGTCAGAAGAGGGCGTCATATTCTTTGAAACTAGAGTTATGAATGGTTGTTAGCTGCCATGAGAGTGCTGAGAACTGAACCCAGGTCCTCTGCAAGAGCAGCCAGTGCTCTGATCTGCTGAGCTATTTCTCCAGTCCCACAGTTGCTTGTTCTTGTTTAAAATTATCCATTGTAGGGGCTGGAGAGATGGCCTAGCTGTTAAGAGCACCGACTGCTCTTACAGAGGACCCCAGTTCCATCCCCAGCACCCACATGGTGGCCAAGAACCGTCTGAAACTCCAATTCCAGGAGGACTCCAGTTCCAGGGGAATCCTACACCCTCTTCTGACCTCCGTGGCATTGCACGACACGGGTGCGCAAACTTGCATGCAGACAGTACATTCATACACAAACAGAAATAAATAAAAATAAAAAAAATTATCCATTGTAAAGCCGGGTGTGGTGGCCCACGCCTTTAATCCTAGCACTTGGGAGGCATAGGCAGGCGGGTCTTTGTGAGTTCAAGGCTAGCCTGGTCTACAGAGTGAGTTCCAGGACAGCTGGGACTACAGGGAGACCCTGTCTTGAAAAAACAAAAAAAAATAATTTTATAGTTTATACATGATGGTCTTCTGTGGATAATTTAATACCTTGATATTTTATCATTTTTATTACTTTTAAATATATTTTATTATTTTAAATCACATATTTAGAGTTTTACTGAAATAAAAGTGCTATGCCTGTATATGTATATGTGTTTGAAATCAGTGCGTGGACATGACTAATGTTCCTAAGCAGCAGCTTGAAATGTGTGTAAGTTCCATCAATAAACTCCTGGATTCCATTTTGAAAATCTCACAATGTTGCTTTCATTGTGATTTTCCTTTTTATTTTCACAGGAGCTAAATTATGCCTTTAAAAAGATGCTATATTTTATTCAACATTTCTAGATATTTCATGGTGCAAGTATTTTCAGATTAATTAGGTCTGTGATATACATTGATCATTTGGAGAAAACTATATAGAATGACCATTTGTAGGTATATTAACCTATATATATCAATATTATTTTGCTATTTATTTTTAATCAGTGATCCATTATGGATTTAAATTATCCATGACTAAGCATAAAATAAATTAAAAGCATTGGAAATGGGCACTATGGGTATTAGCTGAGTGAGAAACTGGGTTGATGAGTCGTGAACATATACACAAAGTCCCCAGTAATTGTCATACAGGCTCATTTGATGCACTCTGAGAACTGGCCTCCTGGTTCAAAGAGAAAGAGTAAATTTTGTTTTATTTGCGATAGTAAAAATTGTCATCACTGCCTTTAAAATGTTCTGGAGCATCTTTATAAATCTTCAGGTTCTGGGACTGGAGAGATAGCCTAGCGGTTAAGAGCACCGACGCTCTGGCAGAGGACCCGGGTTCGATCCCCAGCACCCACATGGCGGCTAAGAACCGTCTGTAACTCCAATTCCAGGAGAACTCCAGTTCCAGGGGAATCCAAGACCCTCTTCTGACCTCAGCGGCATTGCACGACACGGGTGCACAGACCTGCATGCAGACAGTACATTCATACACATACAAAGATAAATAATAATAAAAAAAAAATAAATAAATCTTCAGGTTCTGTACTTCTTTATACTTGTTAGCTTGTATAGTTTAGTATTTGCTAGGAAATTGTGACTGAATAAAATGAAAATTCCTTCTACTTATCTTTTCAGCCTCATCTCCCACAACTCAGCAAAATTGCACCTGACAATCACAATATGCTGTTCCTTTCAGTGATGTGCTCACTTGTTTACAATGTTCTTTTCCACCTAAACTGCAGATTCTTCAAACACCAGCCCAAATGGCAATTTTTGGTGTAAATTCTTCTCTTTTCTCAGGAAATTAATCATGCTAAAAAATGATCACTAATATACTTCTATTATAACATTTATCACAGGATTTTTTTTTTCTTTTTGAGGCTTGAGGCAATGTCTTCCTGTAGTCACAGCTGGCCTGGAACTCCCTATGTATATCAGGCTGGCCTTGATCTCACAGGGACCCTCCTACCCCTGTCTCCCAATACTGGGACTAAAAGTGTATGTTACCATGCCTGGCCATCACAAGATTTTTTTTTTCTTTGTATTTTTGAGACAGGGTCTCACTTTAGTCCAAGCTGGCCTGGAGCTCGCTCTGTAGACCAAGCTGGCCTTGAACTCACAGAGATCCGCCTACCTCTGCCTCCTGAGTGCTGGGATTAAAGGGGTGCACCATCACACCCAGCACCACAGGATTTTTTAATATTTTATTTTTATTATTTAAAAATCATTACACTTTGGGATTGAAGAGATGACTCAGGTGTTAAGAGCACCACCTGCTCTTGCAGAGGACCAGGATTCGAGTCCCAGCACCCACATGGCAGCTAAAAACTGTCTTTAACTCCAGTTCCTGGAGAATTTGACGCACTCTTCTGACCTCTGCAGCATTGCACAACACAGGTGCGCCTACCTACATGCAGACAGTACACTCATACACATAAAATAATAAATTAAAAATTACACTTTGACGAATTCATAATATATAAAAAGTATTTTAACATTTTTATTAATTCTTGGGTTTTTTTGAGATAGGGTCTCCCCGTAGGTCCAGTTGGCCTGAAACTCACTCTGTAGACCAGGCTGGCCTTGAACTCACAGAGATCTGCCTGTCTTCCTCTGCCTCCCAAGTGCTAGGATTAAAGGCACACCCGGCTTAAAGACGGTTCTTAGCTGCCATGTGGGTGCTGGTAATCAAACCCAGGTCCTGTGCAAGAGCAGTCAGTGCTCTTAACTGCTGAGTCATCTCTCCAGCCCAGTTTTTTTTTTTATTAATTCTTTGAGAACTTTTATTATTTTAATTAAATGTATGTGAATTTCATATATTTTAATCATATATAGATCCTCTCCCCATCTATACTCTCTACCAATCCCACCCAATTTCATGCACTATTATATATTTTTTTTTAATTTTTTTTTTTTTTATTTCTGTATGTGTATCAATGTACTGTCTGCATGCAGGTCTGTGCACCCGTGTCGTGCAATGCTGCGGAGGTCAGAAGAGGGTCTCGGATTCCCCTAGAACTGGAGTTCTCCTGGAATTGGAGTTTCAGATGGTTCTCGGACGCCATGTGGGTGCCGGGGATCGAACCCGGGTCCTCTGCAAGAGCGGTCGGCGCTCTCAACCGGTAGGCCACCTCTCCAGCCCCTATATATATATATTTTTTTAATTTTATTTATGTTTGTATATGTATGAATGTACTGTCTGCATGTAGGTTTGTGCACCCGTGTCTGTCGTGCAATGCTACGGAGGTCAGAAGAGGGTCTGGGATTCCCCTGGAACTGGAGTTCCCCTGGAATTGGAGTTACAGACAGTTCTTAGCTGCCATGTGGGTGCTGGGGATCGAACCCGGGTCCTCTGCAAGAGCAGTTGGCGCTCTTAACTGCTAGGCTATCTCTCCAGCCCTTTTAAAAAATATGTATATCTATAATTAGATTTAAGTCCTATCAAGCCTACCAAGTTAAACTTGTGTCCCCAAGAATCCTTCAGTATGAGTCCATCCACTGGAGACTGGTTTACCTACGCAGAGTCACGTCCTTAAAGAAGACTGACTCCTGGCAGGAGAGATGGCCTAGCGGTTAAGAGCGCCGACTACTCTTGCAGAGGAACCGGGTTTGATCCCCAGCACCCACATGGCGGCTGAGAACCGGCTGAAACTCCAATTCCAGGAGAACTCCAGTTCCAGGGGAATCCGACACCCTCTTTTGACCTCCGCAGCATTGCACGACACGGGTGCACGGACCTGCATGCAGACAGTACGTTCATAAAACACATAGAGAAAAATAAATAAAAATTAAAAAAAGAACAACAACAAAAAAAAGAAGACTGACTCTATCCTTAACAGCTATGCTAATACTTCCTCAGCTAGGTTGGAGCTATCTGCTCCTCCATTTCTATGCTGGAATTTTGTTTGGGTTGAGCTTATGTGGGCCTTGTGCATGCTGTCACTACTCCTAGGAGCTCATATGAGTAACAGCCCAGCTGTCTGGAAAACTGTTTCCTTGTGGTCATCCACGACCTTCAGCTCTTACAATCTTTCCACCCCTTCTTCCACAATGATCCCTGAGACTTGGGAGGTAGAAGTTTGATATGGGCGTCCTATTCCGGGATAAGCACTCTGAAGTCTCTTATTCTGTGCACATTGTTCTAGTTGTGGATCTCTCGGTTAATCATCCACTGCATGAGGAAACTTCTCTGGTGAGACTTGAGAGATGCATTAATCTATGGGGATAGTAATAAGTCATCAGGAGTTGGGTTAATATTATGTATACTTAGCAGAATATTATTAGTAGGCTTTCTCCTATTGTCTGTGACTTTTCACCAAAGGTTCCTAGCCCTGATATCAATGTCAGGTATGGATTTCCTTATGCTGCATTGAAAGGGTCCTCAACCAACAGACAGCCGTCAGTGGTAAAAAAAAATTGAGTTGGGGCTGGAGAGATGGCTAGCAAGTAAGAGTGCCGAACTGCTCTTGCAGACGTCCCGGGGTATTGTCCTCAGCACTACATATGGTGCTAAGAACCATCTGTGGGGCTGGAGAGAATAGGTACGCTAGGGGTTCAATCAAAGCACCAACTCGCTGCTTTGCAAGAAGGACCCCAAGAGGTTGAATCGCATCTCCGCAGTTCACGCCCTACAATGGTGGCTAAGAAGCCAAATCTTGTACACTTCAAATTCCAGCGAGTGATGAAACTCCAGTCTCCGCACGGGTATCTGAGACCTTCTTCCGACCTCTATTGCCGGTGCAACAGACCTAACATGCGAGACGTCAAAACATTCGATACATACTACAATCAAACAAATAAATATTTTCTTACAAGAAAATGCTTAAATAAAAAAAAAAAAAAGAACTGGTCTGTAAACTCTAGTATCAGAAGCAACTGCCCAGTTCCAGGGCAGATCTTAGACCCTCTTCGACCTCTGGCACTGCACGACAGGTGTGCACAAACCTGACATGCAGACAGATACACATTCATACACATACACAAATAAAACTAAAAATTAAAAAAATTTTTGATTACTTCAATTTAGTTTATTATTTTATTATTTATTTTTTATTAGGCCTGTGTATTTTCATACATCATTTTTCCAATTCCAGTTCAGGCATATTCCTCTTTCCCTCCCCCCACCCCACCTTACCCATCACCAGATCTGCATTCTGCCATAAACTGTCCTGCTATCTCTTGTTTTTTTTTGTTGTTGTTTTTTCATTTTTTAACAATAAGTGATAATTGTGAGTACAAGCATCCTTCATGTCAAAACCAATTTGCCAGCAGTTGTGCCCAAACCACACACACGCATGGGTCCCACCATCCAGCTAGGGGGGGCGTTTTGTTCAATCAAGTTGATACAAATGAGTGTCCAGATCTATATGTATTTGTAAGTTTCACCATTCACCCCATCGCAGCCTTTATACATTCTACCGCGCCCCCTTTCGCAGATTGTTCCCTAGGCCTTAGAAAAGGGGCACAGGTGGATGAGAAGCAAAACAGTCAACTTTCTCTGGAGCTTTTTGTCTTGGTCATCTGGATCAACTCTGGCTGTTTTCATTTCATGGGCTGACAGCTTGTCCAGGAATAACCTTTCGCTCCTACTAATGAAAGGCACAAGCAATTAGATATATAGTGTAATTTAAACGAGATACTAATGTTATGGGTAGGTTACTTGTATCAGACACAGATGTTTGGATGGTATGTTAATCCATGAATTAATTTTTTAAAAAATTGAGTTTTGTGTAATCCCATAACGTTATTGGCTCGCACCATTGTCGCAGACTGGGTATATCTTGCCAGGCCCAGTTGTTTGCTGTCCGTAGCAGCTCTCAGGATTCACAGAAGATCTGTAAACACATTTATTTTTTATTATTATTATTTGTTTGTCTTATTTGTGACAGTGTCTCCCTGTAGCTCCGGCGTCTGGGAACTCACTTGTAGACCAGGTGGCCTTGAACTCACAAAGATCTCCTGCCTCTGCCTCCAAGTGCTAGATTAAAGGCGTGTGTGCCACCACGCCGCAAAGCATTTATTATTTTTTAAAATGTACATTTATTTAATTTATTTATTTATTGTTTGTGCACATGAGAAGTCAAGAGGACAAGCAAGCCTTTCCTTGCAAGAGTACAAGTCTCCCCTTCCTCTATGAGGTCACAGGAGTGAACTCAGTTGTCAGGCTGACAACATCACTTTATCCATGTGAGAATCTTGGCCAGCTTACAGTGGTGATTTTTAACGTTATTGTCTTAGATCGCATGTCTTTCCTTATAGTGTATAGTCCCTAGATTACAGGGTTGTATTTTAATCTTGTTATGTCCAGACCCCAAAACAACTACTTTGAATTTTAGTATTGTTTATTGTTCATTTATGTGTGGAGAGCACGTACATGCCATGGCAAGTTTGGAGTTAGAGAACAACTTGTCTGGAGTAAGCGGTTATCCTGTTCCACCATGTGGTGTCACTCGAGAAGAGTTTGAATTAAGCTGTTAGACTTGACAGCAAGTAACTTTACTTGCTGAGCCTCTCCTTGAGCCCCTTTAGTACTTATGTACTAAACAGATTGAAAATGAAACAAATAAACATAGTTGTAAATTAATTGATACAGCACTATAAAATGCCAACTGATATAGATAACCTAATATTAAATATCGTATCAGGTATCCATTCATCCTTGATAGATAAGTAGTGTGATATTGGTATCAATAAATGTCTCTAACCAATGAATATACACCTGTGGTGCTGAAGAGAGTAGTTCAATGCTTAAGAGCACTGCTCTCTTGCAGAGACCCAGTTCAACTCGAGCGATCCAACAATAGGTGCGCTAAATATCAATCGCCTCTTGCTATAGTCCTAGGGGTAATCTTGATCTATTGCTTCCTGACCAACTGCAGCTTCGCAAGAGATAGAATAGGTCACTATGCATAACGTGACATGCAAGACACATTTAATACATTCATATCATCACAGATTAACTAAAATAACAGAATTTACATATATATATAATATAATATTTTATTTAAAAAGTATAGTAATAAACCTGGGGCGAGAGATGGATGGCTATAGACCTATCGGTAACTGTAGCACTTGACTGCTCTATGCATGAGACGGAACCCGCGAGTTATGATCCAACCCCCAATGTACGGCTGAGAGCCTCTGTAATCCATTTCAGAGAAGATTCCTCCGTCCAGGGGATCTGAGACTTCTTCTGTTCTCCACTGGCTTTGCACAACGGAGCACGACCAGCATGCGACAGGTCTTACCAGTCATAGATTAAAAGGTATAATTTAAAAAAAAAATAAATAAATTTAAACGCTAATTTGCAATATGGTTTCTTTTCTTCTCTCTTATCACTTTTCAATGATACAGATAAACTGGAAAATATCCAGCAACTCACAGGTCAGAATGATCTTTTCCCTTACTCATCAGCTCAAGGATAATAATAGGTCAATTGTGGATCTGCTTTAAAACTCTAGCCTTGGGGCTGGAAATGACTACGTTGACGAGGCTGACGCCTTACAAGACCGTCGATCCTCAGCCCCACAGGGCTGAGACCGTCGAAACTCTCAATTACCAAGAACCACGTGTTCCAGGAGAATCCACCCCCACTCTATTCTGACACCGCCACTTAAAATGCATTACACGACATGGGTGCAAAAACCAACATGAAGACAGTACACTACTCATGACAAATAAATAAATAAAAACCAAATTAAAAATTACCTAAAAAATTTCATTAAAAAAAACAAAAAACCAAAAGACTCATTAGCCTTGTTGACGATCAAGGGATGGTGTCACACTGTTCTTTATATTTCCCTAGCATTTGGAGCAGAGGCAGTGGTCTCCTGTCGAGTTCTGAAGGCCAGCACTGTCTCGCGAGTGCATCTCCAGGACAGCTTGTTACCTTACAGATAGACCCTGTCTCAAACTATGAACAAAAAAGGCAAACAACCCCTCTATTCGTAATAATGCATGGAAGAAGAAAATTTGTAGAAAAGGGAATTGACAACGGGGAATATGTACTTAATCTTTTTCGAGCATTTCCACTGTGTCAAGAGTTTGAAGCAAATCGTCTTGAACTTTCCTCAGGCTTGCCTTCTCATACTTTTCATCGTGTAGCAGCCCAAACAGTCAGCGAAAAGAACACTTTGGTGGGATATGGAGAATTGCAACAATATTAACGTATTGGAGTTGGTGGGAGAGAAGGTCCTTAGCCTTTATTATCTCTGCTCATAGAGTGGAGTAGAACAGCTTTCAGATTGAAACTAGTGTAAAGATCGTTTCCCCACTCCGAACGTTTCTCCTCTTCCTATGACTATCCCACTCTATAAGCCTTCACATCTGTATGTGCATAAAGACAGCATGTGCAGGAGCTCTGTTAAATTTTGATCACCACTGAGCTGTACCATAAGTTAACTTCTACTTATCTGGCGAGGCATTACCACATTACTTTCGTTCCCTCAATTACGAAACACTATATATAGGGATAGTGTGAGGAATGACGATCAGAAAGTTCACCAAAACTCGCTATATAAGATCTATGTTATTCTTTTTGTGACTACCATGTTACACAATTGGAAGACAGAACCAGGATGGATTTTATTGAAGCTGATGTGACATGGTAAGCAGTCTCTCTTTAGATTGTCCTACTATCTTAACCATACATACCATGGTAAAATGTCTGCTACTTTGGCTTCCTTTAGTTAAGTTAAATCTCTATTCTTATGGTTGACTACTGGTACTTTAACATCACTTCAATTCTACTGACATACTCTGCTGCATACAGTATTTCAGAACTTCCTATGGGCTGGATGCAGGAATACATGTTCTGGTCAATAGACAGGAGTCTTCGACGGATCTTCCAACACCTGGAAAATGCAAGGTCAGGAAACAAGTTTCTGGGCAGGGGCTTGAACATGACAGCATTTGAGAGAGAGAAAGGGAAGAGAGACTGGGGCGATAAAACTTAAAATATTTTTGTTTGCTGTGTCATATGTATGTGCACATGTGTGCCACGGTATGCTCATGGAGGTCAGAGGATAACCCATGTGCTTGGTTCTCTTTTCCTACCATGTAGGGCCTGGGGATTGAACTGAGATCATCTGTCCTTGTGGCAAGCACCCTTACCTCCTTACCTGCTGTACCATTTCAGTGACTTTCAGTGACATTTCTGGGTTCAAACTGACCTAAAGATTATTTCTGAGTGGACTCGGAATATTTTCCACCCTTTTCCCGGTGGAATTTGTGTTGGTGGTGTGTGTTGTGTGTGTGCTTGTATAAGTGTTGCATGTGTGTGTGGTCCGATGTGTTCACAGGTATATGTGTGTGTATGGAAAATTTGGATGTCATTCCTCAGGAACCATACATCTTGTTTTTTTGAGACAGGATCTTTCACTAGGCACTTTGGCTAGCCAATAAGCCCCAGGGATCCACCTGTTTCTGTTTCCTCAGCAAGGGAGCACCAGGTCCTATTTTTTTTTTTTTTTTGTCTTTTTAAACAGGGTCTCCCTTTAGTCCCAGCTGTCCTGGAACTCACTATGTAGACCAGGCTGCCTTGAACTCACAGAAATCCACCTGCCTCTGCCTCTTGAGTGCTGGGATTAAAGGTTGCTGCACCATGTCAGGCTACCATGTCCTATTTCTGTGTGTGTGTGTGTTCACATGGTGCTTGGATGAGGAACTCAGGTTCTCATTTCTTTTTTATCCATGTCTCCCCATTCACAATATAGGCCAGGCATAGTGGCCTGGGGTGAGGTGTGGCAGGTTTGGTCTGCCTCCTCTCTGTATACAGTCAGTATAAGAGCACAGCCTGTGGTAAGCAGCAGGAAGCCAGGTCCTCATTTTTTTTTATTGATACTTTGTGTATTTCATACATCATTTTCCAATTCAATATGGCATATCTCTTTCCCTTCCCCCCATCCCACCCCATCCCGATTCCAGCATGGTTTCTGCCAAATTGAGCAGTCCTGTTATCTTCTTCTTTTTTTTTTTTTTTTTTTTTCAAGATAATAATTTTGAGTACAAGCATCCCTCATGTAAAACCAGTTTGCAGGCTTGTTGTGCCTAAACCCCCATCGCCCCACCATTCCACGGGGTGTGGTGTGCTTGTATATTCAATCAAGTTGATCAAATGGAGTGTCCAGACTATATTGCTGTAGTTTCACCTTCACCCCAATCGCAAGCCTTACATTCTACACGCCCCCTTTCCGCAGATGTTCCCTAGGCTTGGAAAAGGGGCACAGGTAGATGAGAGACCAAAAACAGTCTACTTTCTCTGGAGCTGTTGTCTTGGACTCTGATCAATTCTGGCTGTTTCCTTTCATGGGCTGACAGTTGTCCAGGAATACCTTTCAGCCTACTAATGAAGCACAAGCAATTAGATATATAGGTATTTTTTCTTTTTTTTAATCTTTTATTGAAGTTTTGTGGCATATTCATAAATCACTATTCTCATTCAATCCAGACTCATTTAGCCCCTCCCCCTCCCAATTCAATGCATCTGCCATACATGATCCCAATTTCAAAGCAGAAGATTACTTTTTGGGGAAAACTCTACAGTTTCATGTCAGTTCGCCTGTCCCAGTTCTTTTGTATGTGTTTCACATATCATTTATGTATTGTCACACATGTACTAAAATCATGTCCTCTGAAAGACATTCTATTGGTTTTTTTTTCACATAAATTTTATTTATTAATATTTTTAACAAATGTAGACCCTGGTTCCCGCCCATTGTCCCCAGCCCCACCAGAGCTCAGGCATTCTGCCAAAACATGCGTTTCATTTCTTTAACAAGGAATTTTCCATATTGACTGTTTTGAGGCAGAAGTTCACTGTTTCCAGTCAGATTCTTTGAATGCAGCTTCTTCTGGTGTTGTTGTTGTTGTTTTTGTTGTTGTTTCCAAAATGCATTACGCCCAACTGCCTTTAAGACAAAAGCTCAGGGGCCCTACTCAAGAAATACTTACAATGGGTAATTGGCACTAGAATGAAATTAAACCCCTACCTCTCGCCCTGTACAAAAAGTCAACTCCACGATGTACAAAACACTCTAAGTGATAATCCCCAAATCTGAAGAATGATAGAAGAAAAAGTGGCAAGCAGAAACCAGAACCAGACGTAGGAAAACTTCCTAAATCTACAGCAGCGTGTTACAAGAGATTAAGGCGAGACAATTGACAAATGGACCATCATCAAACTCAAAAGTTTCTGTACATTCAAAAGAAACAAGGAAGGGAGAGAAATCCCACGCAGTGGAGGAAACCTTCGCAGATACATCTGACAAAGCATTGATTCCAGAATATATTAAACTACTCAAAAAAACAAAGAAAAAGAAAACAAATGACCCACATCAATAGATGGAGCAAAGAACTGAACAGAGACTTCACAAGTGAGGTAATTAGAAGCGTCTAGGAAAACATAAAACTAGGTAAATAAAAAATAGACAAAAAAAAAAAAAAATCCTCAGAACGAATATAATTAAGGAAATGCATAATGAAACCAACGTTAATGATTAGTCATCTTACTCCAACAAGATTCACTGGCTAGAAAAAAAACAAAATGATACCCAGTGCTAGGAGGTGGTGTGGGGAATGGGGAACACTCATCCACTGCTGGTTGAATTGAGTAAACCGAACGACCGACATATGGAAACAGTAGGTGAAACCGACTTGGAAGACTTGGAATGAACTTCCTACTCCCAGAGCCCCAGACCCAATCCACTATCACGCACTGTGTCAGCCACTCCAAGACTACGCCACCACACGAGATTACTGTGCCGTGGGGACCCAGGACGTTTATTGCAGCTTACTCTTCAACATGACACGGAGGCTGGGATTACCAACCAATAATCCCCTCAAACGAACGATGTGAAGAGAAAATTGACCAATCTACAGGCATGTAGAATATAGCAGGGCCGGCTCTACACAGGATTCTAGAGAGTAAGAAGATGACATCACAAGCGTTTGCAGAAAATGGCTAGAGCTAAAGAACATCATGCTGAGTGAAGAGTAGACATAGAGATCGCCAGAAAAACAAATCAACGAAGATGGAGATCCCTAGTGGAGCCGATATATATGGATTTAAAAGCAGCACTAATAGGTTATGGTAAGGTTACTTGGGTATAGACAACAAATGTATTGGAGTATGTTAAGTACGAGAATTACATTTTCTTTTCCTGTTATAATAACAGGGTTCGGACTTGGCTTTATACAAAATCCCTAACCTGTATGAGGAGTGTAAGCTTGTAGGCATCAAGCCGTGGGTATTCTCCAAGGAGAGCCAATGCCAATTAGAATTTGGCGATATACAGACAAATGCTGCCGATGCTGCACAATATTCCAGGCAGGTGAGGTATAGCATGGGTTAACGGGAGTCTAGTGCTTGACTAAAGGAAACCTATATTTGCTTTGACTAGTGGAATTAGTGCCGTTTCTGGGTAACACTCTCTGTTGCAGAGCCATCACACTGTGATTGTGCAATGGGCTCAATTCTTATCTTACCCCAATGGCTTAATAGTCAGGTCTTGCGCTATGCAGTGGCTCTCTATCGCCTCTCTTCTTGCAGGTATCCCAGTTTAGTGGCAAGGAGCCTTTACCTTTTGTGGGAGCTTGGATCCCCTGGCCAACATCTCCTTGGTAGAATAATCCATTGCTGATGTCAGAGCTCCTGTATTAATATATTTTGCTTAAGTTCATAGCTTAAGGTCCTCATATTTTTATGGCTTGCATTTGGACTCAGCTATCTCCCTGTTCTGGTGGAAGAATTCTTTGCATAAGTAATTGAATGCAACTACTTTTTCTCTCAACCCTCCCTTAGACCAAAAGTATTTTGCATTTGAGTTGGTCACTGTTTTTCTTCTTTCTAATTTTTTCTTGGATGATTCCCAAAGAAATGACAGTGTTTCTCTTTGTTTCTCAGAATAGCTCTTATGGAACCGAATTTGTCCGAATCCCAGGATATGACTGCTTCCTCCATCTCCTCTGATCTTAAGGCTCAGGAGGTTTTTCTACCTTGTTGTTATTGTAAGAAGGCAAAACATTCCACTGACTACAGCATCTCCTCTGGATCAACCAACCACAGCCCCAGTCCATCTTATCTTCCAATCTTCTCTGAAGCAACAGCCTGGCATTTCCAGAGCACTACTGCACCTGTTGACCCTCCACAGGAGCTATCTGTGTCCAGGAGCCAAGGCACATCCCCGCCTCCTTTGCAGCCATTAGATCTTGGGACATCAGATCTTTCTCCGAATTTGGCAGTTCTTCCTCCCTTACAATCTCCAAACTATTTTATTCCAAAACCCCTAAATCCTTACAAACAACAAGAGAAAACAAAAGATAAGAGAGAAATGGAAATTAATTTGCTATCAGATCATGGGTCAAATTCTATTTTGAATAAGAGCATAGAACCCCCAGGATGTGCTCCTCTCCAGTGCTCTCCTTTCCTTAGAGGGGAACTAGAAGGACACATGTCTCAGAAAGCTTATACTTTAAATGAACAAACAGTGCCTCTGACTGTGAAGAAATCATGGGACATACTTGGTACTTTAATGGATGTACATGGAGTCCCTGAACCAGAGATCCCCCAAACTCAGTTACCTACACCTGTTCCTCAGAGCACAGAGCAAAATGCCAACCAATCCCCAGACCTTCCATCATTTCATCTCCATGTGAACATTGGAATGAATGGCAAATTAAATGGAACAGAAGAAAAACCATTTACCTCAAGTAAGCAGTTAAAATCTGAGGATGAACCTGAAATCCTTAGATATAATCCTGTGGTTATATCAATGGGCTCTCCACCTCCCACAAGTTTAGGAGTTAATGTAATTCCAGAAGAAACCACTGTATTGCAAAAGAACCAAAAACATATGTTAGAGCTCAGTATAGAGCAGAGGGTCATAGGTCTTCCAGAAAAAATAATACAGCCACATAAGAAGCAAGTGACTAACGTGGAGCTGACACCCAAGCTACCGTGTTCAGCTGTAGATAGAATAAAGGTAACTCCTTTGGCACTACTTCAGGTCATGAATTCAATGGGGATTATCCCAAAATCACATTCCGAAGTGATAGAATCTGCAGGTTTCTTCCCACAGCTACCACCAAATCCAGTGGAAACAGTGAGTGTGACCCCTAAAGCACCAGGTCAAGTAACTGAATCCATGCAGGTAGCTCAGCACCAAGAGATGGAATCAAAGAATGTGACCTCAAGCTTGAACCAAGTCACCAGTAACATGAATGTAAGTCCTGCAGAATTGTTTCATGTCATGGATTCTAGGAGGATGATTAACCAATTATATCCACAAGGTATAGAATCAGCAGGAGTAACTCCAACCCCACAACAACAAGTCATGGAATCAATGAAGACGGATATACTGGAGGACAATCAGGTTGTAAAACCAGAAAAGATGAGTCCAGGGCCAAGGCATGCAGTCAAGGAAAGTGTGAAAATGACTTCCCAGACGAAGAATAAAGCCACAGAATCAGTGAACATGGCCTCAGGGCCACAAAATAAAGCCATGAAACAAGTGGAGATTACTCCTAGGCCAACACATCAAAATACAACAGAAATGATATTAATACCATTAAATCAAGATACAGATTACACAAAAGTCAGTCCAGGGGCACTTCAAGCCATGGATTTCATGAAGATAATCCCACGAGCACAGCTGCATATGACAAAAGCTGAGGGTTTGACCCCAGACTCACAGTCTCAAGCTGCATATTTGACCCTAGTGTCGGGTCAACCAGATGGCTTGACTTCTTCTATCGCTTCTAGTATTGCACCACCAGGAGCTGTGGAATCTTGGAGTTTACCTCCAAAGCCACCATCTAAAGTCATGGAATCGGAAGAGATGTCTCTAAAACCATCAGATAAACCCATACATGCTCCAAAGTTACCCCCAATATCACAAGGGTCACCAACAGGAATGATCACACCACTCCAAATTGTAGAATCTCCTAATATAATACCACAAGAGGTACCTCAAATGAAGGAAATCTCTAGAATTACCTTCTGGGTTACAGATTCAAGTTCAAGACTCTGTTGGGATGATTCTAGAATATCAAGGCACAGAGTATGTGTCATTACCTCCAGGAATGCCTCATCAGGTCATGGATCCTTTTACACCACCACTTCAAGAGATGAAACATATGGGAGAGGACTCAATGCCACAACCCAAGGTTATGGAGTCTAGGAACTTACCCCCAGGATCACAAAATGTAAAGTCTGAGACCCTAACCCTGGATCCAAGATTGCAAAGTGTGAAAGGTGTAGGCCTAGCCACAGATTTAGTCCCAGAAATGGTAAACAATGAACAGCTTAACTCAACTATGGAATCTTCAAATTTGGCCCCAGAACTTCATGGGCAGAATGTGAAATCTGAGAAATCAACACCCATCCCACAGCTGCAAAGCAAGAACTCTGTGCAGCCAGCCTCAGAGTCTCAGCTTCCAGATGTGAAACCTGACCAACTGACCATTGGACCACAGCTACAAAGTATACAATCTGCTGGGTTAGCCCCAGATCCACAGTTTCAAAGTAAGGAATCTGTAGGCTTGATCCCCAGTTCACAGTCTCAAGGTATGGAAGAGTTTCATTTGACCGCACTACAAGAGTTACAACAAGATACAAAAACAGTGAAATTGACCCCAGGATCACTACCTGTGAAGAAATCATGGGACATACTCGCTACTTTAATGGATGTACATGGAGTCCCTGAACCAGAGATCCCCCAAACTCAGTTACCTACACCCGTTCCTCAGAGCACAGAGCAAAATGCCAACCATAGGTTTACTCCAGATTCACAGTTGTGCCAAGTGAAAGCCTTTCCACCAACTCTGGGGCCACAGCTTCAAGATATGAAAACTATAGAGCTAAACAAAGAACCACAGCTTGGAAGTACAAGAACTATTGAATGGCTATCAATACCTGAGTTCCACGGTATAGAGTCAAAGCTTAGGTCACTGTCTCAAGGTACCAGAAGTAAAGAATTAAAGCCATTTACAAAGTGGAGAGGTATGAAATCATCTGAATTGATTTCCAGACCCAAACTTCAAGGAACAAAATGTTTGAAGTTTAATCTTGAGCCACAATTACAGCAAGTGAAAACCTCTGCACTGTCCTTAGCACTAGAGCCTCAACAGAAAATTTTTACTTTAACTTCAGCACCACCGCTTGAAGGTATAGAAATGGTTGAGTTAAACAAAGAACCACATCTTAGAAGTATAAAATCCATTGAGTGGATACCACGACCTAAGTTCCAAGGTGCGAAGTTTTCAGGATTAAATCTTAAATCACAATCTCAAGGTGTCAAATCTACAGACACGAAGGGGTCCACACAACTGGGAGGTAGAAAGCCAAAAATTCAAAGAGAAATATCTGTGGAATTTAATCTTGTGCCACAAGTACAGTGTGTGGAAACCCCACAACCAGAGCTACAAAAAGGGAATTTTTTTTCATCAACCTCAGAGCTACAGCCTCAGAGTGTGCGAACTGTGGAGTTGCATGATGGGCCACAGTTTGGAAATACAAAATCTATAAAGTGGACACCAGGACCCAAGTTCCAACGTGTAAATTTTTTAGGATTAAATCTTAGATCAAAATCTCAAAGTCTCAAACCTGCAGAATCAAGGCCATCGCTATATTTGGGAGGTATGAAACCATCTGAAATGGCTCTAGGGCCAAACCTTCAAGGTAAAAAATCAATGGAATATCACCTTGGGCCACAAGTACAGTGTGTGGAAACAACCCCTACATTGTACTCAGGACCAGACCTACAGAAAGGGAAACATTTTTCATCAACTTCACAGCAACAGCCTCAAAGTCTGAAAACTGTGGAGTTATGGCACGGACCACAGCTTGTAAATACAAAATCTGTTGAGTGGATACCAGTACCTCAGCTCAAAGTTACAAAACCTGTATTGCAAAACCATGGGTTACAATCTCAAGATGTCACAGCTGTAGAGTTGAAAACTTCAGTACCATTAAGAGTTGTAAAGACACCCAAGTTACCAACAAGGCCAAAGCTACGAGGTAGCGTAACTTCAGTGTCAGACCAGGAACATCAGCCTAGGTTCAAACCTATTGATTCAAAATCTGAGCAGCAATTGAGAAGTATGAAATTATGTGACTCAGTCTCAAGATCAAAGCTCCGTGATATCAAACCAATGATGTTAAAACCTGGGTTTCATTTGCGAGATGGGAAATCTTCTGAATTGTCCCTAAGAATACAGACACAAGAACCAGAAGCCTTAGAGTCATCCCCAGGAACACAGCTTCAGGATGGGAAATCTCTAATGCATGTACAAGAGTCAAAGCTTCCAGGAGTGAAATATGGACTAGTATGCCAAAGGCCACGATTACAAAAAGATAAAAGCATAGATTTGAAAATTGAAAAATACTCTGAGTTAGATCTTCCAAAAAAGCCTCAAGGTGTGAAATCTGAGTTCAACTCTGGGCCCCCGCAGCAAAGTGAAAAGTGTTCTAACTTGACACCTGAAACAAAGTCCCAATATATGAAATATACTAGGTTAAGACCTAGCTCATCATCAAAAGGCACACCACTTACTAATTTAACCATGAGAACCAAGATTGAAAATGTCAAGACAGACTTTAAATGTAGGCCACAGTTGCAAGATACAAAATCTGAGCCAATTTTGAGAAATCCTCAAGAATTTGAGTCAAGCCCACGGTTACAATATCTGAAGTATTCTAGGATGATGAAGGGTATAAAGGTCCCAGATATCAAATCTATCGATTTTAGTCCTGAACCACACTCAGAAGTTATGAAATCTGAAGTCATCCAAAAGAAAAAGCTTCAAGGTACAAAATCTTTAGATTTCAAACCCAGTTCAAAATTTCAAGGTGAGAAACCTGATTTGACCCTGGGGAAGAAGTTCTCAGGCATGAAATCTGTAGGACTGAACTCAGACCCCTATTTACAAGATACAAAGTATTCTAAGCTGATCACAGATATAAAACACCAAGGTGTAAAGTCTACAGGACAACAGTTTAACAGTATAAAATCTTCTGAGGTGGAAACAGAGACAAAACTTCAAGGTATAAAATCAACAGACTTCAATTCTGGACCACAGACACAAAATAAAAAATTTGAGTTAGCTCAAAGGAGAAGGCTGCAGGATATGCAATTTGTAGACCCAAGCCATGGTCAGAAGTTACAACATGTGACACCTGAGTTAACGCCAGAGACACTACTCCAAAATGGGGCATTTGTGAAGTTCAACTCAGCCTCTCAGTTGCAAAATGTGAAACATCCTAAGCTGATTCGTGGAACAAAGCTTCAAGATACAAAACCTATGGAGTTCAGTTCTGAACTGTACTTACAGGGTATGAAGTCTTCTGAAGTAGTCCCAGGGACAAATCTTCAAAAAGAGAAATCCTTGGGCCTCATGCCTCAGCCACTGTGGCAAGATGTAAAATCTTTTCAATTGACTTCAAGTAAGGTACATGATAGGAAACTTTTGCAACTCAATTCAGCCCCTCAGCTACAGGATAGGACATTATCTATGATGACACCAGAAATACATCTTGAAGGTCTGAAACCTATGGCACTCAACCTTGGGGCAAAGTTACAAGATGCAAAATCTGAGTCCACAAACCTTCAAACAATGGAGATCAATCATGGCTCAGAAATGCAGGCTGTGGAAGTCTCTGGTTTGGCCTTAGACTCAACAATTCATAGTGTGGTACCTTCTGAATTCAGGGCAAGACAGCAGCAGCAAGATGAGAAATTTCATAAACAGAGTCAGCAGTCACAGCTTCGAAGTGCAAAATCTACAGTGTTCAATCCCAAGCAACCTTTACAACATACTGAACCATCAGAATTATGCACAAAGACAAAACTTCAATATGTGAAATCTATGGAATTCAATTCTGAGCAACAATCAGAAGATGTGAAATCTGAGTTGGGCCTGGGAAGAGAGCTTCCAGGTACACAATCTTTACAAGTCAACCTTGGGCCACAGTTGCAAGGGATAAAACCTTCTGAGGTACACACAGAGATCAAGCTTACAGATGAGTCATCTATGGAATCCAAGCATGAGCCCAAATTGCATGGTGGGAAATCCTGTGAATCCAGTCCAGGGCCACAGAGTCACTATAAAAAAAGTATGACATTCAACACTAGGCCACAGTTACAAGATGATGTAAAATCTTCTGAGTTACACCCTGTTCCAGACCTTCAAAGTATAAAATCTAAGGTGCTCTTCCCTGGACCATACTTACAAAGTGTGAATTCTGCATGTATTCCAAATTCAAATTTTCAACATATAAATTCTACTGGGTCACATTTGCAAGACATTAATTCCTCTGCATATATTTCAGGACCAAATTTGCAGAGTATAAATTTTGTGTGTAACTCTGGGCCACATTTTCATGGAATGAATTCTTCTGCATCCATTTCAGTATCCAAATCTAATGGGTTCATCCTTGAACCACATTTGCAAGATGTGAATTATTCTCCAAATGGTTCAGGGTCAAATCCTCAAAGTGTAAATTCTACTGTGTGCAACCTTGGGCTGCATGTGCAAGATTCTTGTACATCCATTTCTGGACCAGAATTTCAGTGTGCAAATGCTACTGAACATGATCCTAAGCCACATTTTCAAGATGTGAATTTTTGTGCATCAATTCTAGAGCCACAAATTTGGTATGAAAATTCTATTGAGTGCAGCCCTAAGTTATATTCGCAAGGTATGAATTCTGTGCACACTCCAGGGGAAAAACCTCAGTGTGTAAATTTTACTGTGTGCAACCATGCACAAGATTCTTATGCATCAATTCCAGGATCACAAAATCCTAAACCACATTTGCAAGGTGTGAATTCTTCTGTAGATACTCCAGGACAAAAACCTCAGTCTTCTGAGTTGAACCCAAGGACCAAAATTCAAAGTTCAAAATCCTTAGAACTAGTCCCCGAGAAAAGCTACCACATCCCAGAAACTCTGGAGTTGCTTTCTCAGTCACAGCCTCAATTTAAAGACTTAAAGGAGTTTCATCCAAAGCAATTTACAGAATCTGGAAGCATGACCCCAGACCTCAAGTATCATGCTGCAGAAGTGTTGGGGTTGACTTGTGAAGCAGGGCCACAAGGGAAGGTATTTCTCAGAATGACCTCGAAGCCAGCAAGTCAAGAGACTGAATACATAGGAAACTTCTCAGAACAGTTCCACATGCTAAAAGATCTACAGCTAAAAGTTGCAGCAAAACTCTTACAGAGTCAAATACCCCATAATGTCCCTCCACCTCTAGCTTCAGGTCTTGTCCTAAAATATCCCATCTGCTTACAGTGTGGCCGATGTTCAGGATTGAATTGCTGTCATAAGTTACAGTCTACTTTGGGGCCTTATCTTCTTATCTACCCACAGCTTCAGCTTCTAAGCACTCCTGAAGGCCGTGGGGAGATTCAGCTGAAACTTGGCTTTAGATTACAAACTAGGAAAAGAAGTCAAGTCTCAAAATCTCATGGAAGAAACAGATCAGATACACGGAAGATCACTGTATCACCATCACAAAGAAAAGCTGAACTCTATAACTCAGCTTTCAAGAGTCCTGCTCCTCCAAGAGATTTCTGTTCTGAATCTTCCCAGTCTCTGACTCCTGTGCAAGTTCCTATTAGCCAAAGACACTGGGACAGCCATGGTATGGTAGGAAGGACACAAATAGAAGAGTCTGAGCACTATGAATGCTGTCAAGTTCACTCCTTATCAGAGAGTGGCTTTGAAAGTAATCAAGATGAAAAATGGGCAAAAGTGACCATCAAAAAGAACTCTGATTTAAAATATCCAGTGAATAGAAGCACCAAGGGACATAGAACACAAAACACAAAGCTCTACAAAGACAGTAGAACCATATTAAATAGTCCCTCTGAAGAACTGTCAGGCCCTTTAAGAAATACAAGTATTGAAACCACTCAAACAAGCATTGCTTCCTCAAGAAGACCTAAGAAATCTTCCCAGCCCAAGTTCATACACTGGCTCTTTCAGGGTCTGAGGCAGGCATTCCAAAGAGCACAAAGAACTGTAGGATTTGTTGGACGGAAGTCTAGAGACAGGGCAAGGCAAGACAATTTGTTGTCAAGCAGAAATAACCATCCAAATCCAAAAGCCATGTTTTATTACCTACCAAAAGACAGGAAAAGTGAAAGCATACCAGGCCCAATCCCTATGCAAGAGGCCATATTACAGGGAATGATTGGCCAATGCAGAGAAGCTCAACAGCCCAAACCAGCAAGCCCTTTTGAACCCCGAGTTTTTAAATTACCACAGACCACAGTTTCTGAAATAGACATTACCATACAAACGACCTCAATCATGGGAATGCCTAAGAGCATTCTCAAACCAGGAACCAAATTACAGGTCCAGGTGAGAATTCTCCCTGATTCCCTATTGGAGACAACCCTGCAGAGTCACTTTACAGAGAATCACAAAGAAGGAACCCAGCACAGCTTGTATAGGGACAGAGGCCTCCACAGTCAACTTTCCAAAAGGAGCCACCAAAGTCTCCCTGAGAGGAGACACCGAAGTCCCTCTAAAAGAAAGCATGGCAGTTCTTCTGATAGAACCCTTCAAAGTCTCTCTGGGAATAAACATCACAGTCCCTCTCAGAGGAGATACCACAGACCCTCAGAGAGGAGATACCACAGACCCTCAGAGAGGAGATACCACAGTCCCTCAGAGAGGAGATACCACAGTCCCTCAGAGATGAGATACCACAGACCCTCAGAGAGGAGATACCACAGACCCTCAGAGAGGAGATACCACAGTCCCTCCAAGAAGAGAGCACCCAGTTTCTCTGGGAGGAGTCCTGGAAGTCCCTCAGAGAGGAAATACCACAGTCCCTCAGAGAGGAGATATCACAGTCCCTCCAAGAAGAGAGCACCCAGTTTCTCTGGGAGGAGTCCTCGAAGTCCCTCAGAGAGGAGATACCACAGTCCCTCCAAGAAGAGAGCACCCAGTTTCTCTGGGAGGAGTCCTGGAAGTCCCTCAGAGAGGAGATACCACAGTCCCTCCAAGAAGAGAGCACCCAGTTTCTCTGGGAGGAGTCCTCGAAGTCCCTCAGAGAGGAGATACTACAAGCGCCAACACAGTCCTGACAGGAGGCAACGCAGCCCTTCCAGGATCCATCACACCCCTTCTGACAGAAGCCCACACAGTTTTGAGAGAGGTCCCAGTCCCTCCAGAAGGAGCCATTTCAGTCCCACATGGAGAGAGAAGATCCACAGTAGTGGCTCTGAGAGAACCTCTCCCAGTACCCCTGGCATGAGAAGACGTGGTTCCTCTGAAAGAAGACACCACAGTCCCTCGAGGGCGAGGTCCCACAGGTCTTCTGGGAGGAGTCATCGCAGTCACTCTGAGAGGAGCCAACATAGTTCCAAGAGATTGCCTTCAGGGGCTGCACCCCGGGAGACCGCTAGACCTGGGAAGGATGGGGTGATAATGGGTCTGTAATTACGATCAATAAAGGGACGATGATGGAACTCTGTTTGCATCTAGAAGACCACTGGTGGGACGGGTGGAACCGAGGGTAGGGGCCCACCCTCTCCCGGACCAACTCCGTCCTAAGTCGCCATGGGGGCGGGGTCTGTAACGAATCTGACAGAGATTCGTCACGTGACTCGTGCGGGCCACAGGCCCCTCCCTCGGAAGCTGCCAGGCGGAAGTAGACGTTCAGAACTGGGTAGGCGGTGCCGAGACCACATCCGGGAGAGGCGAGGAGAGCGGAAGTGGCGTTGGTCTGGCCGGAGCCCTTGGGTGAAATTGTTAGGCGTGGAGGGGGAGTGATGTCTTCCAGACTCGGTGCAGTGCCCGCCGTGAGTTTCTTGGTGTGACCATTATGTTTTAGAGGTAGAACTGTCGAGGCGGGAACACGCGGTCCCCCGCTTTTGTCCATCCTCGGATTTGGTGATATCAGAGCCCATCGTAGGCCCCACCCTTTAATAGCAGACCCATCTGCCCCCCTTTTCTCTTCCCACTTTTTTTTGTCTGTTCCCCATCTCCTCAGTTCCTCTCCAGATTGCAATTAGTTTCTATTCCTTTTGCATCCCCAGTGACTCCCTTGTCCGTTATCTTTTCTTCATCTCCCTTTTTGAGCCTCCATCTGCCATAGGGCCTTGAGAATGGGCAAAAATGAAGGCTGTGGTTTTGCCAACCTGCCTTTACATTGTAGGAAAACAGGATGGCACACTTTCCCTAAAAAGTGTTGCCTTCTTTCCGTTTGAGGTAGTTGTCCTGGGAGAGCCTCACATCTTCTAGGCACAAGGGGGAATCATCTCTTTGTGGACGAGGGTCAGAGGTCCCTAGCACTCACTCGTGTGCTTGTGATTTGCTAGACACCGGGACCCACATCTTTTAAGCAGCAGAGGAGCGCCAGGATCGTGGGAGCTAAGAAGTAAGTGAGGTTTTCTGAGGACCTTGTGTAATTGTGTAGACAGCGCTGATGGAAATATTCTGTGTCTGTACTGACCAATACCATCCACTAGCCGGATGTGGCTTTGGGACACTTGAGATGTAGCTAGTGCAACTGAGGAGCTGAAATTTAAATTTTATTTCATTTTAATTAACTTAAATTTAAATAGCCACCTGTAGCTACTGGCTACTGGATTGGACAGTTGTGGGATAAACCTAGCATAGGGGAGGAAAACCTAGCTTGCAGTAGAAATGCACATTATAAAATGGAATGTGTGGATTCAGTTAGTAGTTGGCCTGTATTTTTCCCCCCACATCAAATCTGTGTTCATAATTAATTTGATGAACTTAAGAAGGAAAAGAAAAATATCTGAAAGAAGTCTTTGTATTTTCATTAATTGGGGGGTACTGCTTTATTATTTTGTGTAATGAACATGCTAAATTTTTCCATGGTTAATTTAAAAGAAAAGATTCTTAACTTGAAACCCTTAAGTGAATCCATTCATTTGGCATAACACTTGTTTTTTTTGTTTGTTTGTTTGTTTGAGTCAGGCTCTCACTTTGTAGCACTTCCTGGCCAGGAACTTACTACGTAGACCAGGCTAGCCTCCAACTAATAGAGTTATGCCTGCCTCTGCCTTCCGAGTGCTGGAATTAAAGGCTCATCTGGTTAGATAACACTTATTAAAAGTCTAGGTTGTACCAGCTGTGTAATAGTTTAGGTATGCTGTTTAAAAGAGGAAATAGAGGGCTGGAGGGATGGCCTAGCATCTAAGAGTGCTGACCGCTCTTGCAGAGGACCCGGGTTCGATCCCCAGAACCCACATTGCGGCTTAGAACCGTCTGTAACTCCAATTCCAGGAGAACTCCAGTTTTAGGGGAATCTGACACCCTCTTCTGACCTCCGCGGCATTGCACGACACGGGTGCACAGACCTACACGCAGACAATACATTCATACACATAAAAAATAAATAAATAAAATTAAAAAAATAAAATAAAAGAGGAAATAGGCACTGGAGAGATGGCTCAGTGGTTAAGAGCACTGACTGCTTTTGTAGAGGCCCCGGGCTCGATTGCCAACACCCACATGGTGGCTAAGAACTGTCTTTAACTCCAGTTCCAGGGGAATCCAATGCCCTCTTCTGACCCCTGGGGCATTGCACGACATGGGTGCACCAACCTACATGCAGACAGTACACTCATACACATTTAAATAAATAAATAAATAAATAAATAAATAAATAAATAAGGAAATAAATAAGCATTTTGCAGTTTGCCTGTCTCTGCCTCCACTTGGTTTAGTAAGTTTTGTTTGTTTGAGACAAGGTTTCACTTTATAGCCTAGGCTGGCCAAGGCTTACTTTGTAGCCCAGATTGGACTTGACCTTGTATAGTTCTCCTCCCCTCAGCCTTCTGATTTTACAGGCATGGGCTACTACACTCAGCTAGTAAGTAGTTTTTTTTTTTTCTTTCTTTCTTTGAGACAGGGTCTCCCTGTAGCTGCAGTTGACCTGGAACTCATTCTGTACACCAGGCTGGCCTTGAACTTCACAAAGATCTGCCTGCCTCTGCCTCTGCCTCCTGAGTGCTGGGATGAAAGGCGTGTACTACCATACCTGGCAACAATAAAAATTTTACATTTAAAATAAATTAAGGCCTGGAGAGATGAGTGCTCTTGTAGAGGACTGCTTTTGCTTCAGTTCCCAGCAACCACATGGGGTTGATAACTATCTGAACTCCAGTTCCAGGGGATCCAATACCCCCTTCTGACCTCAGTGGGCATTGTACACATGGGTTTCCTTATACACATGTAGGCAGAACACTCATACACATAAAAAAAAAAGAGGGGCTGGAGAGATGGCTTAGCGGTTAAGAGCACTGACTGCTCTTGCAGAGGACCAGGGTTCGATTCCCAGCACCCACATGTTGGCTAAGAACTATCTTTAACTCCAGTTCCAGGGGAATCCAACGCCCTCTTCTGACCTCTGTGGCATTGCACAACACAGATGCACCAACTTACATGCAGACAATACACTCTTTTCAGAACCCTGAACCACCAATATGACTACACATTTGATTGTACAATGTTAAAACAGAAAGCAGCACAGCAGGCAGCCTCTTCCAGTGGGCAGGGTCAGCAGGCCCAGACCCCCACAGGTTTCTGAGTGTGAAGAAGGATCAGAAGCAGCAGAGCAGATGATGGAGCAGCATTTGTTTCTCCCCAAATCTAGACATTTTAGTTCATATGTACACTAGCCAGTGGTTGTAGACAACCATTTACTTGGTGTAAAGAACTTAATTTCAATATAAACTGACTCTGGGCAGCATTGGTGATGCTGTATCCTGAGTTGTAGCCACTGTAATTGTGAATATTTTTTTTTATTTTTTTTAAATTTTATTTCTGTATGTCTGTATGTGTATGAATGCACTGTCTGCATGCAAGTCTGTGCACCTGTGTACCTGTGTTGTGCAATGCTGCGGAGGTCAGAAGAGGGTGTTGGATTCCCCTGGAACTGGAGTTCTCCTGGAATTGGAGTTACAGATGGTTCTCGGCTGCCATGTGGGTGCTGGAGATCGAACTCGGGTCCTCTGTAAGAGCGGTCGGCGCTCTTAACCGCTAGGACGTCTCTCCAGCCCCTGTAATTGTGAATAGTAACTGAGATAGTGAAACATGGTGTCAGGTTTTCGATTGTATTTTTTTTTTCTTTTTTTTTTTTTTAATTTTTTTTT